>OY294047.1:38468495-38624744 GCA_958510825.1 Brachypterus glaber
CCTCTAGGAATAAATAAGTTTAAGGGGCAAGCCATGTTTGAAAAACACCCGGTATAAATAATTACGTATACAAATAAAAAACTAAAACCTAAAAAATAAAACTTATTTGATTAAATATAATCGCAATTTTAAAATTTAAATTTTAATAAAAACTTCCATTTATTTAAATAAACAATTTACATTTATCTGTAGCCGTTATCTATAGCCATTGTTTATAAATATTAAGTTAAATTATGCGATAATATAATTTAAATTTTTTGATAATAAGTAAACAGAAACATGCATGCGATTTTTGTTACAGACTAAACAAAATACAATAAAACTGGGACCACACATTGCGTTTATTAAAATAAAAAATTATATAACTGAAATTTTTTAACCACTTGGAATTTAACGGTATTTTTGGTTTTCTTGATAATAAATCTATAGATATAGGAAAATGTAGGTAAAAGCTTTATTTAAGTGTTTATTTATGATTCATTTTGTTACAACAAAAAGTCCAAACTTGTGTTTGTTTAAATAGATCCAAATACGTATATAATTTTAATTTTTTATGAATATTTGTATGGCGAACTGATAAATGTCCTAGTTTAAAACATAGATAAACTTAATATATTAAAATATTAAAAACAACAATAATACAATATTTTATACATTTTGTTTATTTAGATAATATTAAGTGTAGGTGAATTTATTAAAAGTTCAGTGATTTATTTATTTACACATTTCTTTAAAATTAATTACATATTTACATAATTAACCTTTTATTGCTGTTTTAATTACTATGGGAATACACCTACACTATAAATTTTAAAAATGTATGATTTATTAATATGACAGTAGAATATTTGTATTTAATTCTTATATAGTTACACAGCCTAACTTACAATATAACTATTTTTAAATTACAATGCTCATTAATTAATTATTTTACTTTGTTTATGTTTTTATTTTAATATCTTTAATATTCATTTTAAATCCAATTATGTATTTAAGTTTTAGTATATTTGATCTCTTACACATTCAAGTTAAATGTAATATTAATCCGTAATAAACCGCAAAATTTATAAATATACCAAGTTCTTTTATTGTTAGTATTATGCATACACTGCAGGACAAAAGTAATGAAAACTAGAAGGCCATGGAATTTTAAAAGAAGCCGCATGCCATGCTTTTACTTGGTTCAGCAGTTGTGAATATAACATGACATGTCATAATATGACATTTATATTTATAATGCATTAGAACTACTTTCCATTAGAACAAAAGATTAGGGTCACTCCATCCAGTGGTAGCTTGCTGTCGCCGCGGTGGTTGTCAAAAAACCGATGCCGGATGGAGTGACCCTACAAAATATCAGTGCATTAAATTCACTTTGCAATTAGATTAGCTGACCAAAAGGGTATTAGGTAAAAAATTAATAAATTATTTATTGTCCATATCATAACAAAATTAATAGATAGGTATAACATAAGACAGTAGAGGCACGTAGTATTTTAAAAGGACTAAACATTTTATTATGGTAATTTTCTCTGTTCTACATATCAAAATGTTTTCCTTAATTTAAGGATGTTATTGGATGTGCATATCCTGTTAGAAGATGCCAACTGATTTTTTAATTTTACTAGTAAACTGGATTGAGAAGGTAATTTGAAATCATATGGAAAGTTTTTTTTGTTTTGCCATTTTTTTTTTATTTGAAGGACTGTTGAATGAATTTTTCGCAATCATTTTAATGTGAACTAAAGGCCTTTAATTTTGCTTTTTCATAGGAATTTCACATTTTACATAATATTTTCCTAAATCGTGAATAAATACGCCACTCAGCTGTGGACAAACATCTCAATTAAAAAAAGCCAACAACTCTTCAAAACACCTTGTAAACTAAATTTAAATACTTTAAACTTTAACAATATTAAAATGATAAAATCACAAAGTTTTTTACAAAAAAAATATTAAATACATTAATAAAACAATTTGACTAAAAATAATAATAACTGCCCGACCTAGTAAAAGCTTGGTATCCGGCTTCTTTCAAAATTCCATGGCCTTCTAGTTTTTATTACTTTTGCCCTGCAGTGTACTATGTTAATATTCTCATTAACATCCCTTCCAAAAATCAAAATGATTTTTTCTCAATAACTTTAATCAATGTTTATACGATTTACTAGATGTCATTTCAAATTTAAAATAATAAAATGTAGTTAAAAAAACGTAAGTGTTAAAATATTTAAATTGTTAATATAATCAAAATCGCATTTAAAATAGATCATGTTAGATATTTTTTTACTTAAGATTAAAATTTATAAAATTTGATTCATAAAATGTCATCCTAAAAAATAACATGGTTAAAAAAGTCCAAACCAAATGAGATATATATTATTACTAAAAACCGTCCAATTAATATCGCCCATGAAAAGTTATGAATCTATCCTCATATTTAACTTAATATCTTTGTCTAGCAATAAATAACCCAGAGAGAGTCCATGTCAAAAAATAAAGAAAGACCCGAGATTACTTGATTAAGTCGCACAGTGGGCTGAAAAAGGAAATACCGACAAAATTAGGAATTTTCGTTTGGTATTTCGACACATCTGATTTTAAATAATACTAATATTGAAAAAATCAACGCCATTAGAGTGATCCAAATTTGCTCATCCAGTTTTGTTAAATGAAAAACAATATAAACCACCAGAAAAATACACTAACCTAGGTAAATATTTTATTGTCGTTTAACAACATATTTAAAAACAAAATCACTGATTTTTATTGAAATTACCAAACAGCTTACAGCTACTGGCACGTATAGCAAAAAAAATAATATATAAAAATGGACAGTTTTCCAGAATGGATAAATATAATAATGTTGTCCATGATTCTTATTTCTCAGGCCACTGTAAGTTGGTCCGTAAAATATCTGCTATTATTTCGACCTGTTTTGAACCTTATTAACCATGTATATAAGGTTTATATTATTTATTGATCTTTTTAAACCCTTGTCAACTAAGTAAATCTAAAAAATGAAAATTCACATCTGTCTGATCTGCGTAGATTTTACCATTTTTATGAGATTAAATTTGAGTTAACATTTTACTTTAACACTGAAAAAGAAAAATATCCTAGTTGTTACATATTTTAACCGAGACTTTGACTTAATATGTCTGTCAAGTGCGTTAAGGACATTTTTGTCAAAAAAAAAGATAGACTTTATAGCTGATAAAATTAACTTCAGAATTTCAGAATTTTTACAGTAGTTTTGATAGCTACTAGGTACTAACAAATTTAATAAAACAAAACTAGAAACTAATAGCTTTTTGTATAAATTTAATTGAATTTACCATTGCATGTAGATGCAGATGGGCGTAACTAATTTAAAATTAATATATTAATATTTTGCACAATATCAATGCTGCATTTTCAAATGGTTTATTAGGATGTAAATATTTTATACGTAAGGACGGAAATTTTTAATTTTAAACAAAATTATAAAAATATTAATTTATTATTTCATCAATCTACATCTAGTAGTTGATGGCGCACAAGTCTACATCAATTTTATACGTATTTTATGTATGTAAATAAATAATATATTATCACATTGCACGTTAATTAACACAACTCTTAAAAAAATGGAGGTCGTTTTTTAAAGTTGGTTCCTCAAAAACAGGACAATAAAGACAAATTGTAAATGTTCTTCTTATAATTATAATTTTATTGTTTAATTTTATGAAATTAGAAATGTATTCAAATACATTCTCTTCACTAAAATACTTGTTAAATTGTGCAAGTCGTTCTTTTATAAAACCCACTGTTTCTATATTTTTTAAGTTTGCATGTAAGTTTTCACTATACGCGAACACGATAAAAACATATAATAATTTGTAATGCAAGTAATTAATTTTTGCTGTTATAAATTAGCACGCACAACTTTACAATTAATTCTGCATTAATTAAAAACAATAAATCCTATTAAACCTCAATATGTTTATAAATATCTACTTTATTACTTATTGTTTGTTATGTTTATTCTTTTCTGCGATAAATTAACACAATAGTATAATTTATAATGATTTTTTATAACAAAATTAGCACAAATTTCAATACATAACAAACGCAGTTTATTAACTACAGAACTTACAGGTTCGGCTAGAAAGAACAAAAGGCAAAAATTATAATATTTTTAATAACTGTTTTTATAAAATAGTATGTTTTGGATGTATCCAATAATTCTTTTAAAAGAAGATAAGTGATTTGGTAACTCAAAATTTTATAAAAGGTAAGTAATCGATGGCATACTTATTGAAAAACGCATAACTTTTAAAGTTCTTGTACTAGTTTACAGCGTTTTATATAAGGTAACATCAATTAATACGATAGTATAATTTATATTTATTTAATTTTTTTATAAAAGAGGCACAAATTTTAATATATAACAATTAATATTATACATAATTACAGAACTTTAGATAAATTTTGTTGGTCTAGCTTGAAGAACCAATATTGTGTTAATAAGCAAAAAATATGTTTAGTATCAAAAAGTTATAATATGTTTTTCAAATGGATCTAACTAGCTCCTTAATTATGTATAAAAAATGCGTTCACTGGATAATTTAAATGTCTATTATTAATTAATTTAACATGTTCAGTAATTGATCAAGTAGTAAATGAAAAACGCATAAATTTCAATGTGCGTGGACTGGTTTACAACGTTATATATAAGGTAACATAACGTGGAACGAAACATTTACATAACGTCCCTTTGACATAAAAGCTTTCGATTATACCGTGTCGGTAAAATCCCATTTAAAATATTTTAATATCAACCTCTTCCTCTAATTTTTTAACATGTCAATTAAACATGTTTAAACATTGGACCACACACACACACATTTAAAATCGATTGGTTTAATTTATTAATTAATTTTTTACCTCGTTAAAAAATCCCAACAATCTCCGAGGTGCATTGTAAATATAAAAGTTAATAGTAGAACAACACATCACTATTATTTTTCACTAATACCATAACACAAATAAGGATATCACAGGATATTACATTGTTTCGTTACGCGTTGTTTTTTTAAGAAACTGAAGTTGCGCGCTATTGTTTTTTCTATGTAGTTTACGTAGATACCGCGTGGTATGGGATCTGTCAAATATTGAAAAGCGCGACCGTAACGTGAAAGGACGATCCCTCGACAGTCAGTTTGCACTGTTGAACTAAAAGCGGATTGGTCGGCTCGACTTGTAATAGTACTGGCAAGCTGTCAGCGTTTCAAACATCAGTATATCGGGCGCACGCACTCGGATGTTTCCCTTCTCTCTCCGACTCGCTAAAGGATAGGGCTATTAAATATTTCTGTTTCGCTACTCCTACCCTTATTTTAGCACCCGTTTCATATTTTCGTGCTAGTTTTTAAGTTTGATGAATTTATTTGTTTTTTAGTTGGCCACACTTTGCTTAATAATCTTGAGATGTATCGGAATTTCAGATAAGAATGACAAATTGCTACCTAAATTGTAAAAATTTTATTTACATGTTTTATGGTTAATTATATTTAATACCTACTGCATTAAATTGGGATCGGAATAATAAAATATTTTATTTTCTTCCGAGTCAAGTTTAGTTAAATAAAATAGGATAGGTAGAGGAATTACTATTAAATTTGATTAAACATATCTATACATACACAAGCAAATGAAAACATGACGTAAATTGGATTTTTTAATAAGAGATTATAGTGGATATTTGGAAAAAGAAAGTTATGTTGCTTTTCTAAATGCATAATCGAAATGGAGTTCATGTATGTTATCTATTTATTTTTTATTTAGTTTTTTACTTAGAGTGTAGAAACTCTGCTATTTATATTTTCTATCTACATTATTCCATAACTTTATAATTAATACCTAGTAACAGTTAAGTATAATAGTAAATTATTACCTTAACTTATTTTTAAGAGGACCATACAACATTTAATAATCTATATATTTAGAAAATTTATAAAACAAAAAAACTAAGCTTTAGTGCTGAGTTTATCAAATATGACAATAAAAAGCTCAATTTTGACAATATTCTTTCAAAGTTTCTGATATGGATCAATTGTTCTAAATCCGTTTTACCAATTAGGTTTTAAACAAAAATATATTAAAATAAGTAGATCAAATACAGTATGAAGTAAAGTAAAAGGAAAATAAAATATTAAATTTAGTTTATCTCTCTTTCAGTTATTATTTTTGTAACATTGTCGAAAATCACTTATCAAACGGCTTTTCAGATATCAGAGTGCAATTACATGCACTCGTGGGTCTGTAAATATAGCCTTCGTGTAGTATGGTAGTTGTTTTTAATTTGTCGTGATCACAGTGCTGGACGTTCAATATAAATCTTAAATACTGTGTGGTCTAAAAAAATGTACTTTTAAATATATATTTTGTTTTAAATTAAGAATTAACAAGTCTAAGTTAAAGAAAAAAAATATTTTTTTTCGTATCTTAATATGTTAAGATAACATTATTAATAGTATATTTCTAACCTAATAAGAAAATTAAACATTTCCGACTCGCTATTTGGCCTAGGCGTAACCTAGGCCAAATTAGCATTAAATAAGTGGCTTATTGTTATTTCTTATTAAAAGGTCTCGGTATGAACCATATTATAAATAAATATTTATTATTTCTTATTGTTTTTCGTAGAAATAAATAAAAATGTAAGGTTATTTTATTCGCAAACCACGGCTGTTTACAGACAAGGCGATATGAATTCATTTCTAACCTTGGTTAAAAGTGAAAAACTTTAAAAGAAGTAAACAAAAATTATAGATTTTGCAACTTTTTATAATGCATATAAAGGACGTTTTTCTGTACGCTTGTGAAGAAATTCTTTATCTGTTTTCTTATAAAATAAATATTTTTTACTGTTGAAGGATTTATTTCCATTATCACTGTAAAACGATTTAGGAACTCCTTTAAGTGTAAAATCCAAGTGTGTCTCGTCAACACCAAGTTTACTATACATACATGATTCAATTCAGTTTAATAAGCCAATTTACATTCACTTAGAGTTAATTAACCCCCAAAAGTGTTCCTTACATAACCTTAAACAAAACCAATATAGGCATTATTCTATATGCAATATTTATTTTTGTAAAGACACATTTATTTATTTTATTTTAAGATTGGTCATAGAATATTGCATATAGACCAGAAAGCCCATTTTAGCAAATAATTCGCAGTCTTTTAGACGTTTAACCTACATCATTTTATTTTTCTTTTACATTAAAAATATAACTTGAGAAATATTTAATAGGAAATATGAAACTAATAAATCAATGTATAAAATGGCATCCTGGATTTTTCAAACACCTTGTAAGTAAATGCGGTTTATAATAGAAATAAATTTGTTTTGTATCGAGAAGAAAAGGAGAGGTTATTTAAAATTTGAAATCAATTGTGTAAATTTGTATTATTCAAAAGGTTACCCTTAAAAAATATACCCGGAAATAAAAGAAAGGAAATACCAAAATATTTTTTCTATTATTAAACAAACCTTAAATGATACTTTTTTTACTAACTAGACACTATTATAATGCGATTCGTTTGGTACCACTGGCAAAAAAATAATAATCCTATAGTTTTGCTAACCTGATTTAAAGTATCCAACGTGAAACAATAAAAGAAGCTGTAGTGTATTAAAAAAAAATTGTTTATCTCTAAATTATAAATAATAGTATAGTTTATGTAGCATTTGTTGATTTTAAAAGAACATTTGGTTGAATTATCTAAAACTTAGTTGTTAATTGATTTGGTGACAGCGTATTTTATAAAATATCTACGATATGGTACTCTGCAGATGATTTATGAACCTTCCCTTTAAATGTTGTTTATCGGGGCAGATTTTGAATTAAATAAAAGTAAAAATTTTATCTGATTAATCCGTTAATTTAAAACTGCAGGAATTTAAACTGAATGGCTAGTCTAAGTTCCAATCAGCAAAAGTTTGGCTTCAATTATTTTGCAAAAGGTTTTGGTTTCATAAAAAAATTAATATATTGAAAATCCCATTATTTTTTTTTTCATTGTTAAAATATAATTTCTTTAATTTAAAATTCCCTGGCGAAAGATACAATTTTATTTATCGGAAACAATTGCGAATCAAATAATATTTAACAATTTAAAACTGTAGAAATCTGGACTAAAAGCGCAGTCTAAGTTTTAATCTTAAGATTAAAATTACTGCTATACCGCATGATTGTTTTGATTACAGCATGAAAAGTAATTACTCCTTGAAGAAAATTGCATAATGAATAATGTTTAGTATTAATACATGTATATTATATTACACTGTATCTACTTGTACTTATATGGTTAAAAAGCTTCTGAGTTAATTGAAATAATTAATTGTTTCATCTATGCTATATAATTATTTAAAATAATTAAAGTATTTTACATGTAAAAATAATAAGAATAAATTATACTGCATTTTAATTAATTATTGTTTATAATGTGATTTTAATAACCCAAGCAATATAGATAGCTATATAAAGATGTATCTTTACATCTTTATAAGTTTATTACAAAAATGTAATAAAGATATAGTAGTGAATAACACTAGTTTACAAATTTAAACTTTTTTTTATGCACAACTTTTGTTACATGTTTTCTTATATATTTTGATGAAGAATCCAAATACGTCAAGGAAAAAAAATTGTTTGTTCAGTTTTCGAGATAATCCACGCCAAAGTTTTTATAAGAGAAAATTATAAAAATCGTATATGTTCGTTTAATATTTAAAAAAATAGCTATCTGGGTGTTTTTAGAATCGCTAAAAATAATTTTATATTTAAAAGTTTTTTATCTTTAACCCTTGGAATATTTTTTAAGTAACCCGATAAGAATTATTAGTTTTCGTCTTGCTGAAAATTAATTTAATTTTTTAAAATATTTATCTTTACTCATATAACCCATAGGACCACCCATATTTACATTTTTTTTTAATTAACCTGATAAAATTTGGTACATTGGGACTCGCAAACCAAATTTAATATTAAAAAAAATCTGTCTACAAAAAATCCCAAGACCAACCAACTTTTATTAGCTAATTAAAAAAATATAAATGTTGCTATCTAGAAAATAATACTTTCCCTTTAGAACTAGCTTTATTAAAAGAAAAAAAAAAAACGAAAAAAAATTAAAATAAAATAAAATTCAAAAAAAGTTTATTTTTTGAAAAACGTAAAAAAATAATAGAAACTTTTCATTTTTTTTTCTAACTTTCCTCGGGAAAGTATAAGGGGTACTTCTACACCCTTAGAGGGTTTGTTAAAATGTGAATAAATAAAATTCGTTTCTACGAGTCCCAAAACCCCTATGTATGATTTTAAATCACTTCAATTAAAATAATGTAAATAGGGGTGGTTCGACTCCCTTAAGGGGGGAAGGCAGAATTTTTTAAATATCAAATTCGTTTTTAGCGAGACGAAAAACTCCAAGTACTAACTCTTATCAGGTTACTAAACAATATATAAAAGGGATGGTTCTACCCCATTAAGGGGTGAGGATAGAGTTTTTTTTTAATATAAAATTCATTTTTAGCGAGTCTCCAAACCTCCAAATATCAATTTTCGTAAATATTTATCGAAAAGATATGAATTCTCTGTCCCCTTAGAAAATCTTTAGGGTCGATTATCTCGAAAACTGAACCAACGATTTTTTTTCTTGACGGTTTTGGATTCAGCATAAAAAAATATGTAAGAAAACATTAAAATAAAGTAGCGCATAAAATCCTTGTAAACTAGTGTAACCTTACATCCAAAAGAAAATTATTTAGTTATAATTTATTGTACAAACATAAAACATTAAGAATTATTAATTTTTAAACGATTTAGAAACTACATAAGAAAAAATGTCTTAAGAGAATTGATGATGTTTTGAAAACATGAAAGTGCTCCGAAATTATAGTAGGTTGAGTATGATCTCGAAAGAGAAATAGAAAATCATATTTTAGTGTACCTCACCTCAGCCGGATATTCAAATAATATTTACTTTTATTTCTTCTTCTTCTTCTTCTGGGATTTTTGGCCTTTGCCACAAGGACCGCTGGCCAGGTTCGCGTTTTTGTTGACTTCTAGTGGTTTTACGGATTGAGTTTACCTATCTGAATGTTTTATTTATTTTATTATATGAATTGGGTAATGAGATGAAAGCCTAGTTTTCTACAGGGATATAGGGGGTTATAGTTTTATGTTGTTTTTTTGAAGAAATTTGGAAATTATAGAAGCAATTACTGGTGAGGGAGAAGCAAAAATACCTTGAATTGTGTGATTTAGCAAGCCAGCTTTTGTTAGTTCGTCTTTTAGTTGATCTATTTCATTTTTCCTGTTGAGGCATTCGAAAATTATGTGATCAGTGCTTTCTTCTAGTCCACATTCGCATAGGCTGCTATCCAAAATTTTGATTTTTTTGAGATGTACTTTACTTCTGCAATGTCCTGTTCTAATTCTTGTGAATGTTGATATTGTGTATTTGTTTAATTTTAGGTTGTAGAACCAGGGTCTTGTTGGAAGGGTATTGTTGATTAGAATTTTGTAATTCTGTCCTTTCTCGACTTCGTTCCATTCTGATTTCCATTCTTCTGATATGTTTTTCTTAAGGCTGGATTGAATTTCGGAAAAGTGATTTTTGTCTATTCTGGTCGTTTTATTTCTTCCTTGATTACTTTTATTTAAAAGGCACAATATTGTGAAAGACAATTTTTGGATGACGTCACCACAGCCACATATTTTTAGCTGATGGATTTGATTATTATACCTTAATTAGAAACTATTAGTACTTAGTTCACCTTAAAGCTACCTTAACCGTTTATCACTTAATACATGTGTACTTTTTAAAGTTAGAATTTTAAAAATCAAAGTAAAAAGAAACTAGAAGGACCTCGTTAACTTTAAATGCATTAATTTTTAGTATACAAGGGTACTAAATATTACCAGAATTTCAATTTAATACGACTTGATTTGTAAAAGTTATAGGTAAAAGAAATGAAGCCTTAAAAGTTTTAACATGGAGTAAGTGACAAATGGTTAATGTACAAATAGCGAGCTTCGAGTACAATCAGGTACTAATAGGTACAAACTATTCTATAAGTTTCAATAAGTCGTTCAAAAATGTGTGACTGGGGGTGACGCGTCATGACGTCAGCTAATTTTTTACATTTTTTTATTTTCAAGAGGAACATTTTTATATATTTTTTACTTTAACTCTAGAAAAATTGCATTTAGCAGATGAGGGTTTCTTCCAAAATCAGACATACCTATTCATAATATACAGTGCGTGCATTAAGTCTGGAATCACCCGATTAACTTTTTAGTTACAAGTAAAACACAAAAACCCTCGGACAGGTCGATTTTTATTTTTAATTTTGCAAATTATGGTGTAATAAAAGTTAATAAAATTTGCACCCCCTTGCACCCTCACCCCCAACTTTTTTTTTTCAAATAGCAACCTACCCCTTGTGACACTTCGTTGGAAAGGTAATTTAATAAGCTTTCCAACGGTGTATAATAAAGCCTAATTTGGTAAAGGGCTAATGATAAAATGCACGTTTTAGTTTTTTATAAACACATGTAATAATAACTTTAGTTCACAATAAATGTTCAAATTGATGTCCTTCAGCTCTTTGACAGTGGACAGTAAAAAAACGGGATTAAAATCGATTAAATAGTAAACATAAAATTGGTCAATAAAAAGAAAAAAAATTGCATTTTTCAACAGGGTATAAAATTTTACAATAAGTTTAAAACAACTTTATTTAGATTCAGGAAGGTGTCAAGTAGGAAATAGGGCAACAATTACCATATTATGCGTAATATTTCACAAAAACGATGTTTAAATAAAACATGTGTTTTTTCATAGACTCTTTAACAAATTAGGCTTTATCATACACTGTTGGAAAGCTTATTAAATTACCTTTCCAATGATGTATCACAAGGGGTAGGTTGCTATTTGAAAAAAAAAAAGTTGGGGGGTGAGGGTGCAAGGGGGTGTAAATTTTGATAACTTTTTTTAGACTAAAATTTGCAGAATTAAAAATAAAAATGGACCTGTCCAAGGATTTTTGTATTTTACTTGTAACTAAAAAGTTATTTGGGTGATTCCAGACTTAATGCACGCACTGTATGTTTTTTTTCTACTTGAATGCTAGCTTACATATATACCGTTGTCAAGGCTTGTTTACCTTGTCAGCCAATAAAATCAGTGAACTCGTTTATTATTGACGGTTGTCAAGCATTTTTTATTGACGACGGTAAATAATAAAAAATTAATAAAACAATTACTAACTTTTTCCAACTAATTTCTTAAACTGACTGATGTCAAAATAATTTTTAAACTATATCTTTACCCATATTTGGAGTTACTAGATTTAGGTAGTAGAAAAAACATTATATGTACCACCTATGCGAACTGTCTTAAGTGTTCTCGACTGAGTTTTTGCCTCGACTGCGTCTTAGCAAAAAAACTTTAGTCAAACACTAAAGACTTAGTTCTATAACTAGAATGGAATAGACAATATTCCGCACGAGCGGAAAGTTTATTATACGAGCCGGTAGGCGAGTATGACGGTCCCGCGAGCGCAGAATGACTATTCCATACGTGTTGTAGACTATACTTTTTCTTCGACTGCAAATATGAAACTATTGTTCACCAAGCGAAATGTCGTGTCGGTGCTGTTAATACTCAGTGAGTCACTTGTTCGTGGTCCATAGAGAAAGACTTTAATTTTTTTTTTGAAAATTGTTTTCCTTTTCAAAAAACGAATAATTAATAAAAAAAACAATATTTTTGTATTAACTATTGATATTGAGATTGCGGCAATATTGACGAAAATGGAGATTTCTCCCGTTAGATTAGAAAGGGACAAAAGTTCTACCCAAAAAGGATAGAAGACATACATACACTCCCACTTCCACCCAACCAAACAAATTCTGTATTTGTTCTTTGTTGAACAAATAGACTATTAACTTGGCCGGGCGAAAAGTGTAACTATTTTTATTAAAGAAATTACTGGCGTATCTAAATTTTAGTAGAATTATCTTATTCTACAGATTCACATTAGCTTTGTTCGTTCGTGCCGCTCACTGCTACACTGTCCGGCCAACCAAATAAATACTGTATTTGTTGTATGAAAAACAAATACAGTATTTATTTGGTTGGCTGGAAAGTGTAGCACAAATGAGATAGAGATAGGGTAGACGTCTTTTGTTTCATAATTCTAGTTGTAGAGAGCTCTATTGCAAGGTCATTTAAGTCAACTGTATTAAAACTGCATTAGGTGCATAATATACTATTATATGTTGGCATCAAAAATTATACAAATTTTGTTGTATAATAATTATATTATATAATTATAAATTATAATAATACCTTCATTCAGTTCATTACAGTTTAGTACCCCAATTTTTAACCACCAAAAATCTTTTGGACCTTCCTACTCTCTCACGATGTAAACAAAATCAAATGAATAATATACTTGGGAATGAAAATGTCCCGAGGTCCCATTAGGTGCAAATAGAAATTGTCCGACTAGGTTAAAAAACACCTTTAATTTTACGTTTGAGAAAACGCTTGGTCATAAGTTTTGGACACATCTCATTTGGAAAGCTAATAGATTCATTAGATATGTTGATGGTCCTTGCCGGTCAGGCAGACACTGGGCATTAGTCATCCCACCGGGGTTTACCAGGATTTTCGCATGGCATGGCATTCTTTTCCTCTTTCTCTCCCTACTTCATGCTAATACCGTGTCGTTGTTCAAAACGCCCCTTAGGGTCAGCCCTTAGAAAAAGGGTCCTTGGGATATTATTAATTGAGACTTCCAACGCTTTGGCCCCTGTCAGTCTTTTTATGATTTATCATTATCAGAGGATGAAGTTCTAATATTTTACACAACTAAAAAATAATAGACTAATTAAGTGTAATTAAAATGTACGGTGAAAATGGTCGATCTCTATCTTTGGGATAGCTAGGTAAGTCTGTTGAATTTATAATTATTTCGGTATCAGCCCAATAGGAAGGAAGACTTTTTTTCAATTTTTTTGACGTTTGGACCTCCTCGAATCAAATTCTTAAAAACAAATTGTTTATTTAATTTTATTTGAGTCTGCATTTGTATTACTTCTAATTAATTCCTTATCTCCAAACCCAAAGTTTAAAGAGTTTACAGGAAGAGCTAATTTTGTTAAATTACATATAGGGAAGAATATTGTTTTAATATATTAAAATATTATTCTTCTTTATAATATACATATGTAATTTAACAATATTATCTTAGCTGTTCCTGTAAACTCTTCAAACTTTAATAGGGAATTATGGGCTTAATGACAAAAATATATTTTTGTTTTATGTTTTATTTATTAATATTGAACCAAAAGATTAATAAAAAACCACCAAAGCCCATTATATTATCGCAAATTTGGCAACAGAGCATCACTCAACACACGCAATTATTATTGGCCAAATGGATTTATTCTTTCTTACTTTCTTACTGCTATAAGAAATTAAGAGATTACGAATAACAAAAATGGTGAAAAACTATGTTAATAAATGTTAGTAGGTATTAAAATTTACAGGTTTATTTTTTTACAGGATTATTTTTACTGTGTATAACTAAACAAAAAGACAATAGATTGAAAAAAAATAATAATCTATTCTAAAATGTACACAAAGAAACCAATTGTTTAAAATGTTGATTTAAAACTCTGTTAAAAACAAATAAACTAGGTTGAGCTCGGTCCATATATTTTATTCTAAATTTGTGTATTTCTAATGACGAAAAAACGTCCCCCATGTTTCGATATAATACACCGACAAAAAAACATCACGTAATAAATCACAATCTTCTATTGTATTAAACATTGGATGTCTAGTTTTCCACAAAACAAATATAGCAGACCCGTCGAGGTGGAAATTTCTCCGATTTGTACGTGGTTTTGGCATAGGTTCAGAGTAGCACAGTTTTTGCGGGCCAGAGTTTGAAAACTCGTCGTCATATTATTCCGCTCACATGGCTTTTAATTGAAAAATCTCAACCCCCTTTGGAAAAATCCTCCTACACGGGACCGAATTACGTATTTCATAGGTGTCATCGCCAGCGAGCATTTATCAAGTAGCTCAAAAACTGTTCAGCCGACAGGAAACGAACAATTTCAGCGAAGCAAAAATAACGTTGATTGGACCAGTCGTATTGCCGGTAACGAAAACGAAACTCTGGAAAACAATATTTCTGGCATGCTTTTAACTAGAACTTCGAACAAGTTTGATATCGATCTAGAATTAAACAAAGTAAGCCGTGAAGATAAATAATGCCAATTACATACTATGCTCTTCACAGTGGAGAGTATATTGCGTTTTCTCCGGATATTTTTCCAAGAATATGGCTTCTTTAAACCGCTCGAGGCACATTATATTATATACTAAAACATAGCACCCCTATAACATTAAAGTCGAACCGATAGATGGACAAAAATATATGTTGTTAGTACTCTGCACAAAAAAGGTGTATATTTTTTTATTTGGGGTAATTTTCGACGATTTTGGAAAATTAAAAAGCATCGTATAATACTATTCTAGTGCGTAATGCTTTTAAGAGTGTGTACGATCACGAAACAGCTAATGCTGTAACTAAATATTCACGGCTCTAACGACATCGTTTAAAATATGCCACAAAATTATAGAGCTCTAAAATCTGGCGTTACTGTTGTCCACTTTTAGAAACTAGCTAATTTCGAGTTGCATCAAATTATGGCATGGCTTCTTATACAGTAAATAAGTGAAGGTAGTATCCAAACTTTATGATATATGCGTTCACAGAGCTCACGCTATCGCCTGGTAGGTGTTTTAAGTTTTTATCCATTTTTTTTATTTATGCAATGTGAGAATAATTTTATAACTTTCCAGCCGGCTAGATATAGTTATTATAATAACCAAGCCATGGCTGCAGCCATTACCTACATAGTTTTGATAAACATTACTTAAGTAATTTGGTAAAATTTTAAGCAAAATAAGCAATTATTATATTATAAATACGATGCTTTTATGCCTGAAATATGGTTTAACACAAATCTAAACCTACAAAATATTGAAACAGCTAGGTAATATAGGTTCCTATTTAGATTCCGTTACCATATTAATTTTAACATTAATATATAAATGTTACGACTAATGCATGAAGATTAATTAATTAATTTTATTATCAATTAGGCAATATCAAATACATATATTACATCTAAAGTTTTGGAATATTCAATATCAAATATCTAGGACCTAGACTATGCAATACACGTCCCTTGTGCGCACATAATGGGCCGATATATAAATTAATATACAGTGTCGAATCAAAAAAAAAAAATACATTTGATAACTCTGATAAAAAATCCTCCATTTTTATTTTGAGCGGGTCATAAAATTATTTTGATTTTATTTACATAACCTTTTGCCGTTAAGGGAAGCCATCCTTAAAAGTTTAAATAGAACCATATATCATTTAAAAGTTTTTTTTATTCTGGTTTCAACAGTGTTTTGTTTTTACAATTTTTTAATATTAATCAAAATCATTTCTGACTGTCATTTTTTTCAAAAATACGAAAATCTAATAAATTATTATATTAGGTAATAAAACGTCATAAAATAATAGAGAGCCAAAGTTCATTACTATAAATTAATATGATTAAAGATATAAATTTGAAAAAAATAAATGTCAAAAAACTGATCAAATTTTTAAAAAAAAATTACTGTTAAAACCAGAATCAAAAATCTTTCAAATGAGAGATCACTATACTATTTAAACTTTTAAAGATGTCGATCCTAACGGCAAAAGGTTATGTCGTCACTCATGTCCCGCTTAAAAAAATCGCCCTGTTTGAGGGTTTTGGTTTGGAATTAAAAAAAAAATACATTTGATAACTGATAAAAATCCTCCATTTTTATTTTGATTTTATTTACATGTGTGACTTCACATAACCTTTTGCCGTTAGGGGAAGCCATCTTTAAAAGTTTAAATAGAACCATATGCCATTTAAAAGTTTCTTTTAATTCTGGTTTCAACAGTGTTTTATTTTTACAATTTTTTATTATTAATCAAAATCATTTCTGACTGTCATTTTTTCAAAAATACAAAAATCTAATAAATTATTATATAAAGTAATAAAACGACATAAAATAATAGAGAGCTAAAGTTCATTACTATAAATTAATATGATTAAAGATATAAATTTAAAAAAATAATGTCATCAAACTGATCCAATTTTTAAAACAAATCACTGTTAAAACCAGAATAAAAATCTTTCAAATGAGAGATCACTATCTTATTTAAACTTTTAAAGATGTCGATCCTAACGGTAAAAGGTTATGTCGTCACTCATGTCCCGCTTAAAAAAAATCGCCCTGTTTGAGGGTTTTTTTTCTAAAAAATATTATTTTCAAGGAATCGAATTTATTCATTTTTAAAATTTCAGACTGTATATGTATCCTGAGTCGGAAGCATTTTTAATATACACATTAATTCAAATATAATTATACAAGATTTATAACGTTTTGAGCTAAAGACTGGTCAATAAGCTAATACGATAAATAATAAAAAACTTGTCGGCGGGACATTTATTAAAATTATTTATAAATTACCAACCTACTTTTTTTTAAAACGGCTCTTAATTTATCAAAACATTAATATAAATGGAATTTAATTGATATAAATAGTTACACTAATAAAACAGTTAGGAGAACATAAATATTATTTATTATACACTACAACCAAAATAAAAAATAAAAATTTACAAAACTATCATAAAACGTCTATTTGTAGATAATTCTGTGTAGCCCGAGGCGTAGTCTTTAAAATTTAAACAACATTAACACCTACAGCCTCAAAGTTTCCTTTAACCCTTTTTGCCAGCCCCACGCTGTCCCAAGTTATCAAATTCTATTATAAATAATTGCAATATAAAGTTATTGAGCTTAGGAATATTTTAGTCATGTACAGGGTGTTCAATTTATCATGACAATCATTAATGAGGGCGCAAAATGGTGTAGGTTTGATGGCATATTAAATATTCACTATTTTATGCTCCCATTAAGCTCTTATAACTTCTGTTTTAATTTTTTTTATATATCTTGCAGTTATCAAAATGTTTGGATTGTCGTGATAAATGTACAACCTTATATATAAAATATAATGTCTACGAAAAAAAGTTGAAGTATTTTTAGTATTGTTAGTCTTCTTAAAACGTTTTCATGTAAAAGTCGTGAGAAATAAGACATCTTAATTTGTTATTTTGTAGCCTAACCTCTAACACATCTCCAACATACTAATTAAATCTTTCTTATTTAAAAAACTGTACAATAGGTTTTTTTACATTTAAGTATTAACATTTTTAACTAATTGGGGTGGATGCTTAGAAACGTCATTTTTAATATTACAAAATTTTTAATTAAGTTGGTGATATATTTTTACACACTCACATAATAAAAATAAAACTTTATTTCATGCCTAAACATTCTTACACCTTTTAATTAACAGGATACAATCTCAACAGTAAAAATTAATTTTATTCTTTCACAACAAGATGCTTCAGGCTGGTTAAATATTATTGCTGTGATTTAAATTATTTTAAAGTAATGAGTAAGATTAGAAATGTCAAATATCGGAATATTGGAAATTAATAAAATAGTTTAATAATCCTAAAAATTAATTAATTAAATATATCATTTACAAAATAGATTACACTCAGAGAAAAATCGTTGTAAAATCAAACAAAAGTCATATGTTTTAAAAGAAAACCAATATGTTTTTGCTCCGACAGTGTTTTTTGTTAATTCAAAAATATACTTTTTAATTTTATAAGCCATTGTAAAAATAAAAATATTCCTTGTAATTTAAAAAATGTTTCCTTTTAAATCATTTGTAGACTTGTAAATGATTTAAACATAAAACTGGTTATTTTAAAAAGAATTCTTCTAATATATAGATATTTTTCAACAATATAAAGGGAAATATTATAATTTTATTAAGAAAACATTAAAATAAAAAAGTAAGGGACAATACTTTTACTTTAAAGTGAAAAACGTTTTGGCGTAAACATTATTTTTTTAAATTAATATTATTCATAACTAAAACGTAAAGTTTTTACTTTTAATATTTTAAAAGGCAATTTTTTTAAATTGAAACCATTTCTTATTGATTTTACAAGTTGAGATTTTTCTGAGTGTAAATATATTCGTTGGAAATCAATAAATTATGAAGAGTTTTCTGATACATAATAAACAGAAACATATATTTTAAATAGATTTTTAATTGGAACAGCTTGTTACAAATTTAAATTTAAATATATTATAAGATTAAAAAAATAATAATAAGGGAATGGTCTTTTAATTAATTTATTCTGAATAAGATCTAGTTTTCCTGAAATTTCTAATTTAAATAAAATCTACATTTAATTAAAAACATATTTCTTTAAAATATGTATTACTCCAATAACCCAAATTCAAGTAATATTAAAACATTAAAAAAATATAAAAAATAGAAAACAAGGATCTGCACTTACAATAATTATAATCATTAATAACAAAATATATATAATATATTACAATTTATTTATTAGATTTTTATTTTTTTTTATTTGTCACATTTGTCTTAAACACGGTGGATTGGTTGTTTGGACTTTCTTTCATTAACTGATAATATGGATCTTGTTGACAATTTCTGCAAAATATTAAAAAAATCTGTTGCTTCGTCTTTTATAGAGAAAATTGTTAATTTAATTGGCATAATCACAGTTCGTCTAAAAAAATTTAACCAACATTTTCGTTTCCAAAAACGATTCGTATAAATTCACATTTAGTGATAAATTTTGAGTAAAATTAACCAAAATAAATAATCGCGGGGAATAATTTTTAGAATATCGATTTTCTCTTGTTTTTCTTAAACGAGTGTTTGTTTTTATTAATATTTTGGCGTAAGGAAGCATTTTTCGAAAAAATTGTAATTAACAACAACATAAGCTATCATTTGGTTTGGTTTGGAAATATAACAACGTTAAGTATTAAATAGAATCTATAATTTATTTGAGGCGTATATATATTTACAGTAGGGGTGACCGGGGCTAGTTGTAGCCGGGGTAAGTTGTCGAAGTGCTTATATCTTAAAAAGTAAAATATTTTTCTGCGCCAAACCAATATTAACCGCTGCGTTACAACAGTGCCATTTATCATTTGTAAACTTAAATGCAATAAATTAAAAGAACATCCAGATAAACCAAAAAATGTAAAAATTAAAGAGCCCAGTAATTTTTTTGTGGTAAATATTTTTTCTTATTGTTACTGATTTAAAGCATTAAGATAAGAGAATTTTATGTATAATAATAGTTTAAGGTGTATATTATTTGTTGATATTGTCATTTAGGAGTGTTTATTCGTTAATTAGAAAGTACTTGATACATAACGTAAAATTGACCACTGGGGCTAGTTGTCGCATTTGGTTTGGGGCTAGTTGTCGCATGATCTGGAGATATGTTCATGGTATAACATTTCCTTTTTGGCATTTTTTTTATTCAAAACTGTCTAAAAAAGTGAAACTTTGTCGAATAGCAAATAAATTCGTTTATTAAATTATATTAAATAAAAAAAAATAAAAAAATATTATTTAATTATAAAGTTGGAAATTTTGGCACAAAAGTAAAAAGTTAGATAACAATCAGCTTCTGGGGAGGCACATGTCTTATTAGTTATTTATAATTTTTATAAATGCCTTTATATTTCTTCAAAAAAATATACTCGAAGTGCCTCGACAACGTGCACGTTGTCGCAATTTTCAAGACTTTACAAAAAAAAACATAACTCTAATACCCTATAAATTTTTCCATGTTTTTTGTTTAAATAATGTTACTGAAATATGCAGCTAAAATTACCATTAGGTCAATTAAAAAAAAGTACAAAAATAAAGGAATAAAACTGATTTTTAATGAAAAGTGCGATAATTAGCCCCGGTCACCATATTATTAATTTGAGCCATTTCGCCTCAATAACTATTTATATCGATAAAAAATCTAAAACAGAAAATAAAATTAAAATGTTCTTATCAGGCGCACCTATTTCTAGATGCGCTGGTAAGGTATTGATAAGAACATTTTAATTTTATTTTGTGTTTTAGATTTTTTATCGATATAAATAGTCATTGAGGCGAAATGGCTCAAATTAATAATACTGTAAACGTTAAGTATTACTGTGACAACCAATGTTTACTATAACTTCGTGGGATTTTATATATGCAAAAACGTTTAGTATTTACTACGGTAACAAATTCTGTGTACTAATGTTGGCCGTGATTTTACTGGAAACGCTTGACAGTTGACAAATGAAGGTATTTAAGAGTACGCCAACTGAGAACGGTTAAATGCACAAAACGAGGAGAAAGGAAAAAACGGGGGAGATTTCATATTTGAAATCTGATTGGTGTGTCGAGATAGAAAGTAATCAATCAACGTCAGCGGTAAATCAGAATGGGATATCGATACATATGGTTGCTGTTTTTATATATTTTCAAACTTATTTATTTTGTAATTCTATATTTTTGTATAGGATCCTACTGAGAAAGTAAAATATGAAGATCAGTATACACTAAGAAATATAATTTATAAATCTATGCTTGTTAAAAGAATTTTATGTAACACGAGATGTATGTATCGAAAACTACATATTATGCAGTTTTCTTTTACCCTGAGAATTCCTTACCGTGGTAAATAGTTAACGTTTTTGCATATATGGAACCCCACGAAAATTTGGTAAACATTTGTTACAGTAGTATTTAACGTTGTTATAGTTCTGGTAACGTTAATGTAACAACCAGCGAATGCTTACTAAATTTTCGTGGAGGTTCCATATAGGCAAAAACGTTCAGTATTTAGTAACGAATAACGAGTTCTCAGTGTAGGTTGAATCATTTAGCCTAAATCTTTTAGTTATATTTAGTTTAGTTATATTTAGTTTAGGTACACTGTAAAAACTGCATGTAAAATAATGTAAAAATACATGAATTTACATAGTACGGAATAGTAAATTTACTATTCTGGACTATGCATAATTTATGTAAAAGCATGTAAAATAATGTAAAATAATGTAAAAGAATGTAAAATAATGTAAAACATATATTTACATTGATTTACATATTTTTACATGATTTTACAACGTCGGGCTATGTTATTTTAAGAAGCGCGTGCGCTTTGGACAATAACCAAGAAGGCGTCGCTTCATGAGATGGACCGTTTAACATTGTTATTGTTAGAGAGATAGCAACGCATGCTGCTAGGTTAAGGTGTTAAAAGTGTAAAAAAAAGGTAAATATTATTTATGTTCGATATTTAAATGCTTTATTTGTGGCCTAAAATTTACATTCATTATAAATTACGATCTTTAAAAAAAGATGTAAGCAGTTTATACTCGTATTAAGGGTGCAAATCGTTTGGTTTATTAAACCAAATAAACTTTACGCTACGACATTTCAAAAAAGCTTTGACACAGAGACTTGTAATTTGGAACAAACATTTTCTAAGTAGTATTTTTTTTTCAAATTTCAACTCTCTATGTCAAAGCGTTCTTGAAATATCGTAGTGTTTAAGTTGTTTTAAAAGCACTTTTAATATGACTGTATGTTATTTTTTTTTTAAATTATTAAACACACCATAAGTATTGTAGGCAAATACAAAAAAACTCTTTTAAGCTGATCGTTTTTTTACGTTTGTTTTTATAATAAAAAGTCTATGCAAAATATTACCATTCTGGACTATGTACTTTTTACCGTTCCGGTCTATGCAAAATATTACCATTATGGACCATGTAATTTTTACTGTTCCGGTCTATGCAAAACATTACCATTACGGATTATGTAACTGTTACCATTCCGGTCTATGCCAACATATTACCATTTACGGACTATGTAATTTAATGTAATTTATTTTTAGCCTGTATACCGGTTATTATGTGCCATTCCAAATTTTAAGTCAGTTGTTTCTACAGAAAAGATACAGTAAAGAAATGACGGTATTTTAAACGTAATGATACTTTTTAGTCTGATACCAAAAAAATCTAGATATGTTCTAATAAAAAATTTAAATTTACCAAATATAAGGAATCTTATGAGCTTAAAAATGTAACCGGATTAACAAAATGAGCTTTTATTCAAAATAATAAAGTTATGTATTTTAATAAAGCTTTTGTGGTGGTATAATGAAAAAATTATCTTTTCAGCTCAACCGTAAAAAATTAAATTTCCATAACAAATGGTTTCCTCTGGTTGGCGCGAATAATCTTTGAACATCTTAAAAGGGACAAGTATATTAATTTGGTCAATTTGTTATACAGAACTGTTGATTAGCATAGTTTTATGTGGTTAATGTATTCCTATAGGCCGCTATATCTTGACCTAACCCCTTGCTTTTGTCCGATTTATCAAAATTATACTTTTATAATTAAGATGTCAAAATCGGTATAGCCGTGAAAAAATCGTTTATTCACCTGTTTGGGTTTTAGCCGAATGAGATATCAGCTTTGGCATTTTAGGAATTAAACAATTTATAATATTTTAAGATACCTATCCACAAAATATGAACTTAATCAATAAAAAAAGTAAAAATACTAAGTAACGATGGGTAAATTTTAAATATTACATCGGCACTTAGTGCTACTAAGAGTGCCGATGTATTGAAATCTTGCCAGACTAACATCTCTACTCTAAATTTCTCTACTCCCTAACATCCCTACTCCATAACATCCCTACTCCACAACAACTCTACTCCATAACATCTCTACTCCATAACATATCTACTCCGTAACAACTCTACTCCACACTATAGACACTCGATTAGCCACTTGTCTTAACTCAAAAGAATATTTGTCATGCTAAGTCACTGTCAAAAATGAATTCAGTTTATTAATTACTTACAAATTAGTGCATGTTAAGAGTACGCGGTCTTTGTTGCTTTTAGAATAATTCATTTATGATTGTTCTAGATTTACATTTAAAGATAAACGTTTTCTAGGAAAAAATAAAATAATCTAGAAGAAGAAGATTCTTTGTTCTTTGAACTGCTCATTTATTATTAAGTGGCTAATAAAGTGCATATAGTGTGGAGTAGAGTTGTTACGGAGTAGAGATGTTATAGAGTAGAGATGTTACGGAGTAGAGTTGTTGTGGAGTAGGGATGTTAGGGAGTAGAGAAATTTAGAGTAGAGATGTTAGTCTGCCGAAATCTTCGCAGAAAAGTCAAAAGAAAAGAAAAAGACCACGTTTTTTTTTTCACATTTCTCGACGTTTTAGACCATTCTAAGTCGAAATCAGTAAAAAAAATATTTGCGTCCGTCTGTCTGTCTGTCTGTCTGTCTGGGTTTTTTGCATATTGTTTCTTATCGTATTCCGAAGAGCTGATTAGATTTTGGGGGTAAACGATTGGGGGTAAGGGGGTAAAAATAGGGTAAAACTCCTATTTTTAGCGTTTTTGTTTATAATTAAGGAAATTATTATTGTATTTGGTTAATTTAGCACTTATATAAAAGATCATTTTAAATTGGTCAAAAAATGTTATAAACAACGTTTTCCTAAAACGCATTGTTTTCGAGATATTGGCGTTTAAAGCAGTAAAAGGTTTTTTTTAGCATATCTCACATATTTATAACCCGATTTCAAAAATTATATTTTAAATAAAAGCTCTTTTTAAGCCCTATAAAAAATGTTATATACAGTTTTTTGCTAGAATATAATGTTTTAAAGATACAGAATTTAAAATCAAACAAAACACCTAGTTTGAAATTTGCAAACTAGATGGCTCTAGTGTACAATAGTGCCGATGTTTTGACAGGGTGCTGGCAACGTTTCATCTAGTTTATGATTATTAAGGTTTTTTTAATAAATAAGTGTTTAAAAAAAAAATAGAATCAATGAAATTTTTTTTTATTCAGGATAATCAACCATTAATTATTATTACTATAACGACATAACAAACTAAGATACAAGATACATAGCCTTTTCTTAAGAAGGTATTGAATTTTTGAAAAACTAGATCTAGTTAAAATAAAAAATATATATAAGTAAAAAGGAGAATTTAACCTACCGGGCTAAAAAGAGAACTAAAAGCAGCTGAAGTTTTTTTAATTGAAAAAGAAAATTAATTCGTGCATTTTTTATTACTGATTCCGCGGGGCGTTGATTTTAATCAATCTTTATGCCCTCCAGTTTTCGTTCAACAAATTTATCACCATGATTCGAAACGTTGAACAACTTTAAAAATTCATCAGAAAAGGTACCTAATTGTTAAATTTATTTTAATACATGAGGTTTTCGATTAAATTGAAATTACTTTTTAATAAAGTTAAAAATATGAATTCATCTTCTTGTAAAATTAGTTTTGAAATAAATACATTTATGATATTAGATTAAATAACCAATTAAAGTACTTCTTTATACACTTTTGGACTTTTCATGCATGATTCGCTTATTTGATATCACAAAAAGGGACATATTCTAATGAAGTTTTATAACCATTTCGGCCTCCAGCTTTAGGATTAATTAAACAAAAGCTTCACCAATTAGAATGAACTAATTATTTAAAACATATGTACTATTTTGAAAAGTCTGCTCTTACACAGTAATTAGATTTTTTCTTAAATACTGGTACCCTTATATTAAGTCTTATTCTGTCAATTAGAACCACAATTAGATTTAGAAGGGATAATAAATAAATAGAATTTATATGTGTTATGTATGTATTTGTTTTTACAAATTATATTAATTTTTTTTTCTAGAAATAAATATTTTTATTAATTAAACATTGTTTTTATATTTTGATGAAATTAACAACAAGAAATCGAGTAATATTTAATAAGTAACACACTATATACAGGGTGTCTCAACGAAGCCGACTCAGTCGATATTTAGTAAAGTATCCACTTTAGAGAAAAACTTTAAAAGAAAAAGTTGTATGGTTTTAAAAAAGGCACATTCTAAAAATATTTTGAAATATACAGGATGGTCCTCCTAGGGTGGGGTAACATATGACTTAATTGTTTTAAATGGAATGTATATTTTTTATTATGTCATCTTACTTGTCATAAAAATACATTTAGTGATCAGATAAAACCTGCTCCAATTTCTTTACTTTTTGTCAAAAATTAATAAAATTTTGCATGCTTATCTTATAAGGGGGTATCTAATTACATTATGTACAAAAAATAAAATGTTTTATACAGGGCGTTCAAAATCAATATTCAAACTTATTTATGTTCAAACATAAAAAAATCAATGTTTTTTAAATGGAATGCTATATTTTTTATTTGCTTGTAAAATAACATTTTACATTTAATGAGTAAATAAAAAATATTGCATTCCATTAAAAAAAAATAGATTTTTTTTAAATGGAATGCTAGCTTATTAAATGTAGAATTTTATTATATAAACAACAGACCCATATAATATAATATAATATTAAAATAAAGGTATTTTTATGAAAAGTAAGATGACATAATAAAAAATATATTATTCCATTTAAAAAAATTAAGTAGGATGTTACCCACCCTAGGAGGACCATCCTGTATATTTCAAAAAATTTTAGAATGTGCCTTTTTTAAAACCGTAAAACTTTTCTCTTTAAAGTTTTTCTTTAAAGTGGATATTTTACTATATATCGACCGAGTCGGCTTCGTTGAGACACCCTGTATATATTTATTTTTTGTAATAATGTAAAAAAAATCGGCATAATGATTTTGATTAAATAAAAAAATTGAAATGGATGGCCCGTGGCACTTTCACGGAAAACTGGATCGAATAATGGCCGCAATGCCTTGGGGGTGGATCGAGGGGTGGCTTTAACATTGAGATTCCTAATATCCGGAATGTTCGCGATCTTAGCACATTGTGTATGCGCGCGGGGATTACCCCATTAATCACGTTGGTCATTGTATCAACTATCAAGCGTGCAAGGTTTCGCAACAATAGACGGCGCGCTTGGGTGCACACCACCCCCTCCCCCAAAAGTAACTCGGTCCGTTGCCGAACTTTAGAAGCCCGGACCCCTTACGCCGCCGCCGACACTCCTACACAATAAGGATCGAAAATAATTCCGATTTCGGAATAAATGTCGAATACTATTCGAGTGGATGTCACATTAGGGTGGTCCAATTTTGTTTATATTTTTTATTTGTCGTGATTAGAACGCCCTTAGAGTAAAAATTTATATAGAGCAACCTAAAGGGGTCAAAAGCCCTTAAATCACGCAAATATCGATAAAATTCTTATAAAACAAGTCCTTGTTGTCAACTTTGCAAGGCCCCGAAATTGTCCTAAATTCCGAAAAAAGTGAATTTTCTATTAAATTGTGCAACTGACGAATTTTAAATGCCAAATAATAAAGTTTATAAGGCACATTTACTAAAATATTAAGCTAGTCCAAAAACATGTATCCGTGCCTAAGCGCCAAAAAGGGTCAGTTAGATAGACGTCTAGACAAAATCGCTAAATTTCATTAAAAGTGCACTTTTTCGAAGTTTTGGGGCAATTTCGGGGCCTTGTTAGCACGGGTTAGAACCTTTCAATAAGGCTGAGATTTTGCAGGCTTGTTTCCATAAAATTACAAACACTATGGCTGGTTTTATACGAATTTTATCAATTTTTGAGTGATTTAACGGTTTTTAGGGCCCCTTAGTCCATTATAAAGTTTTACTCTAAAGGCGTTTTAACCACAACAAATAAAAAAAAATTAAATAAATTTGGACCACTCTAATGTCACATACTCAGAGAAAATACTCTATCTTCTACTTTTTTTAATATTTTAAAGAAACCTAAATGAAAGTTGTATAATTTACAATGTATATACTTAGTATTTAAAATACTAAAAATTATGAAAAATGCCACAAATACTGATTTCCTAGAAATAGTACTAAATGAATTTGAAACGGTTTATTTTTATTTTGAGTAGCTAAATTTGTTTATATCAAGTATTTTTATGCTTGCCTCAAGTATCTAGCACAAGTATCACAAATACTTTATATTAGGACATTTTTTTCTTTGTGTATCTGATTAGTTTTTAAACAAATAAAGTCTTAAACAGATATGATTCTTGGACGGACAAAGATCAGCAGACAAAGCAAAATGATGAAAAGAAACGATGATTTCTGGATTTTATTTATTGATACTGAAGATTCAAATGAATAAGGGGGCTAGTGAGATTTGTAACCCATTAGTGACCCACAAGTCAATATTAATAAGTAAAATTTTCGGACTGAAATCTTTTTTTCCCTACCAAAAATTTTGAGGACTAAAAAAAGTTCATCACCCTCAACATTTTTTTACACTCACCAGAAATTTTGATGACTAAAAAAAAAGTCCTCACCACCAATTTCTTTTACCCCTGCTAGAAATTTTGATAACTAAAAAAAAACACACCCTGGGGAAATTTTTTTCAATAAAAAGAAGACTAAAGATACCCTTGCCTCCGGCGGGGGGCCCCAAAGTATTAAGTGCCCCTAAAGGTGGGAGGGCCCCGTGAGATTTTTCTTACTATCTCACCTGTCCAGTCCGACGCCGTATCCTGCATTTCTATATATAAGAATTCGCAATTAAACCACTGAAAAAATACCCTCTGGGACATTTTAAGACATGAAATTATGGGAAGGTAAGTGTTTTTTACATGTATGTAGATCTACATATCTATATGTAGATATATCTGTAAGTGTGCAAAATCTTATTATTTGGCGTGTATAGCCCAAAACCCGGTAAACTCCTATGTTCCTGTATTTTTTGTTATATATCATCCCTAAATAGTTATTAAATTCGTTGATATATTCGAAATAGAGAAAACATTTACCCGAACATTTTCAAATTGATATTGTTGATGCCAATCGCGATTCCCCAATGAAAAGTGCTGGTAGTGCTGGCCGCACAATAAATTTCAAATTAATTACAATGTATAAGCGGAATTTGTTCGAAAACGAACTTGGTATTAAACGTACGCTGCACTGTTAAGCGGAAAAGCCGTCTGCGACTTTTTCCGGTTATTCTGTCGATCAGAATTTAATCTGATTATTTTTTAACGTTTTTATCAACCAATCATTTAACAATATTTCTGGCCACATGTTTATTTCTGTCCAATCATATTATATTGGAAATTTTCTACTGTAGAAAATTCTAGGGAGAATCGCTGTAGTATTATGTTTTTCAGTATTTGTCTTTTACCACAAGATTTCATGCCTAAAACTAATTAATAATTAAATATGAATATATTACTATTTATAATTATTGTTATTAATTTATTATTTACCAAAAAATACCCCAAAATATTCTTTTTATAAAATGTAATGACAGTTTTTATAGGTTGACTTTCATGAACATGCTTGCAAGCCTAGCGCAGTACCGCGCTAGTCAGTACTGCAGTAAGTGACTAAACTATTGACAAAACTATAATTTGCAATTTAAAAATAGACACAAAGGTTTTGAGTTTAGGAGTTGAGAATGTAATTAAATTAACCAAATCAAAGAATTTACCCGTAAAAATATTAAGATAAATAATAAAACAATTTATATCAATTTGCGATGGAAGAAATATAAAAGTTGGTTTGATAAATCGTTAAAAAATGATCTTCAGAATTACACATTCTTCAAATTATCGGGAAAAAATCACGGTTTTCATTCAAAATTGCTACCAAAGGAAATAATTACTCCAGGAGCATCGCTCCTGCAGTGGCGACGCCCCGGTCGTAATTATTTCCAGACAGCAAATTTTCATGAAAACAGCGATTTTTTTCCGCTTAATTATCAGCCTCTTATGTAATTATATATGAAACTTTTGTCCCAACCATATAATGTTATGACTTCCATATAAAAAAAAAAGTTCTTTATTAATATCCCAAATTCATCCAATTAATAATTTATTGTTTAAATAACCAGTAATTTATTTACAAACAGAAATTTTGCAATTTCTATTTTTTTATGTAAATGTTTATTTGGAAACTCTTTAAGTTCTTGCCCCTACGACATGTACATATTTTTTTATTATGGAAAAATGCACTAACATATTAACTAACCAAATAAAAAAATATAAAGGTGATTCTACATCCAAAAATATAAAAAAAGTTCCTATAAGGGTTGGTCCGGAATTGAGGACTAAGCAGCTACAGGCCTTGTTAAGGTGCATCTAAAAAATGGTGTTCATTTAATATCTCTGGAGCCTTATGTACTACAGTGACAGTTTTTTGTACAGGTGCATTTTTATTAACAGAATAACGCTTTATATCAAGGGTATCACAAAAGTGTTTTTAATGTTAAATGTTTTTCTTAACAAAATTAATTGTACGACTTTTCTGCTTAATAGGGCATCACGGGTCCGATTATACGTTGGATATGTAACATTGCATTTCACATGGAAGGGTCAGTTTCTCTACCCAGAGCATGTCCGGCATTTAGAGGCATGTAAAACAAGGGACGTGGAACATTCAAATTGTGGTATAGTAAAATATTTTGAATATCTAGATATATATTTATGTAACCCGCTAGAAAAGGAAACAAATCTCGAAATGTCGTTTCTACAAGAGGCATTCAGAGCATTGTAATATACCAAATATATATATTTTTTTTCAAAATAATCATTTAGTTTCCTACCTACAATTGTATACAAGTGAGCATAATTTCATGAAATAGGTCTCATTAAAAATTTATGTGATATAATACCGTAATTTCACACAATAATAGTCCAGAACTACACAAGCATGGACTATAGTTGTGTGGCTGGGCTATAGTGGTGTAAAATTACGGTATCTATAAGTGAGTTGCGGCATATGTAACTACTTATATTAAATATTAAGATAATTATAATTGTTCTAACAAATCAGTTCTGATAAAAAAAAATGTTGAAATTCACAAATTTAGTAAAACAAGTTAACAAATCGTTATGAAAACGTGAAGCATATTTTAAACTGAACGATGTTTGGTACGGACGTTGGTAGCTTGCAAAAAAGGAGAAATACACTTCAGAAGAAAGATGGAGTTGTTGAGTTTGCACTCACTGCCTGCATTAGGTTGTACAAAAACAATTTTTTTCTTTAAACGACAAAAATCAGTAAATTGTGAACTAGACTTACTTTAATGTCTCTAAGTACCAAATATTGCTGATAGGCTTACAAAGTACATTTGATGCCTAAGTAATACCTACTTTGTAAGCCTATATTGATTTTTGAGATGTAGCATTTCAAATGTAGCTATTAATTATAGCTTCTGAAAATTTGACGAAAAATAACATTAGACCATATTAAAAGAAGAGAAATATAATTCTAATAATTAACAATTAATAATTATTAATTAATTAATTATAATTATTAATTAATTATAATTATTAGTTTTCAGCTCGGTTAGTCCACATGTATTTCCATTATAGATTTGAATACCATCGTGATGAATCGATGCATAGGCCGTTATTTTTAGACTTTATTTTCCATTTCCATTATAGATTTGAATACCATCGTGATAAATCGATGCATAGGCCGTAATTTTTAGACTTTATTTTATCTTATCCGCCTCGAAGGACCAAATGCATACCTAAAGCTAAAATAGCTATGCTTTAATCACAAACTCAGATGCATATGTTAAATTCTTCGGTCCACACTAGTAGATGGCATTTACATACGCTGAATGCGGCACTATAACGCTCGTATCATGAAATTTATTACAATATTTAATAAAACGATTACGGCTTTGGTGAACTTACGTCTTGTTAACAAAACACACGCGAAAATTATTATACCAACTGAGAATGAACAAATTTAAATATACACCTGTTTTCTGCGTAATGTGTGGTATTAAAATAAACAATCGTTTAAACAGCCATTTTTCACACTTTTCGCATAATGTATGGCCATTATATTTGTATATATTTACATTACAATAGCAGCGACCAATTTATCGATAAATAAATGCATTATTCGTCGGTAAAGATACTTTCAATCATCCTACTTTATCCTTTTTTAAAGATATTAACCAGTGCAACGTTTTGTATAAGTTCTTCAAAAAATATTTATTTTAATACCATTCAATAATATTTAATCATTTATACAATTATATAACTGAGAAAGATTGTTGAAAGGTAATAACTTGTTCAAGTTCTGCTCACATGGTGTTGATATTTTTTTTTACTTTTTACTTATTAGCCATCACCACTGCCATATGTGCTCAATGCAATAGTTTGCGCCATCTAGTATTTAAATTACACAACAGTGGACAATTAATAATAGTAATTATATACCAAGGTAGAGAAGACATTTTTAATAGCCGAGCGTATTAAATCCCGAGCTGCGTAGCAGCGAGGGATTTAAGAGTTCGAGGCTATAATAGTCTTCTCTACCGTATATATTAATTTTTTCACTACTAGCACTATTTAACTATTTTTATTCAAATAATAATCCTACTAGGAAAGAAAAAAATATTATTGCTATAGGTGAAGAAAATTGATTTCACAGTCTGAAAACATGATAAATAATGGTATGTTATAAAGCTAATAGTGAAAAAACATTTTTTTATTATTTTATACATTTTTTTATTCTTTTACGTTATATCGGTAGTTAATATTAATTTTGCGATATTTGTTATATAAGCTAAGCAAACAATAGAACACGACATGTGATTTACATGCGAAGTATGTGCCAACAGCTAGTAAAGAAATAAAAAACTTTACTTTTATATGCACAGTTTCAATGAATGGACTTCAGGAAAGACTAGTCTTGCCCCTCCTTTTGTTCAGTTGTTTCTGCCAGTTTGCCCTTATCTTACATACGCGCCTTGTTTCTGGGTCACTGTACCAAGTTTAAATCTGTAATTTATTTTACAAAAGTGAGTTTAAACAAGACTTCTCAGTTTAGGGGATCCAGAATATACGCGTGTTTAATGGACCGTCACATCTTTACTTTATTAGTTAGCTTATTTAATAATTAGTTATATTATTATATTATGGTAATATTATTATCTACTTTTTATTTGGAAATGGTGGAAGGCGCAGTAATGATACCAAGAGATCCGGATTATAATTACCATAATATGTAATATTGTAGTGGGTTGTGCCTACTCTCATATTAACTTAAATTAATAGCTGCAAAATTAGTAAGTCAGAAAGCTATATCCAAACTTCTTTTAGCTTATGATTGCTTATATTTCATCCCACTTAATTTCATCCTGTGTAATTTTATTTATCCCTCTTATTTTCTCCCAAAACCATTTCGTCAAGGGGTTATTTCATTCTCGAATTATTTCTTTATTAAGTTAGGAACCGTTGTAATGAAACCAATATATGTTCAATTTAAATTCATTTAATATATTATTATCAGGTTATTAAAGTTGCCTATACACCACAATCTGGGTTGCATTCTTGTTTGTTATATTTAAATTGTGTGACGTCACGTCCGTGACGTAGATCTTTTTGGTCATTCTACAGGAAGTGCCATTTTGTTCTCGTGCTTCATGTGCAACATGCTGGAGCTATTTCATCCTCTGGATGTAAAACTACATTTTATGTATACTTAAAATATGTGAATGTGGCTGTCTGGTGGTATGGGTAAATATGTTTGTAACTTTGATTGTTTTATATGTACTAATTGTAATTTGTTATAGTTTTTGTTTTGTGCATGATGTGCGTGCACAAACCCCTCGGATATGTCCTTTTGCTCTCTAGGTATTCTTAATAAAAACTCTCTCACTCTCTAAATTAGTGTATTCTTAAAAACCCACAATCCCGGAGAAGGCTTAAAAACCACAAAGGCGCCCAATTTCAAAATACTTATTTAATAAAAATGTTGTTTTGCTTCACCGTTTTAGTTTATTTCGATTGCCTTATTCTCTTTTAGTAGTAAAAAAAACATTATTTTAATGATGAAAATTATAAACTGTTGATTTAGTTATTAAGTTAATTTAGTGCGTCATTTATTTTAAAACCAAAGGAAACCAAACCAAACGTTTGCACACCTAATCTCTTCCAGGATAAAATTGTAATGGGATGAGATACTTAAAGTTTTTATAGTTCTGGTAACCAGTAAGTTTTTACTAAGCTTTCGTGGGGTAAGCGAAAATGTTAAGTATTTAATACGGCGACGAGTTCTCAGTGGATGAAATAAACCTAGAATAAAATAACCTTGAGATAAAATATTTGGCATGTGGATAAATAAAAATTGTAAGAAATGACGCAGGATAGGTGAAGATTATTCTTAGTTTAAGCGTTTTTTGAGTATAAGTTTGGTGTAATTGTTGATAACATATTTTTCAACATTAAAATTAAAAACATAACAGGATGATTTCCCGTTATTATCTTCTTTTTTAACAGGAAAGTGTAAAGTATGTGAACAATGGAAGGAATTTGTTACACATTTATCAAGAGCATATATCCTAAAAAGCTTCTTAGTATTATCAACTGTAAGCTAACCTCAAAACACATTAAGATAATAACGTTTCATACTTTAAAAGAAAATAACAAGTTAAATACTTAAGATTCTGTACCATGACAAAAAAAAGAAACATCTAATCCCGAAGTTCTTAAAAATACAATTTCAAAGTGTGGCGTTGTATAACGGGTCGTAAATTAGTGCCGTTTTATATTTGTCACTTACTCCCGTTCTAAGATTGGTTTTCTAAGAGTACAGTTATAAATGGACTCAGATATGCATAAAGAAACAAAAAAAAACTAGATCTCATCCTTGTATTTAAAATAAAAAATAATTTCAGCTTCATGATTTTTTTATTTAATTTCAACAAAGAGGAACTGTTACAAATCTGTCGCATCTCACATAAGATTAAATACATTTTATTATATTTAAAATATGTCATTACTGAATATACAAAAAGTTTCAAAACAACCATACGACCAAACCAAAACTCAAATAATTTTATGATGTAAGCAATTGTTTATTTTTGTATTGACACAACAAATCTATGAATTTTAAATGAATAAAACCCATTTTTGGCCATAGATCTGTTGCGTCTAACATCATAGAATCTAGAAAGGGTTTTATATCAAGCCTACAAAAACGTTTTTTACACTGACTTAAGTTCAACCAATTGTTTATTTTCGTATGGGCATTGTCACACCAATAAATTTCAAATGAACAAAATCCTTTATTAGAACTAAAGTTAAACAACATTTATTTTACTTAAAAATAATATTTTTGCATGTTGGTTTCTTATTACATATCTAAGTCCAAATATTACTTGTTTTAAAATGAATACTAGAAATAGTAAGCTTATTTGAGATTAAGCTGTCAGTGAATTTAAGCAGGTGTTGTATAAATACCAACTTAAATCTATTCAGGAGGAACTTCCTACACAGAAAAGTTTAAAACTCAGTTATAGGAGGAAGTTTAAAGAGGAATGCCATCTATCTATATTGTCTTACTATGGAACTCTAAGTATAATTATACCGGGTTTCCCAACTCTATTTACCCAGCGATTTTCTCAAAAACTAAAACAGATAATCTGCGAAAACTATCTTAAATAAGACAACTTAAACTATCTTTTAGCATATATTTGATACTTTCAGCTCTTAAAATGTGGGTTGGGGGGCATGGGGGAATTTTTTTTGAATAAAGAGGGTTCGTGTGATACATCATTTTAAAGCAAATTAAATTCTCTATTGGACTGTATATTTTTTAATTTTTTAAACGATTTTTTTAAGGTTTTGATTTTTTAATTTTTTTGTGCTAAAAAATGCGATTTTCTATTTATGCCAATTAAGATTAGTTTAAAAGTATAATTTACGTTTTTGCATTATGAAATTAGTAATTTTTAAAAAGTTGTTGGAATTTGGAATTTTTTATAGTTGCCACTTTAAAAATTATTATTTTTAACTTGTAATACTAAAGAGGTTTGACGTATCTTATATAATTAAATTAAGAAAATGAAGAAAAAAGAAGGTTTATTAAATTTTTTAAACATTTTTTTTTTGTTTTTAAAATAGGGTTGAAAATGGGTATTTTCGTCAAAATTTCTCTAAAAAAATCAATGTTTTTTTTTAAATGACTAATTTTATGACAAAAAAAAACGTAAATTATACTTTTAAACTAATTTTAATTAATATAAATAAAAACCTACAATAAAAAAATCTTAGAAAATCGCATTTACAGCACAAAAAATTGAAAAATCAAAACCTTAAAACAATTATTTAAAAAATTTAAAAATATATAGTCCAAGAGATAATTTTATTTGCTTTAAAATTATGTGTCACACGACTCCTCTTTGTATTTAAAAAAGATCCCTCCACGCCCCCCTGCCCACATTTTAAGAGCTGGGTCAGGGAATCAGGGGCCCTCGGCGATGGCCGACTAGCCGACCTGGCCAGTGCGGGCCTGGTAACAAATAAAACTGATAAATTATTGGTCAAATTCTTAGTTGAATGCTAATTATTAGGTAATCCTAAGGATTTTTTATTACATTCTTTATTTTTAATATATCTTTAAAAGAGTATATATGTTTCAGTATATAACTTATAAGCGATATTTATTATCCACTAAATAATATCCAGTAGTCTGTTTTTCTCTACCTAGATCTGTTAACATCTTTGTTTAACAAAGGCTACTGAGATGAGGAAGGAAAAGCTCGATCCACGGACTATCTTGATTTTATCTGAACAAGAAGTATAAGGTGTCGTAATAATTAATGACAAAAGGAACTTTAAAGACGCAATTTAATTTAATAGATTTAGATTCATTTAGAGAACAAAGAAGTTTATTTACTTACTAACTTGTTAAGTGGAAACTTGTGGCTTACCTGTAACAAAGAGATTAGGATTAGATTAATTATACAAAAAATTATGGGAATTTTGGATTTTTTTTATAATGCTGTACATATTTTTCAATCGCATAAATGTTGTAAAATGGGACTTCTTAAAATTATATCTTATTATTAATAGTAGTTTTAGTTTATAATTTGTTGTCAAGATAATTGGATAATCCTTATAAAAGGATTATTAAGAATATAAACATTATAATCTTAAAATAATCCCTTAGTAAAGATTAGTATTTTCTTGTTTTCATAAAGTATTCGACCTAGTTAATCTGTACATAAAAACTGAGAAAAATCAAGAAAGATAAAAACAAGAAAAAGGAGAAAAAGTAGTGCGGCAGGACGACAATCCGCAAAAACTTGGTTTCTGAGCAAACATAATAAGTAGAGTCACAAATCATGTTGGTGTTGCCATATATACGAAACTTAAAAACCGATATACACCGAAAAGGCATTGTTGTTTATCCGTACTAAATTATATTCACAAGTCTACGACAACAACAAGGGATGTGATGGGAAATAATGTATTTTAAAACTACGACATACCCGCAAAATTATTATCATTATTAATATTTTATCAATGAACAACATGGCAATAAATTATCAATTTTAAAGTTTAGCTATTGATTTCTGATGTGTAACTAATTTAGAATTATTTTCAATAGATGTAGTTAATTTTCAATCGATTAGAAATAATGTTTTACTATTATATTTGATACAGAGGGTTAAAATGGGAACTATTTTTACACCAAAGAGTTAAAATTCTTATTTTATTTAAAAAAATATTTTTTATTTTATTTAAAAAAATACTGTTTTTACACTGAATGAAAGCTTGCAAAATTATTCATTATTAAAGGTTGTTTTACCCAATAATTATCACTTAACTAACTTAAAATTTTACCAATGAATTTAAATGTGACAAATCTAACTTTAAATTGGCCAAATTCTTAGTTATTTTAGTATTTATAAAACCAACAACGAATTAAATAAAGCTGAATGATTTTAATAAATTTTAAATATTAATTATAAATATATAATTTATTAATAAATATATCTAAAATTTTTGAAATTTTAATCAATTGGTGATATTAATAAATAGTATATTACATAACTAGTGTGGAAAGTGACATTTTTCACGCGAGTGTGGAAACCCCACGAGTGTAAGAAATACACTTTCCAACGAGTTATGTACACTATTTTTCCTACGATCCCGAAAAATATAAAGTTTCTCAATTTAATATTTTCTAATTTTTATTATTTATTTCGAGATTTTTTTGAGAAAAGCAAAGCTGTGCACTTTTTTGCACTGACATACACTTTTTATCCAACCAAATAAGTACTGAATTTGTTACTTAATTTTTAAACATGACAAAGAATGTGTTCAACTGTAAAGTGCAAAAGTGCAGGAACCAACGAACATATATGTAGGTATACCTACCTTATGTATGTTAAACAGGAAATATCATTTTTATTTAGTTGTCTTGGTTTTATATTTATTACAATATATTATTAGCTGTTTAATGGGTTGCCTACAAGCGCAAATCAAGGCAAACTTGACAGTTTGTTAATTCAGTTAGATTTCTGTGGATATGGCAGCTGCCATGTAAGACAATAAAATTGTACTGTTTTACATTTCATAAGGAAAAGACCGTGTATTTTGATGTTTTTTATAAAGGTAACTAAAACACAAATTAAGTAATTTTTATAAAATCTAGAATTAATAAAACATTTCAAGTTATATTGGTCAAAATAGTAAGGCTATAACTATATATAGTTTTAATTTTTATGAAAAACAGAAATTTTTGGATTAAAAATAAAAAATATCAAAGAAGGCTGCCATGAAAGGTAAAAAATTTCATACAGAACGAGTTGAGTAAAATTCGTAGAATTTACAACGTAAATATGTATATAAAATTAGGCAAATCTACAACATAACTATCAAACTAAGGTGATATAAAAATATCAAACTAGTGTGATATGAGGCGTTTTCTAAAAAAAAAAAGTTTTTGCTAAATGTCATTTTCAAAGGGGCCGTAGGAAAATAAAATTTATTTTTATATGTACCTTTTAAGTATAATTTAATAAATTAAAAAAAAACTATTAATAATTATCTAAATCTGAAATAAGTTTTGGGTATGAACAGAGGTTTCATAAACATATTAGCACCTTAGCAGAAACTCATTAATAAATTAATTATAATTTAAAATCTCCATTTCCAAAACGTATTTAAATTATTTAATTAAGTAACAATAGCCCATTTGTATGATTTATATTGGACACCTTATTTACACAAACTAATTAGTAGAGAATTTTTATTAACTTTATTTGATGTTTAAATTTAAAATCTACAAAGGTATGTTGAGAAAACGACATCCTTGTGAGTTTAATAGGAGCAGAGTTCACTTTTCCGTGACTGACATGTGTAGGTAATAAATCTGGATCTCATTTAAAAATGGTAACACAAACGTGAAATGGAATTCCTTAAATCATCTGAAAGGAGGGCGGGTAGGTATAAATTTTCAAAGGAGGGTTATACTTTTTTTCAAAAAATAAACATAATGTATTTTTGATGTTTTATTTCTGTCGACATGTCTAGTGATTATGATGGCGGAAAGTTTGGGTAGAAATAGTATTTATTAAGTTTAAAAACAGAAACATCTATGTACTAGGAAGGGGCCATAATAAGTAACAAATACATATAAAAATTGTAAAAAAAATATTTTTTCTTTTAATTTAGTATTTATTTGTGTACCTATTTAATTATTTTACTTATTAAGGGACCTTTAACAAATATATTTTAGCCCAGTATATAAACAATGCTTCTAGCTCAAAGCTTCCAAATCTTCAGCTTAAACTTGTTCCATCTTATAATATCGCATGCCTCGTTCGGTATCATTTTCTATGTTTAAATTTAAAAAATATTATTATGATCTCTATAAATTAAAATACATAAAAAATAGGCTATGCTTTGGGATGAAAAATATTATTTAAATAATAATATTTCTAATTTATGAATAGTTAAATGAAACTAGTCAATAGGTAAACTTCTGGGTTAATTAAATTAAAACCAAAGTTAAGTTTTGAGCTCCTAAAAGTCAAGTTGGAAGTTGGAGATTTAAATATTTAGTTAGATTATCACTACTGTGGTAAATAAATAAATATTTAAAAAAACCCATATACAGTTTTAAAGTTGGAATGCCATTTTTGCATGCAGAGGGACGGAAAACAGACAGACGGATGCACAAAAGCAAGTGTTCTACGGAATTCTAAAACCAAGGTTTCCATGATATCTAAATAGTCGATGAATTACTATGTAACATAAAAATAACAAATAAAATAAAATGACAAAAAAATAATTTAATTTGTATGGCGCCTACAGTTGGCATTGTTTTGTTGTCAAGTTGCACTTTGTGTTTTTAGGCAAAAAAAAGTAGCAATGCGACGATTTGAGAGTCGGTTTTTGTGTCGAAAATATGACGGTCCGCTGGAGCGGTATCAAAACGGCGGGCGCTCGGGCTGCCAGTCCTGCTCTTCATTTCTCGCATTTTCCATCGCCATAAATCAAGGGACAGGAGACAGCGAAGCGGAGAGAGCACTCAGTTCGGTTGCTATGGTTGCGTGGCATCCCGACAGTTTTGCGGATCGGGGGGCCGAAAGGGGACCTTTTGCCGAGATCAGAAGCGGGGATTTAATCCTGTCGGGATGTCTGGAGAAAACGGGAAAAGTTAATAAGAGTTTGGGAGGATTAAAAATAATCCCACTGTTTTGCAATATTGCCGAGCGAAGCAATGTTTTGTTAATTTCAGATTATTGTGTATCGAAGGGGACTGAATTTCAAAGCTCGATTTGAAAATAAACACTAAGTAGGAAAATACCTAGCTACGTCAGAATTCCAAAGCTTAACCCGTTCGCAGCAAACCGCTTGAAACAAATTGAGCTCTATTAGCAAATATGCTGTACGTACATGATTTCATATACCCTTTTGCTACTGAGAATCCTTAGAATCCTTACAAATTATTACTGTTACCATGTTAGATACATTATTGACACAGTAGGTCTACTCTAGATGCAAAACTAAAAACAATTTGGAATAGAGATCCATGTTAATCTTTATTTGATATAAGTTGCTCGGATTGGAGTAGGATATTATTCTGAATGGCAACCTTTCCAGTCGTTAAAAGGCATTTTGCAAATTATCTAAAATCTGGCGGCAAAATAAATTTTATTCAGTGAATAATAATAATAATAATAATTATTATTATTATTCACTTAATAAATTTTATAATTAACACGATTATTGTAAATGATATCTGGGTGTCATCAGTGATAGATATAAAGAATATACCTAACATGTATCCAGCCTGCAATGAAAAATTGGACGTCAAAAATGGCATACAGGGTGCCCGTTTTTCGAGCTCAAGCATTGGTATCTCGGTTATTATAAGAGATACAAGATCGGTTAAATTAGAAAAAACTTGCGCATTTTTATGCTGAGCAATAATCTGAAAGAAAATTTGACCTGACATTTTTTGTTTTTTAATTATCGCAAAAAATTTAAAAATCCCGATATTGGTTTTTATATTTATGAGGGAAAACCGACAAAGCTAGACGTTTTTAATCTAAACATTGTTAGGGTAATTTTTTACAAGGAAACTTAATCTGTTATCATATTCTCCATGGCATTTTAGATGCAAGAGTTCCAACACTTAACTTAGTTTTTTCTTATGGGCGCTATTTTGGACTTTTACATTTTTGAATACACTTTTTTTTCTGATTACTATAAAGTATCACACTAGATGATCAAGTCTTACATTTTCAGCGAAATTAAAAAAATCAATTTGGCCCAGAGTGCTTTGGAAACAACGAATCAATTAAATTAACGGAGGTTAGGTTTGAAACCGTAAATATTGTTAATATGACATTGTCACCTACGCGCATGCTTGCGCTCGGCATTTAGATTATCAAAATATGAAAAGAGGCTAATTATAGATCTAAAGGCCGCGCTTACGCATACGCGTAGGTCACATTAACAATATTTACGGTTTAAAACCTAACCTCCTTTAATTTAATTGCTTCGTTGTTTTCAAAGCACTCTGCGCAAAAATTATTTTTTTAATTTCGCTCAAAATATAAGACTTAATAATCTCGTGTAATACATTATCGTAATCAGAAAAAAAATGTATTCAATAATGTAAAATACCAAAATAGCGCCCCTAAGAAAAACCGAAGTTAAGTGTTGAAACTCTTGCATCTAAAATGCCATAAAAAATATTATAACAGATTTAGATTCCTTGAAAAAAGTACCTAGACAATGTTTAAATTAAAAACGTCTAGCTTTGTCGGTTTTTGCTCAAAAAAATAAAAACGATGTGCGGAATTTTTAATTTTTTTGCGATAATTAAAAAACAAAAAATTTCAGGTGAAATTTTCTTTCATGTTATTGCTCAGCATAAAAATGCGCAACTTTTTTCTAATTTAATCCATCTTGTATCTCTTATAATAAGAGCTCGAAAAAGGGATACCCTGTATAGGAAGAGTAATTTATACTAGATTATCAATTAGGTACAATAAGAACAAGGGCAAAAGAAATGGGTCCAATGCAGTCAAAACGCGATATGATCACGTGCAATAGTATTACCGGCACTCTATGGATTTATTGCCGTCACTATGCACATCATCCCGCCAGTGACACCTATAAATAACGAATCCGATCTGTCGGATGGTATTGTTTAATAAAATAATCGCTTTATAAAATTATTGAAAGCACATAAATCAGGACGTTATTTTAAACGGCGTAACAGCAGCAGATGCATTTTCATAACAGGGCACGTGTGATTGGTCAGGACGAACTCAATCGGCCAGACGCACCGTAAAAATCCGTCTATGTATTACAATGGCAGATCGACACTATTATTATTTTACACTGTAAAAAAATATCAGTAAATTTTTGTATTTTAGTTTTTGTGTTGGCTTACTACCAAGTCTTATTTCGTGAAAAAAAAAAAAAGAAAATATTAAAAATTATAAAGTTAAACTTTTAAATACAAAAATAGGTCAAATATTATATTGGCACTGAACGTGGTGTTTCAACACATGGAACAATACTTAGAGTTATCGCAGGACATCCTAACCTCCAAGCAAACTTTGCAATATCAAAAAAAGTGTGTTATTTCTGAAGCTACAAGCTGTAAGTAACTCTAAATATGATCTGGTAGCGTAAGCGTTATCACCGGATGTGAGCACAGGGTTTTTAAACGCGAAGGGGAACTTGGCATAAGTAATAAAGAAAGTTGAAAGGAAGACAATAAAACTACTAATATATATTTACAAACATACAATCTGACAAAAAGTATTATGTCACCAACTTTGTTTTCCTCCACCTCTTCTTAAAAAGTAAGTTAGATCTTCCATAATTTTGATGCGTATATAAAAGAAATGAAAACTTTTTAAAGCATAGACAAGTTTTTTTTCATGAAAATAAAGAATGAAAAAGGCCCTAGCACTCACCCTGGTGGTACTCCTGTTTAAAACTTCATAAAGTTTAGATTTTCTCTAAAAAATTGTTGGTGAAAGTTCAAGTATTCAATTTTTTGCAGTGTATTTGGCGTTTGCAGCGTCGATTTTGATTTATAATGGCAGATCGACACTATTGTTGCATTACACCACCGTTTCCAAAAGGCTGGCTTGTCGATGGCCCGCCATTCGACACACTCTTTCAATTTTGCGTTTAGTGAAATACGCCGTATGTAAAGTATCAAAAAGCCCGTGATGTATATGAGTTACCGCAACAATATATTGTATGCTTATTGTGGGCACTTGCATACATTTTAAAATATATTACTCATTTTGAATCATCACATACATTATTGATGATATGCACACAGGGTGGCATTTTATTAATAAAATTACAGTATAACTTCCTTTGATTTAAAAATGGAGAATAACACATTTGGTAAAAGCCATCAGTCAAACAAAAAAAAAAATAAACCTAAGGGCTTACTAAGGTAAATAGTAAAAATTAAAAGAAAATTAGTCTAATAACATTTTAATGAATTTCTATGCATCCGTGCTTAAAGTAAATTTTGTTTGGAAGGCTTACATAATCTTCTTCTTTTGCTTTTTAAAGGGCTTCAGCTAAAAAAGCGTTTTCGGTCATTGCAATATTGGAAACCGTCATGTAAAGGAAATTTCTGATCCTGTTCCTGGGGGCTGATTGAGTGGCCCAATTGTATACTACAATGTAAAAGTAGATTTCCTTTAAACTTAGTATCTAAGATAGAAAAGTAATGGGAGGATTGGTGTAGTGGACTACAGCGTCGTACTTGACGAGTTTACTACCCAAAATAGCTTGAGTTCGATTCTCACCGGCGCCGATTTGCCTTTTTCAGTTAATTAATAATTGAAATTTGGCGAAGGCGTATGTGAAGCGGACACTCCCTATAAATTGTTTCGAATGTCAATTAAAGCCGGCGGTTCCCTCTACTACTAGCCCACACAAGTCCTGGACTTAGGGGATGCTTAATTAAGTAGAATAGTACGAGGTTAAATAAAATGTAAAAAAAGAAAGGCTTGTTTAAAACATAAATTTCCGATTATTCAAATTACTAATTTATCCGGAATGTTGGTATTTTGATTGTTATAAGGGAAAGAAAGAAAAAAGGAGCGACTTACGTTAAACTTTAAGTAATTGTACATTATAAAATGACGATAAATCACTTGAGGGTTTTTAGTGCTTCGTAAATTAATTGTGTACTTTACAAATTGCAGTTTCGTTGTATATGTATGCGAATTTTTGCCGCGCATTTCTGTCGCTAAATGTCGACGAAAGCTCGTATTAACGATTACGGGTAATTTACAACGATTTTCATTTGTTATTTACTCTTCCACCGATTGATTTAATTATAGTTTTAAAATGGTTGAATTTATTGTTTTAGTAATATTTTAATTAAGACTATTGTGACTTGTTCTGAAAGATCAATTGAATTGTAACAAATAAAATGTGATTTAAATCAGATTTTAAGTTTAAGGTTAGTTTGTCCAATCATTAATACTAAATTAATTATTATTTTATTGACGACTAAAAAAAAGGTTTTCACCTGTGAAAAAAAAAACTAAAAAATTAACCCCCCTCTCGCCGAAGAAAATTTTATGACTAAAAACTTAAAAACTATTTTTTATTTTTAGCCCCCTCCTCGAAAAATTTGATTTGATGACTATTTTTAGCCCCCGAAGAATTTGATGAAAAAAGGTCCTCACCACCTCTGGAACAGATTTAGTTTAAAAATATTTTGAAAAAAACGCCCCTCTAAGCTTGCGCCCTGAAGCAGGGGGTTCATTTGATTCATACAAAGGCCGGCTCTGCACTTCAAATTTTTTGTGAGTTTAGTTTTAAATTAACACTGTTAATGACAGGGTAAACCGTATGTTCGTATTTAATAAAACCGGAAGATTAAATAAGTTTGATTTGCTTCTAGAAAGTCGCAGTTCGTCCCACTCCAGTTTTTTATGGAAAGTACTCCTAAAAACTATTATAAAGTTATTTTAACACGTAAATCGTTATAGCGGAATTGCCGACAGTTTATCAAAATACAAAATAAAAATTAACCGAAAAAAAAAACTTCGGAATTCCGGAACCCCATTGCTGAAAGATATATGTTGAACTTGTGCTAGTGATATAGTTAGAGATAATCCGTTGATAGTGGATCGTAGTCATAAACAAAGAGGGAAGAACAAGCAGGAGTTAGAAAGCACGGTTAAGACCTTAGAGTTGGTTTACACACTTAGTAAATATAATGGAATTTAGTATCCAACCAAAACAAAATCTTTCACTTTCACCCTAAAACCGGAACAATGAATGTTATGCTAAAGTATTTTGCCAATTTTCAGGGACGTATTAGGCCAATTTAAGCCCTAAAAACATACAATTAAAAAAATACATTTCATAATTATGTATGCATGGTGTTACAATATCTAAAGTAGGTATTCCAAAAGACTACTTCAAGTTTTTGACAATAAAACAAGCCGTGAATATACGTAATGTTACGCATTTCATTATATACTATTCACGGTAAATGGTATATTGCATTTTCTCAAATACAAAAAAAAATATTTTCAAAAAAAAATAAAAAAAAAAATTTTTTTTTAATTTTATTTTTGCGAAAACGAAAAATAAAAAAAATTGAAAATAATGGTTTTTTTTATTTTTAAAAAAAGTTTAACACTCCATAACTTTTTTATTTTTAGGGGGATTACTTTCAAAATTGGTAGAAATGATGAACCCCCATATCTTTTTTGTTTTTGCGGGAATTACTTTCAAAAACAATAGGGATCATCCCCTCATAGAACTTAATTTTTCCTGAAAATTTAAATACGATCGGATTATTCGTTCTTGAGTTTTCGTGTCTACAAAAATCGTGACATCAGGCAGACAGACAGACGGATATTTAAAAAAGAAAAGTTGCCTATTTTTTCATGTAACAAATTTATATCCAAGAATTTTTCGTTTATGTTATAGAATTTTTTTTATTTTGTATGAAATGATTATAATAACTGTATCTGGTCAAAAAAAACGGTTAGTTCAAGACCAAAAGTGACCAAAAGGTGATATTTATTTATAATCATTACAATAAAGGTAATGCATCTTCTTTTAAAAAGCCTAAAAAGTTTTAGTTAGCGGGCGAAAAAAACTTTTTGGCCCTAGAGCCACAAAGTTCAACTTTTCGCCCGTAAAACATAAACAAAAAGTATCGCTTTTAGAATCAATCGAATAAAAAACAGTTTGTGTCTATATGTTAATACGGGCCTGCCAATTTTCGCACAAGCTAGAAGCTTTCTGACTCCGCTCCAAAAAGCACGGATCGCGGAGTTTATGGTCGCTTGTAAGCGTTATCACTTAGTTGGGAGCAGGGAGTTGCCAAACCCCCGCGTAATACATTACCGATAGTTGCTGAAGTGTAAAGATGTATTTTGGACGGTTTCAGAATTAATAGTAGGCTGGTTCGCAAGAAATTCACGGCAGTTTATCAAACGATTTTTTCCGATTCCATAGGCCTAGGGATAATTGAAAAGATTGGGTTTAACCCTAAATTTTGCTTGTTTATACAAATAGAAACGAATGCTCCCTTACAATTTAATTATTTCCAATATAATTTTAAATTATATACTATTACTAACAAAAAGTTGTTTATTATTCTAGTTTGACATATTGACCTCTTTAGTTTAAATTAAGTGAACATCCCGACAAGTTTTAATATACAGAGCGGTCCAAAAGTCACCCACCCCTCTTAACTTTTGAACGAGTTGAAATGTCGACTTCAAATTTAGAACTCTTAAATAAGACAACTTAAACTATCTTTTAGAATATCAAATATATGCAAAAGATAGTTTAAGTTGTGTAACTTCTTTGTATTTTTATTTTTGGAATATAACTCCTCAGATCAAAATGTAATACTGTAGGATTAACCGTTTTTGGGCAAAATTAATTTGAAGGTGAAATTTCACGGTTCCCAGACGAAAAATTAAATACTATATATAATAAATGTTAAAAACCAAAATTTCGATGATCCACCATTTTGATTTTTTATTTTCAATAATGAATTCAGTTAAAGCATTCGAAATCCATAATTCACCAAATTTTGCCGTTATATTATATTACATTACATGTTTTTTTAATTTTATTCTCACCGGCACCGATTTGCCTTTTTCAGTTAATTAATAATTGAAATTTGGCGAAGGCGTAAGTGAAGCGGACACTCCCTATAAATTGGTTCGAAAGTCAATTAAAGCCGGTGGTTCCCTCTACTACTAGCCCACACAAGTCCTGGACTTAGGGGATGCTTAATTAAGTAGAATAGTACGAGGTTAAACAAAAATGTAAAAATGTAATGACCTTTAATGCTGAAACTAAGTTTCGTTAATATGTTTTGTATTAGGGAATTTACTTTGTCAAAATTATGTTCAGGCAATAACACTAATAATTATGTTTTGCTTTATTTGCTATTGTTGAATAAAAAAGGTTCCTAAATCATGGGCCATAAAACCATAAAAAATATTTAAATTTAGAAAAAAAAATGTGTAGATATGATTTTTCACATAATTATGACACCCCATAATTTATGCAATATTTGTATAACAAATTAACAAACTGGTCATAAAACGTTTAAGAAAAGATTTATGATTGTGTTAATTATCGTGACATTTTATTGCCATAAAAAAAAGAATATTTTTAAGTAAAATAAAAGCGTTTTATGTAATTTGCGTGGAGAAAACTTTTTATGTTTTTATCCTTATAATGGAGGAAATTTGTAAAAGATAGAGAGTAAAAGAGAATAGACTTGAAATAAGGCTCCCCAAGTTGTAAAACGTTTCTGTTTACAATAGAATACTGCCGTTCCTTTAAATAAAACTGGATATGCATTGCGCAAACCGAGACGTAGTCTAGAATAAAATTTATTTTTATACCTGGGGTTTTTTTTTAACCTGAAACTTTCAAATATCTCGAATACTATGCATTTAAAAAAAATGTCGGACATAATTTGTTTATTTTAATGGTGGAAACAAAATGGCGTATTTATTTTTTACGGATATTTACGTTTTCAAGGTCATTTCAAGGTCAACTTTGTTTTTTTTAAGTACAAACATATATTTTTTTACTGTTATTTAATTCCCCTCAAAAAAATAAAAATCTTTTGTAAAAAACTTTTTTTGTTCGGACTTTTAGTTGCAGAGATAACACAGCCACACCACATTAAAAAAGTTGCATCTCCGACGGACTTGACTAGTCAATTCATATGAATTTTGAGGCGCTGAATCCGAATCTGAGGTCAAAAATTAAAAGTTACCTCTCCTTTTTACCATAACCTCAAAAAACATATCATATCATTGCGAAAAGTATGTTTTTTGAGGTTCTGTTGAAAATGGGAGCTAACTTTCAAATTCCGACCTAGGATTCGGTTTTAGGTTAAAAAAACACCCGGTATACCTAATAATAACTATATATTTATTATTAGTCCAGTCAAATAATAAATGTAAATTGCAATAAATGTACACAGGCTGATATTTTAAAGGGTAGTAGTGGATGGTAACAGAACACTTCTGCGATATGCGTAATGGGTGTCCGCTATCTGGATTTTTAGCATAATTATTTTAATTTTTTTTTGCCGAAAAAAGGATTAAATAAAAAATATATTTTGCAGACAATAATCAACATTTTATTGTAACAAGAAAAATTCCGGGTTGTGGGTATGACTAGTTTCATTTAAAACATTTCCATCCGAAGTATGCAAACGCCCTTGCAACAAAGAACGTCGTAATCTAAGCATTTCCAAAAAAAAATTATTTTTAACAGTCTTTTCCTTTCTATATATGAAATGTTTATAAACAGCGAGGTCTTTTCCTCTAGCACTTTTCATTATTTAAGTCGACAAGACGATTCGTACTAAACTGATTATTAATCAGCGATTTATACAAATTAATCGATATAAATTAAAAAAAAATATACATAAAAAAACTTAAACACAGATATATGGGTACATTTAGTAAACGTTCCACTTTATCAATAAAAATACAAACCAAAACCAAAACAAACCAAACCAAACTGCCATCAATCCCATGGAAAATCCTTACATAAAATAAAAATAATGTATAAAAATAGTAAAACGGTAAACGATTTTCGCTGTAAAAGTCATGCGCGGAAAGACCTTTCGCGGTAATGAGCTGCGCGGTAAATGATATGCGCGGTAATAGTTGTCGCGGTAATGGTGATCGCGGTAATGAGCTGCGCGGTAATGGTCTTCGCGGTAATTTTTTCGCTGTAAAGTCCGGCTCCTAATTTAAGGATTTATCTTCAACACTTGAATTTCTGCTAGAAAAAATATGATAATGTGAAAATATTAAAAAAAAAAATGTAGAATCATAAAAGAATCATATTTGCACATACTGCTTATTTCTTTGACCGGTAAACAGGATAAAAAAAAGAAATATTATACATTAAAAAGCGCCTTAGTATGGTGTTTATCTCTTGTTAGTTTTCAAGTGAAAGTTTGCAAATTTTGATTTACGATCTAACTTTGACTGCGTAAGCTTCCAAATCCTCGAACGGTATTTTTTCCAAGTCCTCTCATTTGCATAACCTATCCTTGACGACAAAAAGGCTAATACACCGTGAAAAAAAACTCAATTAAAATTCCATAACGTTTTGTTAAAAAAATCAGCAGCTTCTTTTAAGCTTGATGCTAAAAAGGCACAAAATCCCATGACTTTTTCTTGTCATTTAGCGTTTTTTTAGAACTGTGAGACTTTACGAGAAGTTGTATTAAATACTGGAAGATTTTGTATGTATGGAACGCCAAGCAATTTTAGTTACTGAATACAAAATGTCACAGTAACAATAACTTGTACTGTACGACCACATCAAGGTTATGCTAGCGGGGCATTGGTAGCAGAAAGCATACGATTCCAATACACTTCATAGGCAACATAGCGCGACGTTGTCGATATAAAAATTTCTTAAACTGACCAAGGTTATTTTGTCGGATTTTACTTGTATTCAATCATTAAACTTCCTTGGGCTTTACAAAAACATCGCTTATTTAATATGGTAACAAATTCTCAGTGTACATAACTTCTGGCGCTAGATCAAAAGATAAAAAGATAGAAAAAAAAAGAAAGAGCGAGAAAGAGAGAGAGAGAGAAAACTTATTCCTAATAGAGGCATAGCGTAGTGGCTAGCGCGTATGCATAGCAAGTCTACTATCGTGAGTTCGATTCTCACTGGCGCCGATTTGCCTTTTTCAGATAATTAATAATTGAAATTTGGTGAAGGCGATAAGTGAAACGGACACTCCCTAGAAACTGGTTCGAAAGTCAGTATAAGCCGGTGGTTCCCTCTACTACTAGCCCACACAAGTCCTGGACTTAGGGGATGCTTAATTAAGTAGAATAGTACGAGGTTAAACAAACAAACAAACAAACAAACAATATAAACTCCGCGCATTATCTATCTGAGTTGATGGTCATTTGTTTCTTGTTATTTGGTTGGCAGAATATATTTAGTTCCTTATGTAAGGTTTTCATCTTGTTTAAAAATTATTGTCAATCAAGACATTATTTTGACATTTATAAAAAAATCCAAACAATTTGCTTTAGCAAGAAGAAATAACAAGAAAAGTGCATAAAAAGAAAACTAAAGCATCAATCTATAAACATTTTGTTTAAATGAAGTAATATAATGCAGTGCTCTATAAATTTTTGAAGTAAACACTATAACAGAGAATTTTTTGGTTAAAATAATACTGGTCCGTAATTTTATTCAGGTAATGTTAAATTTAAGTTTATAATAGCACTTTATGAATAAAAACTTACTTTTATTATAATTTTGAACAAAGTTTTACTTTTTAAACAGATTTTGTTATTATTTGTAAGACGTAAAATGACAGTCAATTTAACCTAAATGTTAAAAATTATCAAAAGCACAATGGGCTACAAAAATATTACTAAAAGTCATTTTTAAACCACTAATCATAGCTTCCTTGATCCAATTTGTTACTCAGATAGATAATGCGCCGAGTATATATTAGTCACTAAATGACACCAAAGGAGGGTATCGCATTTTGGGCTAAATCGCATGCAACGATAAGACTCTACATGCTTATAGATACATAAAAAATAAATACTTAGCCAAAATATCAGCCCTTTTTACATCCCGGAACATACTTTAACTAATTATTTTAATTACGAATTTTAGCATATTCAATGTACGATTTAGCAACATTGCACGAAGCTTCAAGTGTCAGATGTCATCTCGTCAAAATAAAAATAAATTTGCACATTAACTACTACAGTGGGAACAAAGGAAAAGGTCTGCGTTTTGTTCACTGCTCTTAACTATAAAATTAAAATATTTTGTTATGTTTTATTAGTTTTTCGGATTTAATATTTTTTTTATTACAACAAAATTTTATTATTGATTTTATCTTGTAATTCAATGTGTAATTAGTCTGGACTTTTGTGACTAGTTTCTTAAGTTTCAGTACGATTATGGAGTTATTTTTGAGGTATTTATACTATAATAACAATGTAAGCAAACCAGCAGCTTCAACGTTATAGTGCGATAACCCAAAGCATTAGTTCCATGACAGTGTTATCCAAGACAAGCAATTTAATGTGGCTTTCAACATGTTAAATTAGTTTATTTCCATGATATGATTTAAAACTAGATTATGAAAAAGTTACACATACACTTTTAACTTCTAATATTAATTAAAAGTATGTATTTAAAAATAAATATATTTAATTAATATTGTACAGTGTTTTTATTATACATACTGCCTAAATGTGTTTATGTTGGTTTTTAGATAAACAAAAAATATTGCTTTTTTTCAATATGTCACATTTAGCGCAAGAATAATGCGATATTGTCGGGTTTACGATAACAAATAATTCCTGAGTTTTTTTTTTCATTTTGTTCTTTATTGACAAATATAATAAAAACGAATTTTTCTTATTTAGCCCAAAACGATACCCTTCTTTTATATTGTATTGTTATATTTTAGTTTTAATTTATTTAGTTTAAATCTTGTACAACTTCACCTTAAAAGATACTTAAATTCAAATAAATCGTTATTCCATTGCAAAATTTATCGCTTAGACCTCCATTCTTGTTTCATTAATTCTATTCATTTGCACCGAAATACAAACAACGAAACAACAAAACTACAACTGACGCTTTTCCAATTTAAATATTCTGAATGACTTCATAATAAAAACAAACGAAGTTCGATAAAAACGCACCTTTATAACAAAAGCGCATCTGCATATATCGCCATAAATTATAAAACATGAAAGGCCCCAGTAGGCTGTGATGGTTGTCGGTCGGTAAAAAAGGGGTTGATGCCGGCAACGGAGGAAAGAGCAAGAGCCATGGGTCAAGGGATTCGAAATAATTGAATTCCGAATGGAATGCGGCAAATTATATACCACCAAATCGGTTTGCAATTGTTTCTTGTCTTGGTTTTGTCTTTATTTGAAATACCTACCAAGGATTAAAAAAAAATATATCATTTATTTTAAAACTTTTATTTAAGTTTTACTATTATTTTAGAAATGTTTTAATCAATTTTATAAATCTGTTTTTTAAATAATTTTATTTGAGAGTGGTTCCATAAATTATCGCCCTACGCCAAAAGCTTGACCTCTTGAATTTCGCTACAAATTACGGAGTTCAATAATCTACATCTTTGAATTTTAAAACAAACTTTATAATTTTTTTTTGGATGCATGAAAAATAGTTCTATTTTTACATATACAAAAGTAGCTTTTAGTTTTACATTTTAATGACCTTTTTTATTTGTAATTTTAGGACCAAATTAATTAACTATATTGAATTGAATACTCTAATAGAAGATCAATAAACTTATTCAAAGTAAGAATCAGATTTGGGTACTGGGTTAGATTCAGATCAGAATGGGTACCTACTACCCTTCGGCTAGCCTGGGTAAATATTAAATTAATTTATGGTTGAAAGTTTATTACTAAATATCTTTGGTTTTTAAAAAAGTCGACATTTTAAAATTAACAGAATTTATTAAATTTTGATACCAAAAGTATTAGAAATTCTAAAAGATTTCATTTTATGGTGGCTTTAACAAAAAAAAATTAAATAAAACCTTTGATATGCAATATAACATTCAGTCCTAAAGAACCTTGAATCCATGAAGTTGTCTTGTTTTAAATACTTGTATTAATTAACTTTTGTTTTAGGAGATGTATATCTCAGCCTCGTTTCCTATCCAAAAGAGTCCAAATATTTATTTCAACACTTATATTGCTTTTACTAAAAAAATAAACTCTAAATTCACAAGTTACAAAAATTTAGTTGTTCTACAAAAATTATTTTTTTTATCGCTTAGGTAATTGAAATTAAGTTTTGTACAAAAACTTATTCAACTTTTATAAAATATGCATAGCATGTATTGAATGACTATTAACACTTGCTTATCTTGAATTAGAAAAAAGGCGTAATGAATACTGATATTTCTTATCAATGTAAATAGATAATTTATCATTGTTAATGACATCTAATGGCATAGTATTTCCAATAATTATCAAAGGCCTATACGAATAATATTATCAAAATTCTCTAACTAATTCATAATAAATAAGCTATAGCTAGGTTTTCATATACTGACTGACTAATGCTTTAATTCTTATTACTATATTTATTATTTATAAATAAATATTAGACTGGTGAAAAAAATATTACACAGTCGACCGTGTAGACCTGAATTGACACGGAATCGTGTTAAATTGTGTAAAAATGTGCAACATTAACACCGTTTTTCGTAAAATTTACATCATTTTACACATTTTAACACGTTTTTTATCAGTGTACCCTGACCAAAAGTATACATAAATACAATAAACAGTAGGAAAGACTTTAAAGCATTTTTTAGTGAACATTTTTTTGTGACAATAAACAAAGTTTATTGAATATTAATAATACATTGTTTAGTACTAACATTTTTTGATTTAAAAAAATATATATAACTTTTTAATTCCATTTTGATAAAAAATAAACTAATGAATTGAATATATAATTTTTTATTTCGTGATAGTTTTTAATTAAAACACGATTTTTATTTCTGTTGCTAATGAGTGATTTATTTTATAAATGTAGCTATTAATCTTTCACTCAAGTAGAATTTTTAACAGAAAAGTGATAAATTTACTTATTTTTTTTTTTCAAAACTATACTATAAAAAAATAGCTTTAATATTTACTTAGTTTTCTTTAATATGAAAAATGCATTTTAATAATGATTTCTAAAGCAGCAACAAAATTTCATGGATAATTAAAATCATCCATAACTCCAGTATTGGCAAAGATGTCTACCCTGTATTGTAGGTGTATTCTCGCAAATAAAAAAATAGCTTTAATTTTACTTAGTTTTCTTTAATATGAAAAACGCATTTTAATAATGATTTCTAAAACAACAACAAAATGCCATGGATAATTAAAATCATCCATAACTCCAGTATTGACAAAACTGTCTACCCTGCATAGTAGGTGTATCCTCGCAAATTTTAAAATCAAATAAATGTTTTATATTTTGTCAGACAATAGGCGGCCATTTATCAATCTCGAAATATTTAATTAAAACATGCGGACAACGGATTTCATAAAGATTTATGTGTTTCAAAGCGACGGTGTTGCAAAATTGATTTAATTAAAATTTTGTCACCCTCTCGCCCGCTATAAATTTTCGCACCTTTAAAAACTCCCCGAATCATTGTCTAGATACAGAGTTTTATAAAGCAGACCATGGCCTATCTCATAAAACCTTTTTAGATGTTTTTAAACCCCTGTGCTGTTTAAAAAATATGCATTTGGTCGTTTAAGCAAAAACTATGATATCTTCATATGGTCATATGTTTGGCTAAACTTTTGTTATTTTAGAAGTGCCCGAATTATCATCTAAACTTTGTTTGGTTACTTTGTTACTTTGTTGCCCTTAAAACTAATCATACCTTTATCTTAGGTTGAAAATATAAATATAAAATTTACTGGGCAGTATATTTCTACCATGATTATTATAAAATTGCTTCCGATTTTTCTTGTTTTTGTAAAGATAGATTAAACCTAGATCATGTTTTTTGTTTATAAAAAGGTTTCTTTACAATACTGCTTTTTTGCAGTAACCACTGCGTTATTGCTCATATTTCACTAGATTTTCCCAAGAGAATCAATAAAACACGGTCTTGTCAAAATATATTTGTATAAAACTATATCCTTTTAAAAAAATATATTTATTTTATTTTGTTGCTACTAAAACCCAACATCCAATACAAGTTTTGGCTTTAAGAAGCTTATTTTTATAAAAAATTGTTATTCTTAGGTTGGTTTTAATAAATTTTATTTTGCACTTAACATGATCATAGTAAGGTTAGGTTTATAATAAATCTTAGTTTAAAATAAAGGATTAAGAAAGCAATTATATTACATTAGCATTTTTAAAAAAACTCACCTGAATCATTGTCCTAATCTATCTTATAAAACCGCTTTCGTCTTCTCATCATTTTGCAACCAAAACGAAAAAACAAGCGATTTTAAAATTGTCACACCATACGAACTAATACGTAACACGGAAACAAGCAAAACAATCTCACATTTGTAAGGTTAATGTCACTAACATCGCGTGGTCACCGTAGAACTGTCCACCACTGATCAACAACATCAAGAAACCTACTTGTCATTATTCAGATGTTTTTTCAACGTATGAACGGTTAACAGGTACACTGATTATCAGTTTAATCATTACAACGTTATTGTTAACGTTGATTCAACTTTGTTATTCCCCTCCATGATGCGATTCAATAAACAATTACAGATCAGACTGGTTGATTTTTTACAGTCTTGGGACAGAACACGGTTATTAGCTTGACATCTATATAACGTTTGTAAGACGACCAGTTTTTCTTATACAGTCATTGATTTGTATCATCGGTTTGTGTCTGGAATGACAAATCACTTTATAAAATGTGCACCACAAATCTCTTTTATTTTTACTTTTTTTTAGTTTGTTTTTTGTATTATTTTTACCCTGTTTTATTTAATTTGTATTTTATTTACAATTTTTTCAGTTAGTGGACAGTGTGTTTCGCGAAAACCGGACAACGGAAACTTTAGCAAAGGAAAGATCGGCAAGCAAACGAGTTTGGTACTGGAATGATGCTGTTTGGAGCGTCGCCGATAATCTAGCACTTGTGTGTGAAAAGCGCCGCGACGCTCTTGCTCATGCGTCTCGCGAAATACAACAATGGCATTAGAAATATTCGGAGGCGTTTTGTGTTTATTCCCCGAACATATCTAGCGAACTGTCGGTCCATGTCCATGTTTTTCTCTACGCTTCTATTGAATCATTGGATTACGTAGTCCCCGAGAGTGAAAACTAAAGTTTTCTGTACTAAATAGCAATTTAATTCTTCACATTCAATGGTAAACTCTCCACAGTGGCAAATATATATTGTTTTACTTTGAAAAAATATTATTTTCTTTCACAGTTTTTGATTTAGATTTTGGACAGTAAGGATTCCAAAATCTGTAGCACTCTTGATTTCAAATTTTCCACTTGCCAAATTAGTTCCTAATTTTGTTATACTAATATACAATATCATAAACTAAGTTTATTTAATTATCTAATATTTATATTAATAAACAATAATTTTCTTTTACGTTTTTTTTTATTTCTTTGGTCATTTAAATGTTTTGGACAGTAATTCTTTCTGGATTTTCAAATATAGGATACTTTTGTTTTTTTTTTAAGTTTATAATATTGTAATACTAAGTTATTTATGGCCTAAAAAGTTAACTTACTCCCAGTCACTCTGGAGTTGGGATCCGCACTCCTGGAGTTAATAACCAATCAACTAGACCATTAGTTATAGGGATTGGGAAATTATTCAATTTCAGTTAGGAAGTATTTGCTTCCCTCAAAAAACTGCAACTACAACAACAACTAAATCCAAATTATCCAGTTTTTGGAGGAGTTGGAAAATCATTAGTTCTAATTTTTTGGCCTTGCCATCCTCTCAAAAATAATGTTTAGCGATGGCTTGTCAAAATAATCTAAATTAAAAATGATTAGGTATTATTTTCCGTCAAAAAAATCTGGCTATCAGTCTCTCTGTCTGTGTGTCCGGGAAATATATGACCACGATAACTCAAGAACGCTTCGAGCTACAGACTTCAAAATTGGACCACAGGTTAAATATCCAAAGTTCTAGTCTGGGATTGTTTTTGGTAAAAATCGGGGTGGGGTAAGGGGGTAAAATGAGGTAAAAACAATTTCTTCAATATTCTTTTTACAAAAAAATAAACTTTTTTGAGAAATTTTTTATTTTTATTTTTTTTCTCAATGTTTTTCGTTTTCATATTTAATGAACCTAGCCCTTTAGGGGAAAGTATTATTTTGTTGGAACACACACGCGAAGAAACACTAATTGTTGGCATAAACCTAAATTTATTCGGATTTCATTAATATGTGATTATACAGTACAGAAACATTGCTTAGACTGGTAGCCGAAGTTCTTAGGCAAAAATTTTAGATATATAAGGTTCCTCTACTATATTTTTTAAGTTATTTTCTTAAAGCTGATAAACAGCTAAAATTTATGATAGACTTATTAGATTATAACTATTAAAAACCGTTTATCACCTCCAGAAAAAGAATCCATCGTTGATTGGGCAATAATTTCTCACTAAAGCAATAATTTTTCACTTTGAATAGCACTATGAAGTAGTTAGAACGCATGCGCCGCTCAACAAATCAAACTTTGGACTAAGATAGTGCTACAATATGTTACCCAGCAGACGAGTGCGATTACATGTTTGAGAAGAAAAAAAGATGCAAGTCGCTAGGTAGATTATTCCATTGTAATGTGAAATAGTAAGAGTAGAACCGATTTTGGAGCACTTCGAAATTTTTTGTTTATGCTAACAATTATCAATATTTCGCCTGTGTGTGGCAGCAGTATTTTTTAGTATATAATTCTATTTGTTATTAAACTTGGAATTGATTGGTTTTAAATTTAGATTTCAGATAAAAAGCATTTGAGATTTTTTTTTTGTTTTTTTGTCATACTGTTCTAGAATAAGAGCTACGAAGAGTGTAATAACACCAAATACCTAGATTATTTACCATTTCTGAAATAGAAAGTTATGGTCACAATAAAGTTTTCGCACTTTTTTTTGTTTTCAATTGAATCCTTACCCAATTCTGTCTTAAACACCTGCCCATCGATTTCTAATTTTATTCATGTACAATAACACATAGAACCTATGTTTCTAATTAAATTTATTGGTGTTCAAAAAGAATATTGTCTTTTAAAAAAACAATTATAATTGAGCATTAAATTACATTCCTAATTTATTAATTAATTAATGTTTTTTAGAAAAATTAATAATCTATTATTAGAAAAATCTACATTTAAATAGTATATTTTAAGAACATCATAAATCCACCTACAGAATCTTTAGGAAAAAATAAATAATTATAATTTTTCTTGTGTACTACACAGCCACCATAGTAATCTGTCTGGGCGTATACAAGAATAGTTTCTGTGAACTTATGATGTTTTTGAAATATTCAGTTCAATTGGGCTTAAAGCGATCATCTATTTTAAATAAATTTGGTTTGGATGATTTGAAGAGATATAAGAACGCTGCAGGAATAATATAAAGGAAGATACGTAAGAAGATGGTGTCGTAATTTAAGTATTGAAATTTTTTGGATAGAGAAGAGTAGCTATTATAGTGAAGATTATATTATATTATTAGTAGTCATTTGACAATAAATGTCAGGTCAATTTTTTAATTATTTTTGTTAATAAAAATTATTCTAAGAAGCAAAATTATTTTTGAAATTATGTTTTGGACTTGGAGAAGAAGAGAATCTGTTGAAATGGAGGTGAAGCGCGGTAGAAGGGATTTAAAAATGTTATGCGAAACCTTAACTTTTGAAAGTATATTTTTTTTCAAAATTAATGGAAAGCCCCTAGCACAAGCCAAAAGCTTATTTGGGTGGGCTCTCCATGCTTATGTAATATTTTGCAAGAAATAAACTATAAAACTATAACTATAATCTTCGGTTAATTACACAGGTTTACAAAAAAAAAGTCAGGACTATTTGACCGGACTTTTTGGTATTCCTAGGTATTTTGGCGCTCTGAATCAGATCCCGGGGTCAGTTTTGCCCCATGACGTCAGGAAAACGAGATTTCAAGGTCATTTGGAGGTCAAAATGGTGATTTTTTGGGAGCGGCCCCGGGACAACATCTCAACGTTCAGAAAGTATTCAAGACCTACACAGTTACCCGTGAAGTTAACAGGTCGCTTGAGATATTGTCGCGGGGCCGCTTCCAAAAAATCACCATTTTGACTCAAATGACCTTGAAATCTCGTTTTCCTGACGTGATGGGGCAAAACTGACCCCGGGATCTGATTCAGGGCGCCAAAATACCTAGGAATACCATAGTCCGGTCAAATAGTCCTGACTTTTTTTTTTTTTTGTAAACCTGTGTTATCTATCTTAAATTCTTGTAAACAATAGACTAAACTAAACTAATCATACATTAACATTAAAATCTTATCTTAACTAATCTTAAAATTAATATAAAAATGTATATTAATATTTAAATATTTTCCTAATTTTAAAGTTTCGCTAAATAATTATTTTTAATAGAACTTCAATATCCAGATATACTTTAAATAATTATTATCCACAAATTCCAAGTAAAATCTAATTTATTTAAACAAATATAAAATCAATAACTTTCTTAAAGGAAATAAATTAAGCTTATATTTAATTTTACTTTAAATTAATAAAAAAATAATATTATTTAATAAAGTCTTAATTTTAAAATATCACTTAATATTAATAGAAAAAGTAAAATATATTGTCGAATATTAAAATAATTTTTAAATATTCAAAATATTTTTAACTGTTTCAGTTTATATTTCAGACACGCAATGATTTCTTCTTTCAATTAAAAGCTTGTTTTTCTTTTGCCGTTTTCTGCTTTTAAATAGGCTTAATATTAAAAAGTGTGTTTGTTTTCTTAGCGTTTTTAGAGTGTGATATATTTAAAAAGGTCATAAATGTCAGATAAAATATATTTTTCGAATAACGGACGATGCGTCGTTTGTGAAATTTAAGGAAGTTAAAACGGATCGAAGAATGAAAGCTTTACGATCAATGCTGACAGCTTTAGATTCTAGCCGTATCAGCCGTTTCAGAGACGATACGATTCATTTTATACGTGTTTCGCAACTAACAAAAATCTAAGAGTGTGATTTTTCACTGGTCTCTACATCAATTTCCGTTCTTCCATGTTTTTCGTATTTTTTTGCGTGTTTTTGATTATCTAAATGGAACATTTTTCAAAATTATTATTACTTACAAAAATAAGATATATATTTTTCCCAACACTATTTTTGCATGTTAATTGTCCAACTATTATTAAAAAAAAAAACTTTATTATATTATTATAAGCTCATTATGAGCTTATAATGGGTAAGCACACGCGTTTTGTATCTGATTATGCACACTTAATTTTTTTTGTCTTGAGTTGACAAAAGAATAAACAAACATTGGTTATTTTTTTGGAAACTATTAAATTATGCCAAGAACTATAAATATCACGTATATTACAGTTTTGCCAATTTTTTTTGAGGTTATGTTGAAAATGGGAGCAAGCTTTCAAATTCTGACCTCAGATTCGGATTCAGCGGCTTAAAATACATAAGAATTGACTAGTCAAGTCCGTCGAAGATTCAACTTTTTTAATTTTGTGTGGCACACATATCTCTGTAACTAAAAGTCCGATCAAAAAAAGTTTTTTACAAAACATTTTTATTTTTTTAAGGAGAATTAAATAGCAGTAAAATATATATGTTTCTATTTAAAAAAGCAAAGTTGATCTTGAAATAACCTTGAAAACAAAAATATCCGTAAAAAATAAATACGCAATTTTGTTTCCCCCATTAAAATAAACAATTTTTGTCCTGAACTTTTTTTTCTAAAATGCATAGTATTCGAGGTATTTGAAAGTTTCTGGTTAAAAAATTCACCCCGTATGTAGAAAATTTCTTAGTGCCAATAATTAGGAGTTTTACCCTATTAAGTTTGTCTTTTTTTGTAAAAACTACTCAAATAGAAAAAAAAAGTATAAAATACTCGTTTCATTATACTATTAGAGCACTTGGCATTAAAAAAATAGCGGCAAGCTGCTTGTTTTCAAGAACTTGGACGCGTGCGCCAAAAACTTCTATGGGTAATGAACAGAGCTCGGGGATATTGAACCTGTGAGTCATATTTTGTCATCTTTTTTAACTTTTGTCATAGATACACTGGTGTTGCGTCATTGCAGAGTGGGGACAATCAGTTCTAAATTAACTCTACGCTCATGAACAAACGAACAGCTTCCACATCCCCGGGGTATGGCAATGAAACTATTTTAATATACTATAGTAGATTTCTTAAAAAAGAGTCTGTAAAATAATTATTATTTTCAGTTGGGTGGTATTTTTTTAAGATAAAATTAAAAACAAAAAATAAGTTATAATTAGTAGCAAGTTGTTAAAAATTAATAATAATTTATTTTATCCTGTAGCAAAATATTTTCTAGTAATTTTATTGTCTATTGTGAAAGTGTAAAGAGATGCTTGATGAATCAGAGTAGATAAAATTGATTTTTAATTTTTTTCTTATTAAATTTTGGTTGCTTAATCTTACAATTATCAGGTAAAAACTGTAAAGGATTCGCTAAAATTTTCATGTTTTTTTATCAAAGTGTAATAATATTTTTATTTCACAATCGTATTCGGAATTCGACTAATGAAAAAACGTTAAAACGAAAAACATTCCGTTCCGAACTAATCAAATACTACACGTTCCAAATAAGGAAATTCGGCAAGACATCAATATGAGAAATGGCGATCTGTACAAAAAGAATACAAAAAAAGTACAGCTACAAAACTGCCTTGAGTAGAACAAGGATCGCAACATGCTTTTTAAATAAATGAAAAAAAAGTATATTAGTACCTAATCATTAACTAGAGATAATACTGCAGTATACTGGTGACAAAGACAAAATGCATAGGATTCAGTTCTTGTTAAATTAACTGATTAAGAATCATAGCATTTTACATTTTTTGTTACGCTTAATTAAGGTGTTTTTAGTAAAAGGTTTATTAATTCTCCTTATTTTCGCATCAAAATATCGTGGAAAGAAAAGGCGAGTTTGTTTATAAATTATAAATACGAAATACTGTGTAAAATAAAGTGTTTTTAGGTATCCAGTGACATAACTTTTCAGTTTATAAAAAACAAATTATTTTGTCCAAACATTGTATTGAAATATCCGTATTTGAGAGACCCTCAATGGAGGTTAACAGTTGTGCATTAAAAACTGCTACGTATACAGGTGTTTACACAGCTTTAGTTATTAAGGGGCAAAAAATCAAAAACAGGATCGTAAAGCGAACCCAAAAAATCATCAGGTAGGCCTAAAATTGTTTTAACTATTTTCATCGTTATTATACACAATAAATTATCTTATCTTATCATGCTTTTTGTTATAAAAACATATGAATTAACAGAAATTCTCATAAAAAATTGGTTTGAATTATACAGAATCATTGTATAAGGTACAGAATATAAAATTTTGGCTTGGTTATGTTGACGTAAAATACAAAAAAATAGCAAATTTGGAAATACTTTAGGTAGCAGAAAATTCCTACCAGTACAATTCGAGAATATGGATCTCAAATGTCTGTGATCTGGATAGTTATCTCCCTGAGGCTAGGCCACAGAAAGAAGAAGAAATTCTATGTCCTTCTATTTACCTACTTGCTGCAGAAATGCCGATGTGTCGGTTCCGGTGATGCGGTACGAAACAGAAAGATTGAATTAAAAATTCCGATCACAGAACGTCGGACCTTTGCCAGATTAAAGCCAGAGAGACTACTAAAAAGCTAAATTGCCAGTTGGACGCTATTGGCAACATTGCTCTTAAGATTTTTATTTGAACGCGGGTTGATGTTTCTCACTTTAAAATATAGGGTGGTTCTGAATTTATTTTATTGGGGGTATTTATAACATTTGGTCTAATTTTACAAAAATATAAATATTGTTTGTTACTTGGAGTTCATAATATGAACGCTTCGTTGAAAAGTCCTCTCTTAATTTTAGAATCGATATTGTCATTTGATATAACAAAGTATGGTCTCAGTAATGTCTCTAGAAAAAAGAAACAGAAAAGGTTTTTAAAGGATTTAAACCAATTTTAAATATTAAAACTTTCTGAATCTTGAAAATTTCACGCTGTAACAAATAAAATGATCCATCCCATATGTGCATCATAGATTAAAAAAAAGATCCATCCTAAGAATCATAAATTAAAAAAAATCTATATATGAACTCATGGCGCCACATTAGATATATAAATACAGAGACAGTTACAAAAGTAGATAAAATACAAATTAGAATTTAAATTTGTCGATGATACAAAACAGAAAAAGGTTAAAAATCATTAATAAATTAATAAATCTATAAAAAAAACATTCGACAAGGGACGGCAGATGACAGAGAAAAAATAGTACCAACCTGACATGGAGTTATTTGAAGATAATTTATCATCAGTATGGTCATTTTATTGTATTCTGGTGCAATAGTTCCCGACAATTTAAAAAAGTAATAACTGTTTTCCAATAAAACCGTTATGAAATATAGGAAGTCGATTTTTTCGATAACACATGGTTATCAAGGAAATGTTCCAATGTTTAATGGAGTATTTAATCTAAACAGGATATTGAAATTGAACCACAATTAAAAATCTTAAAATTCATTCAGGTATAAAATTAATAGCATTACCGTCTTACTTAAAAAAATATCGCTAACACACTTTTAAAGGCTACACATGGCGAAGTAAACTACTTTATAACCTATAAATTTAATTAAAAATATGGCATAATAAACTCGCTTTGTGCTTCCGGTCATAGAAACTTAATTTAATTTTTTTTTTATTTCAAATATTAATATGCCAGTTTAGTAAAATTAACAATATTTATGTTTCCGTCAAACCAGTAGATTAAGTAGATAACATATTTTTTACTACCATTTTTACAAATTATTATTTTTTCTTAGTTCAGGAGATGTACAAAGTAGTAAATCATTTTAATTAATTTGGTATCTTATGTGAATATCTTGATTTTAACTGTTAAATGAGTTTTTATCGTATTTGTTTGTAGAATAACAAGTATCTAGTGAGTTCTTTTTATTTTTTAATTGTTCAGTTATTGTTCTGGAGAATACCAAACAACTTAACTTTTAATCAAAAAATTCTTCATGTCCATAATTAATAAAAAAATTAAAACTTATATAAGTATAAAGTCAGTAATAAAGCTTGTATCTTACCAATATTGTTAAAGTAGTCTAAGGGAACGTTCAAGTATTACGTTACGCAAATTTTGATCATTTTGGACCCCTCCCCTGTAACGCTATTTTCCTATACCATTAACATGGGCTTGATACTCCAAAATGACCCTCACCCCCCCCCCTCCAGGAGCGTTACGTAATACTTGAACGTTCCCTAAGAGCTGGTGACCATTTTTATTTCATTATTTGCTCCCAGCTGTATTTTATATTATATGTCTTAAAGTACATTCAAATTAGGCTATTTGCAAATTGCCAGGTCCTGAATCTGGTTCTTTTGGATGCTAGAAGCCTCAAAAAGGTGGTGAAAAATATATTGTTAACTTACCGAATCAAACAAATTACATTTATTACATTTAGATTAGTCTATTTTCACAATTATTTAATAGGCTAAAGGTTAAAAAATAGTTTAAAAACTTTATCTGACATATGTCAACACTAAAATCTCTAAATAATTTTCATTTAATCAAAATTTCATTTTATAAATTGTTATTCCTTTAAAAAAATCAGTATCACATAATACAAATGCACTTTTTAAAGACTGTTCTTACCCCTTGGTCCCAAAATTATTTTGTATTACTATGAAAATAGCTTAATCTGAATGTATTAAATGAAAAAAGTATATAACTCGGTAAGTTAAAAATTGATTTTTTTGGTAGCTCGTTGCCATAGTTTTTGGAGCTTCTAGCACCCAAAGAAACCGGATCCGGAGTCTAGCAATTTGAATGTACTTTAAGACATATATAAAATATAGCCGGGAGCAAATAATTAAATAAAAATGGTCACCAGCTCTCCGACTACAGTGTTAAAGGGATAACTGTGGAATCCACAGTGTGGATGGCACTGATTTGACCTTATATGGTCTCATCATCACATCGTATTCCCAAAGTTATAGAAATTCTGTAGTAATCCGGCGATGGGCGTCAAATTAGTAATTTGACGCACGTCACTGGATTTGTATGGACTTTTATGCCTTTGAAAATACATTGCGCTGATGAGACCAAATAAGGTCGAATGAGTGCTGTCCAAAGTTTTCCTCTTAACACTGTAACCATGTTTGTGAGATACAAGCCCCATTGATGGCTCTCAACCAGTGTTCCTATTTTTACGATACTCCACAAATAGATTTTTTTTTACTTCCAATTTTATTTATTTATTTTTATATTTTTAGATTAAATATTAAAACGTAAAATAAAATTTTCTGCCAAGGTCATACTCACAGTTTTCTTTATACAGAAATTTTTTGTTACTTTACCTGAAACAAAAAGAAAACATAAATAATAAAATAAGTTTTCTATATAATGAAGCTAAAAATAGTTTACTGGAAAAAAAATATTCTTTATAGGTATAGTATATACTATGTATATACTATATAGTTTACAGAATCTGTATAATATTAATTAAATATTACCTCAACATATCTTTTAATAAACGTACTGATATTGGTGGAAAGCAGTTTCGGGCTGCCGGGCCTCATCAGTACCAAGAGTCAACTTAATATCGCTGTACAATGATTAAAACATAGATTGGTGGAATATTCAATTAATATTTTTATAATTTTGATTAAAATTTAAAAATTCCTGTCCTGCAGAATATAGTTAGAATCTAATTCCAACCCCAATAAAAAAAGAAAATAATATTATACAGATCAAAACAATTGATAAAAACTCTTATAAATACACAGTCTCACTTTACAGTTAAATAAATATTATCAATGAAAATAACGATACAAATTGTTATTTAAGTACGGCTATAAATATCCTCGCGCTCGACCATCCGAGTTCACACATAATAGTCACATGTTCTCAACCGAATTCAAATATGGCAACACTGTTGCATGTGTATGCCAGTCAGATCGTGGAAGGCCGTTTTATACTAGTCCGCAATTCTACCACAGATATGATAAATTAAACAATCAGCCAGGCAGACCTTGTTGATATGAAGAATTCTGTACAAAAATGGCATGAAAAACTTTGAGGATTTGCAAAAGTTAAAAAGTAGGTAAACAATAATTGTTATTAGAATAAAATAAGAAAATAAATCGAAATCTGTCATTAATTAATTATTATTCGAAAAATATTAGAATTCTAGTAAACTAAAAAGATTTTTTACATATTTCTGTTGACATGCAAGCTTTTATGGTCTCAGGATGTATGCCAATATAATCTTTTGGATCTGGAGGAAGATTGAAAATTTTTAAATATAGCAGAAATATCAAGAATTTTTTAACCATAATTAATGAAGAGCTCCTAGCACAAGCATGCGTATGCTTATTTGGGGCTTTCCATGACAAACTTGTCATTTCAGAAGTGCTCCAATCTAAGAATTGTCAGCGATGGACAGTTAGACAAAAATAATAGGGTTTTTCATTTCCTTCTTCTGCACACGGGGATTGTTGTTGGTCTTATTTCATATTGGTCCAAAAAACAGTGTCCGGCTGTTGTTCCCGTTATTTCTCTCATATCTCTTTAAAAAATTGTAGTTCCAATCAAATACAATCCAATTCCAATAATGGCATTTTCCATAGGATAGTTTGCCAGCTCAATCTAATATAATTTTTGGCCTACGAAAAACGTTTCACTCTGTAGTGATGTTTGCGCAGTAGCCAATTTATAAAAAAATTATCTTTAAAATTTATAAAAAAATTGACTTGACATGTTCAACAGTTCCAAGTTAAAATTTAACACACAATAAAAAACATAAATATTCACGAAATGCTGGTTATTTTCTTGTTTTTAGATTATAAATCCATAATAGATTTATTAATGATTAAGGCGCCATCCATAGGCTCCCATAACCGTACACATAACGTTATAAGCCTGCACAGAAGACACATCAATCAACATCAATCATGGTATCGGTTGTTTTGTATTATAGCATTTAATCAAGCCTCTGGGTGAAGCTTTAGGCGCCATCTACAAGCTCACATAAACATAAACATGACATTATAAGCCTGCGCACAAGGTCCAAGACGGCACATCAAGCTGAAAATGGAAACGTATTTGTGCATTATAGTTAGTTATGCGAGCCTCTGGGGGGTGCATAATATTGTTAACTGGAGATGTATGCAAGTCAAAAATAAATATGTATATGTATGTATTAATTAAATAAATAATAAAGTATATACATATATACGAATTAACTTAACCATCTTTATAAAGAACACTTCATACAAACAGTTCACTTGATCTTGAATATCGCCATATATTATTTGCTGTATTGATTTATCACATTTCAAAATGGATGATTTAATTAGTCGAAACTTAACGATATCATTGTCCAAAGTTGTTTTCTCTCACTCAAAAGAAGCTCGGCGACGTTCAAATGTTTATTTATTGCAAAACGTAATATGTCTGTCGCTTTTATTTTTTTATTGTTTAATGCTAGCCTATTGAGGATCATTATTCCATGCATTATTTATTGTGAGAACATTTAAAGAGATCAAATTTCATAAGGGGTGAAACCGTTTTTTTTTTTAACTTAAACGCCAATGACTAGATTATTTAGAAGGAGAAATAATTTATTTTTTGCAGAACCGAAATTTAAACAAATTATTAAAAATTATAATTAAATAAAACTATTATCAAATATAATATAAGCATATTATGCACAGAAAAAGTAAAAATTAGTAAATTCTTTAGAAAGAGGAAATAAATGCTACGAAAAAAAAGTATTAAAAAAAATACACGATGAAACTATTTTTTAAAAAATTAGTAGTAGGGAGGGTTTTCAAGTGAAACTGAATCTGACGCAAAATTTATAAAATTAAAAAAGGTGGATTCAATATGGCCACCCTAATTGCAAAAATTATAACTATTTTCAATAGACCAAATTGGAAATTTTATTGCTCCCAAAGTTGAATTTATTGTATTTTAAACATACATATTGCTAAAATTTTTTTCAATAGCTGTTTTATTAGTAAACATATAGAAACAATTTAGGCATATAAAAAAAGCTTGTTTAAATATCTATAAAAATGATCCTTTTCATAGGAAACATATTACAGCCCAAAGATTTTGAAGTAAAAAAAAATATCTTTAGGTCACCCAATTTTAAAATTTTCTGTCTCAATATTGTCGTTATTCTGACGTCGGACATATTTAGGTTAAATAATATTAATGTATAGTATCGTCAAAAATGGCGTCTGATCCCTTATGAAAGTTGCGTTCTTAATTTATTTTAAGGTTATGTTGTGATTACTCTCTTCTTTGTCTTGTTTGATTTATTTGGAATAATCAGTTTCTAGATTAATCGGTACCGATACCGCGGTATTTTATGGATATAAAAAAGTATACAAAAATGTATTTATAGAAAAATATATTTTCATTTTTGTTTCCTTTTTCGTGTTTGATTTATACTTAATTTCTAATCTAATTTTAAGTGATTTCTTTTTAATATTTTAGATAAGTATTAAAAAATATGTAAATAAATGAGTAATTAATTACAATTCAGAAAAAATACTTGCTACACGCCATTAACTCTAATGTTATTATGATTTATTCAGTTTACTATACCGGCTAAGCAGGGATTTCAATAATTCGGTGTGCTCTTTTTTGGGTCCCTTTTTGTCGGCATATTCGTGTTCACGAATCAACACAGTAAAAAACAAAGAAGAATATCGTTTTAATAGGCAATAGGCAAATGACAAAAATATACAAAGTATATTTTTGTCATTTAGCCCAACAACCATACGTATATTATACATATGTTTGTTTAAAAAAAGTTAAAATGATATAAAGAAATTATGAAAAACTGATTTCTAGTTTTTATTTATTAATAATGAACAAACAAACCCAAATTCGTCGAAAACCCTTTATATTTTCGCTAATTTGGCAACAGCGCATTGCACTCAATGGAGCTCTCTACAACTAGAATTATGAAACAAAAGACGTCTACCCTATCTCTATCTCATTTGGGCCACACTTTCCAGCCAACTAAATAAATACTGTATTTGTTTTTCATACAACAAATACAGTATTTATTTGGTTGGCCGGAAAGTGTAGCAGTGAGCATAGCTAATGTGAATCTGTAGAATAAGATAATTCTACTAAAATTTAGATGGCGCCAGTAATTTCTTTAATAATGCACTTTTCGTCCGGCCAAGTAAATATTGTATTTGTTCAACAAAGAACAAATACAGAATTTGTTTGGTTGGGTGGAAGTGGGAGTGTATGTATGTCTTCTATCCTTTTTGGGTAGAACTTTTGTCCCTAATGGGAGAATTCTCCATTATTAGCGCGAATTTTAAATTGACCAATGTGGATTTTTTTATCACTTTCTTAGTAACAATGTTGCCATATCCTGTATTTCTTCATGTAAGAAGTCGAAATCGAATTTTGTCGTTCCGGGGCATATTAAGAGCTGATAAAATAATAATAATGTCGCTTATTGCATACTACTATACCAAAGGTTCTTAAGCACATATTACATATAATAATTTCAATTTTTTTATAATAAATTTAAATTTTTATAATAAATTTAAGAGCTGAAATTTTGTGAAATGACGTTTTTTTTGTATCTATGTGTGCAAAATCTTTTTATCTTGCGTGTTTAGCCCGAAATCCGATTTAAAACTTATTCATAGCATGTCGAAAAACAATAAAAACATTGTCTTAAAGCCAGCATAACCAAAATTGGGTCACAGTTTTCACACTAGTGCACTGTGAATATTTTCCTGCTGCCTTTCAACCATTTTTTCTGTCATTGTCCACCAACAGAGTTCGAAGGAAAACTGTGAAAAGTGTCGTTTTGACCCAATTTGTTCTAATCCGTACAGTGTTTTCTCAAATGCAGAAACTCCATGCCAATCGGGAGATTTTACTTCAAATAACTAGAATAACTAGCACTAACGGATAAAAAGGTACTGAAAATTACAATATTCATTTTGTGAATAATACCCAACTTATTTTGAATTGTTACAGATTTGTTAGATGTTTACCTTTTTTTTTCAATTTTACACAAAAACTGTGTGCTAATTAATTTTGTAATTTTAAAATGTATTTTTCTAATTTAAAATCACAAATTATGTTTCGTAAAAGTACAACTTAATTTGACAATATTATAGTATATTCAACTTCAAAATGAAGTGAGTATAAACAAACGCACGTGACAACAACGGATTTAGTGACAGGGTAGGACTCAAAACAAAATATTTCTATATAACGGACCATTGCCATGCATTGCACGCTACTTCGCAAGTACTCACATACTGACCTATTTAATTTTCTACATCCCTACTCTCGCAACATTCGAGTGTTCTAACCAATGAAACCACGCGCCAGCTGCCGCGTGCGCGATTGTTTTATTTACTTCTACTCCATATTGAAGTTGAATATACTATAATACGGAATTTTGTGATTTTACCAAACATATTTCGGAATGTATATTCAACCCTACAAGGAGCAGGCGCGGCAATGCGCTTCTATCATTGATTTAATCGACTATCAAACAACATTTAGGCAGGTACGGAACGCGACGTTTTGCTATTTTTGAGTGTTATAACCTGTTTAATCGTGAACATTATGTGCAGTGATTTGTCGTGAAAGTAATTTTATGCTATATAATATAAGATAATATCTTTATAGGTGTTAGTATTTACATGTATAGTAGTATACATAAGAAAAAAATATTTTGTTTCATATAGATATATCTGATATAGTTCTTTTATGTTTTTGCACAACTAGGTATAAGTCATTAGCCCAAAGCTCATTTTTCCACCCGTCTAGAAAAGCTACCCGTTTCACATTTTTTGATTATTTTTTACAGTGTACTCCCCCGCCAGCTAAAATACAGTCCCCTCCTCCTCACCCCCCGTTTTGCTTCTGACAGTTCTACAGAGTTAATCTGAAAGAGATGAATTAATCCAAGTCTATGTCAGACTGAACGTTTTAAATTTATGGAGGCGGAAAACGAAATTTTGGCAGAGTTTTATCTAAATTTAAAATCTCCGCCGACAAGGCAGAAACTACACCCGTGTAATTAGTTAGATTGCATTTTATTCTAATTAAAAAGTTTTTCGGATTTCGGAAACGCATCAAAACAAGTAGATGTTTTGAAACCATGCGAAAACTGAAGAGAAATAGCTTAAAAAGAACTAGGTGCTTAGATTGAATTAAAAATAAATTTTATTCTATACAACGCCTTATCAGACATTTACATTGCATAAGTCTACTGGTATATCAGAGAATTCGTGGCACGTGACAAATATTTATAATATATTGCTGTTTAAATAGATAAAAATATTTAAAGTAAAATATATTTTAGCTTGTTGCAGTTGCTTACATGCCAGAATTAGCAATATGGAAACAAATTGATCATTTTTATATGAGAAAAACACCTACCATTTAATTCTAATTCTTTTTATATTATTAATGTTTAAGATCAGAGAAAAAAAGTAGGGTTTTTAAAGAAAGTGTATGACTCCAAAATTTTGTAATTAGACAAGCATCAAAATAATAAAATACTTCGAACGATTTCGAAATTGAAGGAAAATAACTAAAAAGGGGCTAGAAGTCTAGAAATATAACATATTTTATCTTCGATTCAAGGTAATATGCCATATAGATTTCACCCATGTGCGCCGTTTATAGTAGTAATATTATTTAAGGGGCTGTCCATATATTATGTAACGCGCATAGGGGGGAGGGGCTCTAGGAAAATGTGACCGTTTATGACAGGGGGGAGGGGGTCTAGGAAAATGTTAAGTAACGGACGTTGATTTGAGCGAATTTTCAGAAATTAAAGAAATAGAGAGATCTGTAATGCCGTTTGTCGACGTGAAAAAACACATGACCAGGGCTATAGGGGGATGGGGGAGTTATAGGGGGATGGGGGAGCCTTCCCCCACCTACCTTGAAATTCGTAAAAGTTGGATATTTCATGGGTTAAAAATATAAAGGTTGTAATTTTAGCAGCACTGCTACTACAACTACTACTTAGTGAAAACGTTTCTTTTTTAGTCATCAACTTTTTCGTCGAAGAAAAAAAAGTTGTAACTGTAGTGGATCTTGAAATTCGAAAAAGTTGTAAATTTTATAGGGCAAAAATATGAAAGTTGTCATTTTAGCAGTAGTAGGAACGTTTTTTTTAGTGTTAGTAAATGTGTGTGACAGTTTGTTACACAGGGGGGGCTCAAAAATTTCGAAAAATTGCGTTACTTAATACTAAATACTACCTCATTTAAACAATTTTTCTTCTAAGATACAATCTTAAAACTAGCACTATTTTTTTTAACAGGAGATATAATTTGATTTTGGGTTTGATCCCTGATTAAACTAAATTGTAACCAGGTTTTAGTTTCTAATTAAAATAATAAACAAACTGGCCAACTAGTCTGACAATGATAAAATGGAAGAAGAAAACTAGAAAATCATATTAAAATTATTATATTTAGTTTTAGAATCTATATAATTTAGAGATAAATTTTATGAAAAAATTTTCTTAGGTTATTAGAGAAACAAGGATTTTTTTGCCATTTTAACCACTTTAAACACGTGAAAACACATTCGATTCTATTTAATTATCTAATGGGTTTAGTGATAAATCAACGATTGAATATTTTCCATTAGCCCTTTTTTAATAATTTACAATTAAATGGGAGTTTTTCATGGCAGGTAGATTTACCAATACCTAAAAATAGGATATTAAACTATTTTTAAATTGGTTGTTTCTTTAAAATTGATTTCATATAAATCAGAAGACGTGCAGATCGTCTTCTTCAAATAGTAAAATGTCATATTCTAATTTTAAATAATAACCTAACCTAACCATTTTTAAAAAGAGGAAAAAAAAGTATTTGCTGGTTTTAATTATTATATTATACTGAATTATAACAGCAAACTTATAGTTTAATTATTTTAAAGAATGAAAAATATAAGTTTTCTCAAACAAAATATTTATTATAAATAGATATAAATTATGAGACTTAGCACAAGTAAAAGAATAAAATCACTAAACTGGATATAAATTACAAATTATCTCCTAAGCCCCAGCATTTTGTAAAAATGTGCATAAAGGCGGTTAGTTAATTTAACTTTGATTTAAAAACCAGATGTAATGCTTCTAAAAAATAATTTAAGAAATACTATTTTGTTTAAATTCTTCTTGGAAATCGGGTAAAAAGGTCATAAGCATATTCTCACGACTTGATTTTTAACAGAAACGTTCATGACTTTTAGGAAAAGTTTATCTTGAAACTAGCTTTGTTCGTCTTAAAAAAATAGACCCTTAATTTTACAACTTTATGGTTAAAAAATGTTAAACCGTTAAATTTTTCATGTTTGAAACATTTATTTTTTTATTATATGTAGTAAAACTATATAAAATATTACATGTTTTTCTAGTTTAAATTTTACAACAAACATTCCTGTACCATGTCTACAAATTTTTATTTGAACTACAACTTTTATTGTTTCTGATATTTTTTAAAAAGGCAATAAAACATGTCTAACAAGATGTTTGCAAACCAACATTTTTAATTTAGCGCTAGAGATATGAAGCGTAGGTATAAATTTTAATCAAATTTTGGCTAGTATAAAAACATATGCCATACAAATATTAATGACCCTATAAATTATAAGTTTGTCCCCTCTTTATACACCTTTATTTTTATAATTAAATAATTAATGGAAATTAAATGGATAGTGATCGATTTAATATACCGGGTGTTTTAGAAATATGTTTTCTCATAATTATTCAGATTTAGTTAAACGTTTTACGCAATATTTTGTGGGTTGCAGTAAAACGCACGAAAAAAGGTCTTTATAACAACAAAAAAGTATCGATTAAACAAAAAAAAAAGGAATCAAAAGATAAATAAGGTAAATAAATGAAAAACAAGGTATATAAAAATAGGTTTGACTTGGGCTAAATTAGTGGAGGCCACAGGCATAATAATTTTTAAAGAATTTGGAAAAATCTGGGAGCGCGCCGGGGCATCTCAAAAAATCTATTTTATAAGGATCAGAAGTATTTATACTTTCATTTTTATTGTTTTTAAATAAAATGATGAGTTTCATTAAAGATAATGATCAATTTTTACTAAAGAAAAGGAAAAAAAAAAACAAAAAAAGTAACAGACGTTCTTTATTAAACACCTTATTGCAGCAATAATAACATATAATCAAGATATGTAATTATTTTTTGTAATAGCAGTTAATTTTACTACCAAAAATCTTGATAAGCAGTTTATGTTTCGTAAATACATTTAGACCCGATTCTAATGAAATATAAATTGGAGAATGAAAATATAAAATACGGAATACGAAAAAAAAACGCGAAGAACAAAACCAATAATTATTTATCAGTTTCTATTTTAAGAGCATACTGGAACAAAAAGTTGTTGTTGTTTATATTTTTGTATATTCTTATACCTATATTTTCTCGACTTTAGGTAAAAATCTTGAAAAGATAATTAAGCAAAGAATTGAAGATGCTATTAATGACAAAATACCTAAGTACCAATTTGGATTCCGTCAAAAGAGCTCCACACTACTTCCATTGACAGTTCTGACCTCCAACGTTCAAGCCAACAAAATCAACAAAGGAAAATCTGCAGCTCTTTTGCTAGATGTACAAAAAGCTTTTGACAGCGTTTGGCATAAAGGCATCTTATTCAAAATGAAAGTACTCGATGTTCCAGATTATCTTATACTTATCACCAAAAGTTTCCTAAAAGACAGATTCCTACAAGTCAAAATTAATTCCTTTTTTTCGTCTTTTTTTACTCCGGAACAAGGTGTCCCCAAGGATCCCCATTATCTCCCCTCCTCTACAATATTTTCTGCTACGATCTCTATAATGATCCTAATCATTTCGATCCCAGTGCTTACATTATTCAATTCGCTGACGACTCCGCACTTATATCCCACAACAAGCCCCTCAAAAAAACAATGGCTGCACTACAATCACTGTCAGATCAATCAGCACTTTGGTATCGCAAGTGGAGACAAACTATTAATGCTCGTAAATCACAGCTCATTATCTTTAACCATAATCCTAAACCACACTCTCCTTCCATCTCTCTCAACAATATAACCATCCTTCCCACCAAAAATGTAAAGTATCTGGGTATGCATCTCGATAGTAAGCTAAAATTCAACTATCACACAAAATTAGCCAAGGCAGCTACAATCACCAGAGCCAGTCACTTTAGAAGCCTCACCTTCAGGAACCAAGGAATAAGCACACTTACCGCAAGCAGAATTTACAAATCCATATGCAGACCGCTACTGGACTACGGTCATCCACTTTTCCTCAACTGCAAAAATCCTGCCAAAACGAACTTAAAAGTAGCCGAAACTTCCGCTCTTAGAAAAATCACCAAGCTGAGAAACCCCAATAATCCCCTACACAATCCACCAAATACTCTCCTACTTGAAATCACCAATACTATTCCCATCCTCACACGTATTTCAACTATATCCTCAAATTTTGCGAAATCTGACCACAACAGCAGTATATTACAACTTTTCTGCATTCCTCATGCTCCGGCGGTGGAAAAATCATTATATGATATTTTGACAGATCCCAGAAACTAGACCTTTTTTTTATTACATACACTTTTTTTTTGCCTTTTGCAATATTTATTTATTATTACATTAAAGAAAGTTATTTATTATTTCCATATTTTTAAGGACTTATATTTAAAAATTTAGCTATATACTGGCTGAAGGACTTCGGTCGATGGCCATTTGTATAATATTGTTATTATAATGTGTTATGCAATAAAGATATTTATTATTATTATTATTATTTTCGTGCGTATTTTTTTTATTTATTGTTTTAAAACTTTATCACCATGACTAAGGGAAGGTTCAAGTGTTACGTAACGCAAATTGTACCAAAATTCATACATTTCATACCCCGGTCTACAGCCTTGAATAACGCGAGAATCGAGGTATGAAGTGTATGAATTTTGGTACATTTTGCGTTACGTAATACTTGAACGTTCCCTAAGGTCTATTACTATGGTTACTATTTAATAAATTTGGATGTTTAATATATCTACCTAGCAGTAAACTATTCGTGCTACTGGTAAAGAAACAAAATATTTTTTTACAAAACAATAATAAAAGGATAAGCATTCAAAAAATCAAGATTTAAGAGAATGTTATTTTTTGTACCTTTATTTCTTGTGCAGTTGATTAGATATGTAAGTATTTTACCATTTTTTCTTTATTTAAAATTAGTAAATTCAATTTTTTATTCCCGTGGAGTCTTAATTTTATTTGGAAATGGCTTTCATGTTATAGCTGTCTATTTCCAGTCACATCGAAGGCGGTGTAGACTTTGGTAAATAAAGGGGGGCGCATGTGGTTCGAATCCCAGAATTGGAAATAGGCGGGTTGCTTTAAGAAAAAAAGTAATTTAAGAATTCGATTTAATAAAATTAAATAAAAGAAAATATACAACACAATTTTCTTTGTTTACTTTATTTCTCAATCTTTTTTGCTTCATAAACTAGGCATATAATAGGGATTAGTTATATGGAGGAAAAAACGTACATTTTTCGGAAAATATGTTTTATTTTTAAAAATTAATTAACTAGAGTAAGGGGCGCATTTCATGCTACACACAGAGAAATAATTACTTACAACAAGTAAGTATTCGGACCAAGCGGTCCAAAAGTTTTAATATTCGCAAGCAAGTTAAGTACTTAATTTAAATATTTTGCTTGACGTTGAATACGTATCTTACTAAAACCAGCAGGTTTAAACTTGAATATCGTAAAAGTGCTTGAACTGAATAATAAAAGAATCTGTCATAAAAAAGGCACTTTATGGGCTCATTTTTTTGCTACACTGAAAAAACCGTATAAAATTGTAAAAATCTCATCTTCAATTTCAGTGTGGAAAAAAAATAGGCACATGAAGTGACTTTATTCAGAATTTTTCAGGATTCCAAAATACATAAGAATAGGTGTAATTAACTGTAATTTGAAAAAATGTTCTGATCTGTGGTAAATTATGTCCCAAAATGAAACTGCTTATGGTTTGCTTAAAAAAACATATGTCTATATTTTTAAATGATTGGTTACAGATTTTATTATCACCGTGTATATTTTTATCCAAGGGAATTAAATTAAATTTTCTAAATATTTACCATTTTAAAAGATCTCTCTCGATAAAATAACAATTTAAAAACAGTTTTAAGAAAGTAAAGATTTTATATTGTGCAAAATTGTGTTTTGTAAACAGAGTAAAAGAGAAAGTTAGAAACTAGGAGCGAAGAAAATTTATGCCTTTGTTCCCTTTTATCGGTGGTTTAAGGTTTACCTCAAGTGAACTGATCCTTTTATTTCAATATTTAGTTTTATTTCGTAGGTGAAACGTGAGCGGTCATAAATAAAATTTGTTCTTTTATTTTTGATTTTTGTTTCAGTAGTGTTTCAAAATCTAGTGCCAGTGTGTTGAAAAGTAAAAAAGCTTTTACAATCTTTTCTAATTTTTACGGTTTAAGTTAATTGTGTTCATGATTAATTTATTTTGTGTATCTAATGCTTTTTTATTGACATCAAATTAACTAATAAAAACTAAACGCAGTAACTTTTACAAAACATTAAAAACCTATGGTTCTGAACAATGAGTTTTTATTTTACTAGATGTAGAAAGCAAATATACTGTTGTTTTTTTATGTCATACAGCATCAAAAAGTTTGTCGCGATATATTGCAAGTTCAAACTGTGCCGCCAACCAGAAAATATTGACGTTTGTTGACAAAAACCTAATCCAGATTTTTTTTTTAAGCAAGTTATATACATACTTTTTTTTACTGCTAACTTTAATATATAATATAACATTATTTATCATGTTTTCAGACTGTGAAATCGATTTTTTTCACCTATAGCAATAATAATTTTTTCTCTCCTAGTAGGAGTAAATTTTATAAATAATTGATTTCTGTCACTTTAGATGTTCGAGTTCTTGCAACTTTTACTAAGTAAACCTAAGAAAATAGGCTTAAATAACTTTTTATTTGTTTAATATAATTAATTACAATTATTACCAATTAATATAATCAATAATTAGCTAAATATTATGAAAAAATAAAAAAACTGAATTTTTAAATGTCAGTTCAAAGCAATTTGAGCAAATATCATTGATCAAGGCTACTTAATTTTTATGAAAATTTAAAGAAATATCATTACTGTTAATAATTTATTTTATTATTTGAATAAAAATTGTTAAATAGTAGTGAAAAAACTATTATATATATACTACGGTAGAGAAGACTCGCGCTCGGCTATAAAAAATGTCTTCCTTACCTATATAGTATATAATTACTATTAATTAATATTTTCTTACACAATGACATATTAAAACCGCAAATATAACACATATCCATAAAACAGAAACACAATCAAAAAATAAAAACTGCTGACAAGCCGCATTTACCAATGTTTTAGATTTATGCCTAGATTTATATTAAAAACAAAAATTGACTATTTCTTTATTTTTTTTACGTGCTTAATATAAAAAGCAATAGTTTTTTCTCCTCCCATATGGGAGGAAATAACTTCATTAGCTTCTCTAGATATAATTTCTTGATTTAAAATCAAAATAAGAATAAATTTACTCGTATTAACATCAACATTTTAAACATTGTCTCTTAATGGCTGTTCTAGTTTCAGTCCACATTTTTAGTTCGCAACATTTGGTCCAAATATAATTCCCCGAAAATTATCATAATTAGATTCGGAAATAATGCAGAATTTAGATTTCACATATCCCCCAAACTCACATCTGTACATTCAGAAAGAGAAAAAGGACTTCCCTATGCGGATGCAAAATTCTACAATAGCGTGGTCTCTTCTCAATACAAGCTAAAAGTATTCTTTCTCTGTCTATGAGAATTCGTCTCCTCCGCCATATATAATGCGTCATGCCAGCCTGTCTATCCTTCGCGAATGCCTTAGAACGCCCGCCAGCTACTAAATCAATACCCAAACTGGAGGTTCAAATCTATCCAGGACCGGATTATGGAATTAAGAAGCTGCGCAAGAAATTAAGAAGAAATTGATAAGATAGGGAATTTAACAAGAGGTTTTATCTATCTGGCTTTAAGTTTTTTTAACATGTTTTAAATATTAACATGTTTTAAATGTTAACATGTTTTCTTTAAATAAAAAAAGTAACAAGGCTTAGTTATTATTGCAGGCCATTAAGCAAATGTTTTAATGTACTCATGTATTTATTTTTTTAGTTGGTCACTAATAGTATATTAAAGTACTAGTTCATAACATACGTTTTTAGCGCACGAGTACAAGTTTAGAAATCGAGCCGCTTGCGACGATTTTTCTAAAGTACTATTGTGCTAAAAACGTGTTATGAAACGAGTACTTTATACAATTTTTTCTATTGTGCTCTAAAATTTAAAACAACTTACATTTAAATTGATGACTGATTTAGGGATTTTTGTTTTGTGCTTTTTACAGTTTACACCATGTTTGAAATTCCAGGAACAAATGATATTTTGATATATTTTATAGTCATCTCTTCTCTTTTTCATTGCAATTAACCAAGCCACAATTTTAACACGGTAAAAAATAACCTAAATACAAAATTTTGTAGAAAATTAATCTTTAAAGCGACATTGACATTTTCACAGAACTTCAAGCGATAGGCTTTTGTTTGTTGCCAACCCAAAAGAAAAAAAGTAGAACACGCAAAATGCGTGTGATTATGAGCTTATAAGAGTCGCAAAATAGAAAAATTTATTTATGTAGACTATTACTTAGAGTGTTAATTGGTATTTGTAGCTGATGCTGTAAAACTGCAACAGTTAGTGGAACTGACTTAGCTGAAGTATTCTCTAGATTTAAACCTTCTTTGTTTTTTTTTATGAAGAAAATAACACCTTATGGTTCTTTAACTTCTATGCTTATGGCTAAAATATGGCTCATCAAGAACTGTGAAACATAAAAGCAATTAGCGGATCCGCGGAATGAATGTCTAACTTATTATTCTGGCAAACGTATGACAATTAGCTTCATGGACTATTTCCGACCAATATTTTATATGTTGTTAATTTGTTTTTTCTTTTTGTTTTTTAACAGACTTCCAAAAGGGAAAAGGTTATTACCTCAGTCAACATGGGTTCTAGTTAGTCAACGTCAAATTAATAAAAGTAATTTTAAGAAAATTTATGCGCTTCTTGGATGTTTAGGTGTTAGGTCGTAGGAATAATAGTATACTCACCTCGACGCAAACCTATTTCAGTGCCTTTCGAGTGCTCTTTTTACTCGGCTCCGCCTTGTAAAAAAAAAAACTTCACAGAAAAAAATATTTTCTTAAATTCTGATATTAAGGAGAGAATATATTCTCCTTTAAAGCAAAATTGTGATTTAAATATAAAAAGGTTAAGAATATGGTATTCTTGAAAGGAAAATATATTCTTAAATATGAAAGGATAAGAATATGGTGTGCATAACAGAACAATATACTCTCTTCGTTATATACAAATCACCATATTCTTGATTTAAGACAATATTTTTCTGTGTGTAGATTCGCGTACTAGGTGCGTAATATACTATTACTTGCCTTATTCCATTTTCATTTTATAGTAAGTTGTGGTAAGACGGACAAAATTTGCTTTAAGTAATATTACTTAAGGTAGATTTAACCCATGATTAATATTAAACTAAGATTTTGACGAACGAAATGTGACAAACAATCACATTTTATTTCATTCGTTAAATTCTTTGGTAGTTTAGTGTTAGTTTGAATAAACTAACTTTGATATTATTTTTTATTAATTTTTTTTTTAATAATACTATATATTTTAAAATCAATTTAGTTTTGATTTATCTCTTATGGTTCGGTCCTGGAAATTTCCCCCTAAGACTCCCTACCGCGTCCCTCGTCATCATAACGCTTATAGCTCATCTTCGTAGGTTTCGACCAAGGGAAATTGAAAATTCACGCTTTTGGTCTCCTAAACACTGATTATGCATTTGACGAAAAAATATATAGCCTTATTTTTTTGTATAGATCGTTTTGAGAGATCTTCCACATTTTCGCAAATGGATTTTTCAAGTGAAGTTGGAATTTTACATTTAAATTTTAAATCAGAGTTTTTGCCTTAAATATGAAAACAACAAAGCAACGAAGCATTAAAGCTGAGTGGTTTTGAAAGATTTTTTTTTAATAAAGGAGACTGTCGGATTTGGGCTAAGCACGTACAATAATAACATTTTTCACACTTATAGATTGATAAAAAATACACAAATTCTTAAAACTTCAGCATTTAAAATGGCAGGGAACATACTTTGTTTAATGTTTCTTTCTTTTAATTGAAAATTATTAGAAACTAGATACGTTTTGGTGAGAATACCAGAATTTGGATTTGGATTTCATTCATAAACCGAACGAACCGAGAACGCTGCACTTAACTGCGCATCCGTCCTAAGGAGCTAACTTTTTTTTTTTTAAGTATACTTTTAAATGTATAAATTTGTTAATTATATTGAAAGAAATTATTTTTAAATACAATATTTATTTTTAGTAAATAACAAAGTAACAAAACATATATTTATAATTAGTATGATAAGTTTAATTTGTGATAAATTTATAATTTTATGTAATGTTGCTTACGTTACATTTTGTGACATAGATTTTGACTTAAGTACATGTATCTTTAAATTTCGTTTCTGTTTTAGAATATAAAATCTTTTTAAAACTAAATGTACATTTGAAAATGTTTTGGAAGTTAGGCTAAAATGTTTTAAATCTTTAACATTTGCTGAATTATGTATTAAGAGATGAAATATCTGTTGCTTACGTTACAAGGGAATTCGTTGCTTACGTTACAATAAAAGATCCTATATTTATTATTCCATCAATCTATTTTCTAATCATCGTACAGAGTGATATTGGTATATTGATGGAATAATAAATTAATATTTTTATAATTTTGTTTAAAATTAAAAATTTCTGTCCTTACTAAAAGATCCTATATTTGTTAGCATTAACTGATATCTTGACAATGTATTGCAATACCTAGAGTGTACTTAGACTGGTACACTTTCAGTTTTTGCCCCAGGTATCGCTTTCCCATTTTAATTTTTCAAAATTTGGTATTCGAGCAAAATTTTCCATTTTTTTGCGTACTTTTTCGTTTTATGACGTTTTATGTCAATATAAATCAATTTCGAGAAAATAAAAAAAATTAATGGTCGGTGAATCGGTCGGTCGTTCTGTCGATCGGTCGGTCGATCTGTCGGTCGATTTATTTTTGACGGGCGTTCTGTCCTAGGAATCTTGTGGGTACGATAACCTATGAACGCCATAAGCTGTCTAATAATAATCTGCATTTTATATAAAGCCGGTCATGTCACGATTTGCTGGAATTACCCAATATATTATTAAAAAACCTATACTATAAATAACTAAAGCTAAACATCTACTTACAGTTCTCTTGAATTTCTATTTACTACATATATTTCTATATACATAGTTATGTTAAAGGATGCAACGCATATAAAATAAGCTAAAGTATTTTGTAAATTTACATTTTAAATAGATAAGTAGTTTGTTTACAGTTTGTAGAAAATTATAAACCCGCCTTGTAGGTAAACATAATTAAAGTAAGCCACAAGTGCAGCACAATTACTATGCTTATAACCGAAGCGCAATAAAACCATTATTAAGGGGTCCAAAACAGTTATGCTAAGAACCCATTCAACAGGCCCATAAAATCCAGATTGCTTGTAACATCAAGATTACAAACTGCTACTATTTCTGAACTCGGCTACTATATTTAATTTCAATAAAATTTTATTGGCTTTTCTCTCAGTAAAATATTGTCTTTAACGCATTGAGTTTAATATTTATAAATAAATACCAATAATAATTATACATTTTTTTAAATGATTTATGTTAAAACAATATTAAATTTATTTTTAGATATGTTTTTTTACAAAAAGTTAAATTTTTCAAAATAACTACTTTGACTTTTGTTTTAAACCTTTAAACTATTAATATACTACAGAATCAAATTTGTTAGTGCTTTCGCATATAATGCAATAATGGTTTTAGATTTACTTCTTAAATAAACAAGATATTATTTTCTGTAAATAATAATTAATAGAAGAATTAGAGGAAGTACATTCAAATGTAATTTTCTATAATTTTAAAATTAAAAAATCGCATTATTTTTATTAGGGAATTGTAGTAAAAGGTGTAATATATACTAGAATATATTAGAATATCCTGTAAAATTTATTAAGTAAAATTGGAAATGACTTCAGAAAAATTGCTTTTTAAGCGGAGCTTCTCGCATGTATATTTAAAATGTTATCATAGCCAAATAAATACTAGTTACTTACGTTTTAAAATAATGGATATATGTCTGATGTATGTTGAATGTTTGTTTTATTACCTGAAAGAAAACAAAAAATGTTAATTAAATAAAAAACATAGAATAATTAAATTTTAATAACATTTGTTAATGATCGTACAAAGAACGAATAAGAAACTAAACTAACTAATAATTGTATCCAATACATACAGATAATAAGACAATTACCAGCTTTATTTTAAATAGATAAACTCAATAATAACCCCCGCGTGGCTTTTACTTTATTGAGTGGATAATTATTTATTTTACCCACTCAACTCACTTGTCAAATTATTTTCTTGTAAACGTCATTAAAATTTTTAATAAAAATAAGAATTACTAAGCTATTTATTAGATAAAACCTTGTATGGCACTCATGGGTAAACCGAAAATTAACCTGCTTGGCTGACGCCTCGCAGGTTAATTTTCTCATGGGCAATATCTTACTTTACCCACTAGTACCATAAATAACTATTAAATAACGAAAACTAGTACCTAACTGTTTTATAAAAATATCTTTTAAATAATTTTATACAGCAATTTTATTCAACTTTGCAGATTTATTTTATTATACCTAAATATTTAAATTTTAAATTCAATATGGATAAACTTATCCATGTATAATATATCTGATTCAACTTTTCCCTCTTTTAGAATATCATAAAAAGCAACACCAAGAGAAAAAAACAATGTTTGACGCTTTAAACAGCTGGGGATCCATCACATGACATGTCAGCCTTCTAGATAGAGGATGGAGGATGCTTTAAAGGCAGAAAATAAATATTAGACTGGAGCACAAAGCTATAATATTTTAAAATAGTAAGTTATCTATACAGATTTTCTTTATAAAAAATTTACTTACTTGCAAAACAAAATAATACATTATTTTAGTTATTAATATTTTAACCAAAATTAAATCAAAATATGTCTTTACAAAATTAACAAGTAGCTTTTCTAGTTTTTATACAGGGTGACTCAGAGTAAAATTTAGTTTTTTAACGTTCGCCCTACAAAAACTATAAAAGTTACACATTCTCGATGTTCTCTGTTGTTCTGGTGAACTTTTGTTGAACCGGGCGGTTTACCACAGAACCCGTTTCTTGAAATCGTTTAACCCATAAGTTTGCGGATAGTGCATTATTTACTCGGCGAATTTTGTAATGATAGACAAAACCTAAGATTCGTTCAATTAAAAAAAGCCTCTACCATAAACGCGTGTTGTTCTCCCGACCACATCTCCATGTTTACTTATAATCCGGATGTATTAGCTACGTTTTGACACTAGTACGCCATCTCTAACTTTTATGGTTTTTATAGGGGGAAAGTTTGAAATCTGAATTTTACTCTGAGTCACCCTGTAGGTGCTTGAATAAATTGTTAAATTTAATTCTAACATGAATGATTAAATTTATTTCCAGTTAATTTTAGGCTTACATTTTAAAAATAAAAAATCTAAATTTTTAGTCAAAAATGTGCGTTTGTGTTGGAGTAAAGACTCCAAGTTTATTACCTTTTCAACAAAAAAAAAACAGCAAGAGAAAATGGGCTTACGTAGTGCACCGAGCACCTACCCAAACAGCCGCCATTTAATACAATTTACCTTAGGTAACTTTTTTTCAGTGTAAAAATTAAAAAACAATTACGCAATCATTAAAACAATAATACGAGGAGATGTGTTGTCTAAGTATCCCAAGAAAACTAAGTTTAGTTCCAGTCCAATATAGAATCGAGAGTAGGTTCTAAGAACTCTATCTCTTTCCAAGTTTCACCAACGTATCGGACAAAGACAGACGATATTTGCACACTGCCTAGACGAAGATGGATGTTGCTATCCTATTTAGTATTACCGAGAGTTTGAAAGTGTATAGGGGGACAGGCCAAAAGTTTGTACAGTGAATGGAAGCCATTCTTCATCAATGCTTTTAGGGTTCACACGGTTTATTCATACACTGATAGTTGATGCTAAGCCATGGCTAAAATGGTGGTAAACATAAAATCAAATCAAAAATGATATATGAATAAGAGCGATTTAATTTAGAATAATTTAATTTAATTTTTAATTAAATTAGTTTTAACTACGATATTGGTAGCTCACTGTGTAAGCTACGTTATATCTGAGTTGGTCACTTAATTAAGAATTTTGTGTAATTTATAAATATTATTTTTTTTTTTCAATATTTAATAAAAAATCATGTAGTAATAAGGTTATTAAAATAAAAGTATTAAATAAAAAAGTTTTTTCCACAACTAGGATTTGAACTTGAGGGCTTTCAAACACAAAATGCTCTACCGTTAGAGTAGAGCTAAAAAATTTACTCACTTTTAAAACAAAATAATAGATCATTTTAATTATTAATATTTTAACCAAAATTAAATCCAAATATGTGTTTACAAAATTAACAAGTAGCTTTTCTAGTTTTTATATAGGGTGACTCAGAGTAAAATTTAGTTTTTTAACGTTCGCCCTATAAAAACTATAAAAGTTACAGAGAGCGTACTTGTATCAAAACGTAGCTAATACATGCGGATTATTAGTAAACATGGATATGTGGTCGGGAGAACAACACGCGTGTTTATGGTAGAGTCTTTTTTTGAATCGAACGATTCTTACTATTGTGGCTAGGCGACGTTTCTGTAATCATTTTCGAAGTTCTCCGTTGTTCTGCTGAACTTTTGTTTACCCGGGCGGTTTACCACAGAACCCGTTTCTCGAAATCGTTTAACCTAGAAGTTTGCGGATATTGCATTGCATGTAGTAATAAGGTTATTAAATTAAAAGTATTAAATAAAAAAGTTTCTTCCACAACTAGGATTTGAACTTGAGGGCTTCCAAACACAAAATGCTCTACCGTTAGAGTAGAGCTAACGTTAAAGTCAAAAATTTTAAAACTAGTTCCAATTAATATCATTAATGTCTTAGTCTATGATACATAGAAGTTAAACCAAACCTTAACACTATATTATTATTAATTTATGGACATAAAACTTAACAATTATTAAAAAAATATATTTTAATCAATAAAAATGTGTAGATGTCTCCGGCTCAAGCCATTAATTTTACTTGGCACACAGAAAAATTTTATATCGTAGCTTAACTAAATAAAGTAACCTTAATTCATTTAATTAAGTTGTGGATCATAAGGAGTTTTCATGAATTAGATATATATTTTTCATGTTTAAAATTACTAATTTTTGGACGGTTTGCCCAATCTTTAACACTAAACTAACTAATAATTTAACCAATGGGATGTCAGAATTATTTGACATTTCATTTTATTATTTAAATTCTTATTTTAGTGTTAATTATTGAATAAATTAACGTTTTGTCATAAGTTTTGTCATAGTATAATAAAATGTAAGAAATTAGTATAATTTTATTATGAAAATCACAATTAACTATTATAAAATCTATAATTTATTTGAGGCGTATATATATTTACAGTAATATTAATTTGAGCCATTTCGCCTCAATGACTATTTATGACTAATAATATTTTTTAGGTAAAGAAGATATAGCAGATAAGTATTATTTTAAACGCAATACCTTACCAGCGCATCTAGAAATAGGTGCGCCTGATAAGAACATTTTAATTTTATTTTCTGTTTTAGATTTTTTACGATATAAATAGTCATTGAGGAGAAATGGCTCAAATTAATAATACTGTAACTATTATAGTTATTATTCCTATGTTGCTGTCATTTATTTAAAGAACAACTTTACCGCTTTATTTAAATAATTTAATCTAATTTTCTCAAAACAAAAATAGTACTTTATGACAAGTTTATTTAATGTTAATAAATTATATTTATTATAATTATTAAATTACCATGCTATTTTCTGTAATAAATAATACAAGCCAGCATACTTTGTAAATAAACCGTGAATATATGTAATGCTTGTTATGCTATAGTATACTCTTTACAGGGAGTAATATGTTACTACTACTTTTTAAAATATGATTTCTTTGATCTTTTTTTTTTTAAACTTATAACTATATAACTTATAACTTTTTTTATGATTATTTTTTCAAAATTCGTTTCATATTAACATCAATTAAATTAACGTTTTCTGAAAATTTGTAATCAGACTTTCTATTTTTTATCATTTTTTGTCAAGTGTCAACTTTTTTTATTTTAAAACGTACAAAAAAGGTGACAAACAAACGGACGGATGGATAGACAGACGATATTTTTAAAGGTTATGGTGTATTTAGACATAATTATCACTAACTAAGCTAAGCCATTCTGTAATTTTTATTGGCCAGGCGAGAAGCCATCTTTCGTTTTGGCCAATCTAAAAGCCAGAACGGCTTAGTTTAGTTAGTGATAATTATGACTAAATCAGCCTTTAGAATTTGTCAAAAATAATTTTATATATATATATATATATATATATATATATATATATATATATATATTTTTTTTTTTTTGATCTGGAATCGAGATTCTAATGCCAGTAAGAATTTGACAAATAAAATGTCAGAATTAGGAAATTAATATATTAATAAAATTAAGAAACATAACCTCAAATTCTATAATAAATTTTACGTGGTATGCAACAATTAAGATAAAGTATAAAATATAGCATAAAGTAATGATCTTAAAATACACCATATAAAAAGAAATTCTGAAATACACAAACTTTAGTGCAAAATTTTATAAACAATCGTTATCCAAGTATAAAAATAAAAATGAAGATGGCGACACCTCTGTATTTTAAAAATTCGTACATTTTCAGTGTTAAGGAAAAACACAGTAGTTACATAAGAAAATAAAACGCGCTTTTGGAGATAAGTTGGTTTTAAAGCACGATTTTTAGTCCCACCATTTGCAAATATAGTAATAATCTTCCTGCGCAACAGATATTGTTTTTTTTTTTACTTATTCAGTCGTATTTACACATGCTTATTATCTATTTGGCATTTACCTTAATTTATTATAAAATTTAGGGTTATGTTTCTTAATTATCTTAATTTTTTAATAACTTAATTCAATCTAGTGTAGTTAGTGATAATTATGCCTGAATCGACCTTTACATTTCATTGGTTTAATTATTAAATTAGTTTAGTTTTAATGATTGGGTAAATCAACCTTAAGTAATTTTTGATAAATTTGGAAACTTGTAAACCATCGCATAATAATATGTATTAAATATACTATAATATAGTATTCTTGAAGCACTTCTTACCGTGAAGAGTGTTATAAATAATATATTAAAATCTATGAAATTGCTATTCACTGTACAACATAAAATTTTTACTATAAAATTATTTATGACTAGGAATAAAATTCCTATTGGAATTCAAGAAGGTTAAATAACAACGGTTTATATGATTTTTTGCTAGTTATTCAAATGTGAGCAAAATACTGAAAACTGCATTTTGTGTATGCCTATAGGCATAACAATTACTAGAGTGTTTTTCCAAACATTACATAATTCGAATTGAAATTATAACCAAAACTGTGTATAAAAACTTGACTGAACTAAAACACCCGTTATTTTTGGTTAGAAGGAAATTGTCGAGTCCTTTCAATTAGTCTCCGTAGTGAAGTTGTACATTGTATTATAAAATATGTAATAAATCTGTAAAAAACAAATTTTTAACAGGTTAACAGGTCAAAAAGCTTTAACTTTAATTGGTTTGGTTACATTATGAAATTGCCACTATTTTCAAACTTACCCAGTCCGAGTCTGTGCAAATTTATGTTTGTTACACTTTTGTTAAATTAAAACTTATAATTTTAGCCAATACAGATTTTAAAATTAAGTTATGAAATTCGGTAAAATTTTACATTTTTCTTTTAAAATTTTAGTACCTACCGGTAATTAAAATTACAAGAAATATTTTTTTACAGTGTATTCTAAGACTTTTCCTAAATAAATATAAAATAATATTTTTCCTGTAAAAATAAATTCTAAACACATTTTTTTTTCAGCTAATCATTAAACCAATTTAATTTGGTACCATAGGGTGCCCCTGCCACGATATCCAGGGGCGGCGTCAGCAAAACGCGAGAGAGGGACATGAAAATCTAATAGCTGTAAAACACGCCAGAAAAGTTGTACCGGAAAATTACTATCCGATTTATTTCGTGATATGTAATTTTAGAAAAGAAATTTTGGAGTCACTCTGTCTAGTGGCGGTTTTAGCGCCGTCTTAAGGGCTAGAGACCCTGGATATCCTGACAGTTTTGTCATAATATGAAAGGTGTCTTATAAAAGTAAAAAAAAAGATTTTACTTATTCAGTATTTTTTTTAGGTTAGCTGGACTTATATGCAAATTGGTTGTTAACACTGAGATGCCAGATACCAGCAGCCTCCTACACATTACATTACATTACATGTTTGTTTAACCTCGCACTATTCTACTTAATTAAGCATCCCCTAAGTCCAGGACTTGTGTGGGCTAGTAGAAGAGGAATCACCGGCTTTAACTGACTTTCGAACCAGTTTATAGGGAGTATCCCTTTTACTTATCGCATTGCCAAATTTCAATTATTAATTAACTGAAAAATGCAAATCGGCGCCAGTGAGAATCGAACTCACGCTAGTTGCTATGTACACGCGCTAACCCACTACACTGTGCCTTCCATAAACTACGCTGTGCCTCCCATAATACAATACAGAGCTCTTGAACATTTTTGACAAAAACTAGAAAAATTAACATAATATGTCAATATTTCTGTTATATGTGAAATTGAAAAGAAAAACAAAAAATACAAAGATTTTTAGATTTTTTACAAATTGTAATATTTTTTTTTATTATGTTCCATTTAACATATTAATATTTTGCATTTTTTATAATTATTATGCGTCTGGTGACAAAAATGCCAGATTATAACAAGTATCCAAGTTTTCTTTCAAGCATACAACGCCTGACGTAGCTAGATAGAGTGACTTTAAAGAAAATTGGCCGACATGCAATTTATAATTCAGTCATGACATCTTGGAAAAGTAATTTTTGTTTTAGATTGTTTTTTTTTTCTATTTTAGTTTATGATATTTTCATTTTAGTTATTTAGTTGGGTTTTGTTTTCTGGATATGAAGTTAAATTATTGTTTTGTTGTTTGACTAACTTAATATAGAAAAACGCACGTGTGCCATCCAGGTTAATTTAATAGAATTTTATAAGTTTTAGTCCTGACTTAAAAATTTTATTTTGTCAAATTCTAATTTGATAGTTACCTTTTAGAAAATAAAATGATTGTGAATAAAATATTCTACATTAAAATATTCTATATTAAAAATTAACAGTTAAAACAACTTTTTACAAAAATTCGATTGTATTGTAACCAACGAACTAATAACTCTTCTTTCTAGAATACGCATACCGTTAAAATAAAGTATCGCCAACATCTCGGTTTGTTTGTAAACAAATAGTAGGTATATTTAGGCCTGAACAATAACAATTACCAGTATCTGGTATTGTTGTCTCTGTTAGAACAAAGATGTGCGAGTAAGACAGACCAATGTTTATGTTGCCGACGTTTTTGTCAGTTTTAACGAATGAAATGAATATTCTAGAGAGAAGAGTTATTAGTTCGTTGATTGTAACAAAGGCTTCTTTAAGGGTTTTAAAAATGTAATGGGTAAAACTGAGCTAGTGATATATTAATAACACCGGCCCACAAAAAAAAATAGGTTCAATTACTATTTTAAAACCAGACCATATTTTTCTTACATATTTTTGGGCGCTGAAAACGAATCTGTCAATGAAAAAGTACCTCGCTCCCTTTCTATGTAAAAGTAGTTTCAGCCCGATTTGGCTGAATTAATGATATGTTGTAGTTCTCGACATTTTGATCAAAAGTTTGAATATATCGAGACAGCTCGTCTAGTAGGTATTCTTTTTTGCAGATGTTTAAAAAAGCGAGCTTTTCAATGTCAACTTTGTTTTCAGCACACCAAATAACGTAAGAAAAATATAGATCTGGTAAGGGAACGTTCAAGTAAACTTTCAAGTATTACGTAACGCAAATTTTGATCATTTTGGACCTACAGAAAGAGATAAAAGTATAACTATTATTGTTTTAAAATAAAATTATGCATATTTTAGGTAAAAATAAAATTTTAGATTATATTTAAATTACATGAAAGTAAAATATTTGTTGGTTTTTTAAGTAAAAAGCTATTTTTTTAATTTTTATAACACAGCTATGTGTACAGTAGGTCTAAAGTTTCCTAGGGGACTTAAGACCTACTCCTTAATTTCACAGTCATTGATAATACCCCATTGTGTGTGAAGATTTTGTACTTGTTTTTGTGTTTAATAAGCTGTTTTATGTATTCTTTAATAATTTTGCATATAATGCACATTTTTTGTTGCACTGTGATAAAATCCAAATATAATATTTTTAAGGAATTTTCTTTTTGGGTTGGTATTGAAGACCTAAATTTATGTTGCCTAACGTATTGGACTGCTGTCCATTGACTTTATTTTTTTTTTGTTGGCATATGTAATTTGTCCAACCTGGTCAAAAAATTGGTGTATTTTCTAAGCAACCAGTTTATATAAAGGTCTATTTTTTGTTAAAATGTCCGCTTATTAAATGCGTATTATACTTTTTACGTGTAATAAACGTTTAATAAGCGGTTATTTTCAGAAAAAAGACCTTTGTGTTTTCTGGGTAGGTGCGTTCGCATGTTTAAAAACAGTTGATTACGACTGTCACGTATACACAGATAATTGTAAATGCATCATTTACACAATCTGATAATCGAGGACATGTTAACGTGTACTTACAAAGACTAATTACCGACAACCACCAATGTGTACAACAATTTATTTGCGACTACTTTTCAAACGATTTATTTTATTGTTACTACATCTAGATCTACTTTCAACAAGGTCGTACTATACCAAAATTTATTAACAGGTGATTTAATTCATGTAAAATATCTTTTTTTGGACCGACATTCTCAAAAATATATTTTTCTACTACCTAATTAAGTGCTAGCTTACATATTATCTACCGTTGTCAAGGCTTGTTTACCTTGGCAACCAATAAAATCAGTGAACTCATTTATTATTGACCGTTGTTAAGCATTGTTTATTGACGACGGTCAATAATGAAAATTTTTTGAGACAACTACTAACTTTTTTCAACTTATTTGTCAAACTGACAGCTATGTCAAAATAATTTTAGAACTTTATTTTTAACTGATATTTGGAGTTACTAGCTTTAGGTAGTAGAAAAAATAGTGTATGCTACACGTATGCGAACTATCTTAAGTGTTCTCGACTGATTTTTTGCCTCGACTCCGTCTCAGCATAAAAACTTCAGTCTCGAACACTAAAGACTTAGTTCGCATACTAGGTGCATAATATACTATTTTTCGTTTGGTACTCATTTTTGAAGAGAGAATGTCATACGCATGTATGGAAATCAAAAGACGTCTCCGCCCAGAAAAAAACACTTTCGGTTTATGTATTTACAGGAAATTCAACGTATAATATACACAGAAAAAAATATTGTTTTAAATCAAGAATGTGTAATTTGGCTATAACGAAGAGAATATATTTTCCTTTAAAGCAAAATTGTGTTTTAAATATGAAAAGATAAGAATATGGTATACTTAAAAGGAGAATATATTTTTAAATATGAAAGGATAAGAATATGGTCTGCATAGAAGAAGAATATATTCTCTTCTTTATATACATATCGCCATATTCTTGATTTAAGACAATATTTTTCTGTGTGTACATTTTTAATGTCAATAACAGATAGTAACAATCCATGAACCTAGTAAAAAACTTTGATTTGAGCTAACCAATTGAGCTAAAGTATTTTGTATAAATAAATAAAATCTAGATAAAAACAAGCAGTGAAGATATGTAATGCTACGCATTCCATTATATATTACACAGTAGATAGTATATTGCAGTTTTCCAAATAGGAAAGTTAAAATAACTTAAAACGCAAAATTAAATATCGCTTCCAAGTTGGAAGTTCCAACAAGTATACTTTCTCTGTATGCCTAGTTTCCAAAAATCAATTTTTTTCCAAAACGTTTTTTTTTTCCAAAATCGAAAAATTTTTAAATTTGATTCAATTCAAAATTAAAAAAAAAAACAAAAAATCTGAATTCCTTTAAAATTATTTTTTCAAAAACTGAATTAAATTGTAAAAAAAAAAATTGAGAAAGATATTTTTTTCGCTTTTTTAAAAAGTTTAACCCCGAATAACTTTTTTGTTTTTTGAGAATTTTTCGTCTAGGACGTATTTTAGCGATTTCTCTTCTAAATTACCGTATTATACTATTCTAGCGCTTACGCGCTGTGAATAGTATAACAAGATTACTATAAACTGATTAAAGTCCAGTATTTACACGAACTTTCCTTAAGGTACAAAATATCGTAAATATTATTTTCTTCTTTGTTTTAATTCGTCTTTGTGATTAAATTCGTACCTATAGTATACGTAAAGTATGATTAATATTCTTTGTTCTTTTACTTATTCTTATTTTCCGACTATTTTTTTCTTTACGTTTTGAAACGTTGTTGAACTTCTGTCTCGAACGTTTTATTATCTATTTGCTCAGACTCTTATGTACCTAATTTTCAGTACAAATACGATTATATTTTTTAATTTATTACGTACAATATTTCATTATTACTGTTCTTGAACTAACAAACTATTTACTGTTTTAGCTGTATTGATTTATGTTTCTCGAAAAACCCTTTTCACCTGAAAAATAATTTATGTGAGATCGACTGGCTAAGTTTAATTTTATGTCAAAAGCTAAACACCTTCAGTTAGATTACTGATGCAAGTTATTTGCGAAACAATTTTACACTACATTTAAACTATTTGACATAGACTTGAAATTTTAACCACTAATTATTTGATCCAAATCTATGCCAGCGCGTTCTTGAAAGTTAGTTTATTCAGTGACTTGCAGCCAACGAACTATTAACTCTTCTCTCTAGAAGTATTGCCAGCATCTCGGATTGTTTATAAACACTATTTGTGTATATTCAGGCTTCAACAATATCAATAACCAGTAACTGTTATTTTTTTCTCTGACAGAAAAAAGGTGTGTGAATAAGACAGACGAATGTGTATGTTGGCTACGTTTTTGTCAGTTTTTACGAATGAAATGCCTATTCTATAGAGAAGTTATTAGTTCGTTGCTTGCAGCTCTCCAGCATATGCTGCTTTTAAAAGCCACTTTACACGAAGCAATTTGTGCGCAAGTTTGATGCTATGCAAGTTTGTTGCAAGAATGATTCAGTCACTGCGCATGGCTTCAGGCAAGTTTGAGGCCATTTTCGTGCCATCATATTGTTTAGAACATGTTCTATTTTTCGGCGATTTTCACGCAAGTTTTATGGTTATTTTCGTGGTACCAACCTGGAAAAAACTTACCAAATCGATTTCATTTTACTAGTATAGTAGCAACTGCAAATGTTAATAATTATTATTAATAATAGGTCGGTCGGTCTAACTAAAAAACTTCCTTAAAAAAGCAAATGCTAGGTTATGTTTTTGTCAACAAACGCAGAGACACGTCAAAATTGTCTGGTTGGCAGCACTGTTTACCTTGCAATATATTGCACCAAACTTGCGTACAACTTGCTCGGTGAAAAGGCAAATCAATGTCCAATTGTCCTCATGCTATATCTGGCAGCAAACTTGCATAGCATCAAACTTGCGTACAAATTGCTCCGTGTAAAGTCGTCTTAAGACAGTGCCTTTTATCACGGTGAAGATAAGAAGAAACCCTAAAAACAATGTATGCGCATTACATATAAACTTTGATTTTAATAAAGCGAGTATCTTGGCTTAAAATATCATACTCGTATTAATAAAACAAACAACGTAAATTTTTAAACCAGAATCTAATAAATTAAAAATTGGTGATATTGTCATTAAAAAAAATTGTCACCACTTGCCAACTTATTTATTTTATAGATTTTTCTGTCTAATTGAAACTTTTTGTTTTGTTATTATTTCTATAACAAAAGCCTGAACTTCAGTGACTTTTAGATGACATTTCGCATTATTTTTTCCTTACAGTTTACACTTCTATGCTTTTTCCCTCCCATCATAAAATCCCTATTATTTTCCCTGGATCCAATATTCTAGTCTGATCGACTTAACAGTTTTCAATCGTTGACCCATAGCGTGCCTACTCCATAGGGAATAGTTTCACATTTCACCCTATGGCGGCGCTAATAATCAAATATCATGGCAATCTCTGATTCATTCACAGGGTGTTACGAAAAAAACCATTAATCATGATAATTTGATGCCCAAACTTCATCCATCATGAGACGCAGTCATTTTTTATCCGATGGGGAGTAGGCATTCGTGTAATTAGATTTTATCAATGAAATGTATCTTTTGTGAATGACAAATGGTTTATATTAAAAAAAAATTGGGACTACTAAAACATTTTTCAAAGACCCAACCAATCAGTGATTGACAACCACATTTTCTTTATTTAGTTCATTTTGCTTTTTCGCATATTATAGTTTAGCTATAATACACATCCATCAGCCTTTCTATATATTTTTTTAATTTTTAAATAGCATGTAAATAAGTTATTTTCTAAACTCTATATATGAAAATTTGCGTCAGTATTAGACTATTTATAATTAATTTTAATTAATTACTAATTAATTAATTGAAAAAACAAAAAAAATGGCAAAACTAATTTGATAAAATTTGACAACAGGCAGAAGAATATTAAATTTAAAAATGGTCGAGTGCCCTATGCTGGACGATATTCAATGAATTACGCCTAATCTAACTGTGAAGTTTATTTAAATTTTTTATATAACATATTACAATTTGCGGAAAAAACGTAGGTAGGTATAAAAGATATTGATCAAAATAAATATGCTGTTTTTAAGCAATTTTCGATGTAGTCACGACATTTTATGTTTTATGTTGTACGTTGTGTAGAAAATTGATTAATCTCAATCAAATTATTTAAAATATAAGCCAGGCATAATTTATTGCTGTTTTCTTGACACAAAACAAACTTTAAGTGAAGTAAATTAGAAAATTAGAAATAGTAGTATTGGATTACAAAATAAGTTAAGGTTTGTTAATTATTCATACTTAGGAATGAACATTTTTGAAAAAGTCACGTTTGGCATCAGTTAAAAAAGCTATAAATATAAGAACGCTATACTTTTCCATTTAAAAATTAAAAGTAATTAATTTAAAATGTAAACCTACTCTCAACAATGGGCTACAGGAAAATACAAAAAACAACAATTAAAACTAGATGAGCAGTTGCAAGCATCGTATCAAATATCGGCACTATTTTGAGTCCTTACACTGATAAAACACTATCGTGATTATTTTATAGAATATAACAATAAACACCATAGAATACAACAATAAGCAAGTAAACGCGTTTGATATTTACAAACGAGTACAGTTGTTCGATTTAAAACAACAAATTTTACGCATTTTTTTTCAATTCACATATTACCTGTATGTGCTCATAAAAATCTTTATATGTGGCACATAAAACACTGTAAGCCATGATTCTGGTGATTTAATTTTAAATTCTTAAGTACTATATTTTCTTTTGTCAACTATAAATACGTTTAATACCATACTATAGTAAAATCATTGTTATCACAAAATACTAAAAGTAATCACATAATACCGATAAAAGTATTATAGTTTAGTAGCAACTTATAAAATATTTTGGTGTTTATTTCTAACATAAACAAAATTTGAGGTTATGTGTCATAGAATTTTATAAAATCATAAATCTAGAGTGCTCCATATCTCGTTCGTAGACTATTTCGCCATCTGGTGGATTTTAGTCATTACGTAACACGAAAAAACTAGTTAAAACTGCGGAGTGTCACAAGGTTGCTGTAGACATACTGTAGACTTTAGTAGTTTTAGATAGAAAGTTAATTTTTGAAAGAAATAAAATAAATTAAATCATTAATCTAATTTAAAATCTAATATTACGACTTGTTTTAAATTCTAAAACTGCCTTATGTTTTTATTTATTTAATCTCCAATTTATTAACATTCTTCTTTATCGTCTACTGTAAAGGCGTGCATTCTAAATTATAATAATCTTCCCTTCTTGCCCTCTGTAAACTCCGCCGTCTTCATGGGCAAAATTTAAATCTATCTCGATTCAATGAACAGATTGTAAATTAAAATTCACAATGAAATCCAATTTGGGATGATGTTAGATTATTTTATAGCATCGGAAACATTTCTATGCGGCAGAGAAGGCCCATTTTACGAAATGCGGAGAATTTTGCCGCCCCCTTTTAAGTTAGATTGTCCCGAGGATGGAACAATATGATTGCTGAAAAGTGAGGACGGAAAAGTACTATTACGAGGGTAAAGTAAAAAAAAAAAAAACGTTAACTAATGCAAATTTTATAGATGACGAATTCAGTTTTGCGTAAGGAAGATATTTTTTAATTTATTTATTTATAGGACATAGATGTTTAAACAGAAAATCCCAAAAAAGTACCTACGAAGTAATACATATAGAAAAAAAATATTTTTTGAATATTATTAATGAAAAATATATCATAAATTAAATGTAATAAATAAATTTGACATTTATTTTACTAGGTAAACGCATAAGGCTGGTTTATAAATAATTAACTTAAAAAATTTACCAATCAAACATCAGATTTATTTGGCATCTTTCATTTTATTGATTAAATTCTTAAAATACTTATAGCTTATATAGTGACCAGCCTTTAGATACAAATAATCACAGTTTTACATTTATTCATTTTTGCTTTTTTCATTTGTCGTTGGTATTTTATTTTAATGATTTAAATTTTCGAAGATAAAAACTGGAAATTTTCTCAGATATATCATCGGTTGAAAAATGCAACTGCAACATTACTATTGGATGCCATAAGAGACCATTTAGATTACGAGTGTATGCCCTTATGTATATGTCGGGTAAAAAATAAACTCAACTTTATCACTTCCAAATCTAAAATTATAATTTTAGATTTAGAAGGGGTAAAGTTGAGTTTATTTTTTACCTGACATATACATCAGGGCATATACTTGTAATCTAGATGGTCTCTCATGGCATCCAATAGTAAAATTTTTAGCTAAAAGAACTGCAGTTGCATTTTTAATTCCATGAAATATTAAGTCTGGTTTATTAAGCGATAAACTAACGCAATTTAAATTTCAAATAAGAGCCTAATTCAGTGAAATAAATTGAAATATGACAAAAACATTTGACATTTCAATAGTTATGTTCTTAGTAACAGTTTTATTCTTTTGAGTTGATAGAAATAAACTAGTGCACTATAGTGGTAGCAACTTAGCATATACTTAAAGGCATACCCTCGTAATCTATACCAAATAGGGAAAAATAGAAAACATGTAACAACAATAAATAAATTTTGGGGTGAAATCCCGCTTTTTCTACCACTTCTTCCTACATTGGAATGGCATTAACAAACTGTTATTAAGACAATGGGATATCCAATGGCAATCGACTATAATGGGGTGTTATGTCCAAAATTACTTGGACAACAACTTGATATATTACTCTCCAACCTACTCCTGCAGAAGCACTCCTGCTACAACCGTACAACAATAATATTTTTCCTTTAATTGAATTCTTATAGCGTTATATCATTATTATTATATTACACTACATTAGTTTGATAAAGTACATGTCATGTTATTTTTTTCTTCGTATATTCTTCAGATAATTTATAAATTTTACCAAACCATTAGTGTTAAGTGTGAATAAAATATATTTTGAATTATTTTATTAGATAGTTTCATTTATTTGGTCAACTTCCATTAATTCTAATTCCAATTCCAAAAATTTACATTTAACCTATTTGTTGTGAGAGTGACTTAATAACATCACATCATATGGAATGTGAATTGCTACCCAGTAATGAAAACTAAACCAAAGCATTACCGATCTAGTGTCCACAGATAAATTTCGATCAAAAAATAGTGTTGGTAGTATACAATCTAGTAGAAAATATTAATAAAAATATATTTTTCTACGACTGCTTTAGAATGTAAGTAAATACACACACTTTTCAAACACTGAATAAATCCATTCTAGCTCTAGATACGGTATGAATATTCCGTATCAAGTGTTAGAATGAGCACATGTAGTGCCATCTCTTGTTTATAAAAGAAAAGAAAACTGTAGCAAAATTATCCAAAATATATATGTTACCATGAAACATTGAATAATTTAATGTAATTTAAAGTTTTGAGTTAAAATTACATAAAGTTTATTAGTTTTTCTTAATATTTGACCAGTTTTTTATAAATTTAGTTCAAAAAATTAAAACTGCTTCATCTATTGTTAAATATTTAAACCCGTTATCTGTCACAACAATCTGACATAACCTTATACTTTTGGATTATAATTTGTAAATATGTGCTAAAATGAAATAAAAATCTTTTTTAAGTACTGATTTGATAAAATTATTAAATAACATTAATTGCTTTATTTAAAAATATGTGTTTTGTTGCATTTACAATGTCGAGTCACAAAAAAACATTGTGTTTAACCTTGTCAGCAGTTTAAAGCCATACAGTGTTTCATATTTGCAGTTGAAGAAAAAGTATAGTCTACAACACGTATGGAATAGTCATTCCGCGCTCGTCATACTCGCCTACCGGTTCGTTTGACAAACTTTCGGCTCGCGCGGAATATTGTCTATTCCATACTAGTTATAGAATATACTATTTTTATGGCTTTTTAGATCATAAATAATTTATGTTTTATAAGGTTTTTTTATTTCGTCGTATTTTAACCACAAAAGTTTAGGAGCGGAACAATAACTTGTTAAATACTTATGTGTTACATTTTACTTTAGAATATATTATTTAAGGGTTACCAACTTAATATTTGCGCAGATAGTTGGTGATTTACTGATTTCGGATCCGGTTTGCAATCTAAATTGACCAAAAGACCCTTTGGTCAGCATACAATAGGTCCCCTTGAATCAAAAGAAAAAGGCCTTTATATAGTTAAACTCTCCCTCTAACTGGCCGGCACTTCATAGAAATTGGCCATTTTACTATATATTGAACTATACTATACTAGATATGGTTTAATGTGATATTTTCAAATAAATCAGATAGCAGTTTTGGGAAAATAGATTTATGTGAATTTCTATCGGTGATCGAAATACATTAATTGCCTGCAAAATGACAGAAACAAAATATAAAGTGTGATATAGATATTTCTGTTTATGTAAATATTGTGATGTTATAATGACTTTTGTATATTTATTGAATCAAATATAAATTATACGAATCCCCGATTTTGTCCTTTGTTATACTTTAAATTTCAACATATTAATCTATTGACAATATTTATTATAGCTACTGAACTTATTGATTAATAAATTATAATTATAATTATAATTTAATAATTATTTTAGTTTTAAAACTATAGTTTGATGTCTTTGTTAGGTCACAAATTAAGAAAGATTTACTATATGCTTTTTAACGATAGTTTTTTTATTAGATTAATAATTTTAAAAAAATAAATTTTAAAATTCCAGATATTATTAATGATTTCCAAATGTCCACAATTCAGAGCTAATTCAAATTAGTTTTTTTAATGATTTCATTTTACTTATTAATTATAAATCATATAAAAATATGTCATAATTTCAGTAGTACTGTAACAGTACTACTGTTTAATATTATTTTTAATAAACTGAGTAAGTAAATATAAAATTATTAAGAATAGTAAAGATTTATATTTGGCTGAAATAAGGTTTTCCTACGATCCTCAATAATAATAATAATAATAATAAATTTTATTGGTCAATTTTTAAATAAATAAATGAAAATGACATTTAGCACAATCTTTTGTTCTTTAGAAAACGCCTCATATCGCACTAGTTTGATATTTTTATATCACACTCGTGTGATATTTATGTATGGAGGTTTACCTAATTTTATTTATATATTTACCTCGTACGAATTTGATTCACCTTGTTTTATAAACCATTTTCCACCTTTCACCACAGCCTTTTATATCTTTTAAGTGTTTTATCCAAATATTTTCTGTTTTTTATGTCAAAAATAGAAACTATCTGTAAAACGTTACTATTTTGACCATTACTGTCTTATCTAGACAGTCTACATCTTATAAAAATTACTTATTTTTTTATTTAGTTACCTTAAATTACATAAAAAACATTAAAATACACAGTATTTTTCTTATGAAATGTAAAACAGTACAATTCTACTGTCTTATATGGCAGCATAACCACAGAAATCTAATTTAATAAGCAAACTCAAGTTTGCATTTATTTAGGAATAGGCAACCCATTAAATTTTGTTATTTATTAATTAATATTGTATTAAATATAAAACCAAGAAAACTAAAGCTAAATGAAAATCATTTCCTGTTTGACATATCTACATATATAAATTTGTATGCTATTTATAATTATTTTGTGCTTTGCTTTTCTTAAAAATTAATAAAATTTAGAATTTAAAATAAGAAACTTCATAGTTTTTCGGGATCGTAGGAAAAATAGTGTACGTAACTCGTTGGAAAGTGTATTTCATACACTCGTGGGGTTTCCTCACTCGCCTCGCGGCTCGTTCGTAAACCTTCCCACTCGAGTGAAATATGTCAGTTTCCACACTAGTTATGTAATATACTATTTACTGTAAATTACGGTAATACTTGTAGGCATTTTCTGTAAAAAATCACTAATTTGATTTGAACGATACTTTTTTTTTTGAAAAAATATCTCCGAATATTACTTTAACTTAAACTTGTGTAATTGTATTAAGCATAGCTATGCATAGGTACAAATTATATAATATAGTTAAAATACAAACAACAAGATTACCTTACTAGGCCAAAGATCCTTTTTGGCTAATCCTATTATCCTCAGAACAACCTGACTTTATGCCCTAAATAGATAAGTTTCTCTTTTGCGCAATAAACGAACAAAAGGATCTAACAGATCAACAAACTTTCTCTTCTATTTTCGGGAATTTTTCATAAAATTTTATTGTTCTTGTAGTTAAAATTCCAACGGTTATTTCTAGGTAAACATTAAGGGGACACAGAGTTAGAACTGATAAATTATTGAAAGAAACTTAAAACTGATAAAAAAAACGCTGCGAGGTTAAAAAAGCCGAAAAACCGTTATTTACTTTTAGTTCGACCTTTGAAAACACTCAAATATTAATTAAAAACCAAAAATCAAAAAATCTGTTGGATGAAAAGTGTTTTAATCGCAAAAAGGGTCACGTGACCTCCGTAACTTTTTAATACTTTAATACTGCTGCCAACAAAATAATACTTTCCTCTATAAACCTAGGTTTATTTAAATCAAAAACGAAAAATATAAAAAAAATAAAAAAAAAGTTAAAAAAAAAATCGAAAAAAGTTTATTTTTTCGTAAAACGAAGAATAAATAAAAAAAAGGTTTTTGAAAAAAATTGTTTTTACCCCATTTTACCCCCAATCCAATCCTAGCCTAGAACTTTGGATAATTAACCTGCGGTCCAAATTTGAAGCATTAAGCCCGAATCGTTCTTGAGTTATCGTGGTCACAAATTTCCCGGACAGACCGACCGACAGAGACAGAATTTTTTTTTGACGTAAATAGTGTGTTTTGGATATAAAACGTCCAGAAACGTAAAAAAATCAATTAAAATTACTAGAATTTTTTACTAACGCAAGACTTTCCTTGGAGAAAGTAAAACTGAGTGTTTTCCAACGTTAAACCAAAAGTGAATAACGGCAAACCGTGTAAGGCTGATTTTAGTTAAATATCTATATATCTATTAGATATTTAAAATACTGTTTTGAGATAACACTCCATCCCATCTGAACTGAATTTCTCTAGTCCAAAATAAAACTTAGTTCTGTCAATTTTAATATTTGTTTAGTCCATTTTCGTTTTATTTTTAATCTTCTTGGTAAGGTGCACCCCTTAAAAAGCGGGCAATAAAAATATTATAAGGGTATATAAACCGGTGTTACACAATCTTGCGTCCCAAAACTTTCACTTCCAAAAAGCGGCCCTCTTTGGGTGACTTTTCGAAAAAGCGAGATTAAGATATCAATGTCAAACTAGTCGTGAATTTAACTACCGTAAATGGAGGTTGTCATGTATACAAAAAAAAGAACCATTTAAAATAAGAAGTGTTAATTATAACTAACACTAATTAGTGTTCTTTGTTCATGGACTACTAAATTAAAAAAGTAAGTTTATAAAAGTTTTTATAATTTAAATCTAACATATTTAATTTGAAATATTGTTTGATATTTGGAAAGGAAAATGCTCTTTTAATTAAATTTTTAGCTTCTGGGCTACATTATACATTTAAACTTAAGAAACAGCACTTAAAAAAGAGTCAACCAATAAAATTCTGGATTGATTTGTTTACGTTTTATCTTATTTATTTAATTGTACAATTGGACAATTTTTAATTTAGATTAATATTTTGTCATTTAAATATTTAACAAAATTGTCAAAACACTAAGAAAATCAATGTTACCTGACTGGTACACTGAAAATTTATTAGCGTATTAAATACTGCACGTTTTTTTGTACCGTACTTTTGAACAAATTGAGATATCGAATTCAAATTTAGAATTTGTAAATTTGTATTTATATCAATTAAAATTAGTTTAAAAGTATAATTTACGTTTTTGCAACATAAAATAATTAACTTTTCAAAAATTGTTTGATTAAAAAAAAAATGACGAAAATACACATTTTCTATCTTGTTTTAAACCCCTAAAAAAAATATTTAAAAAAAATAAAAAATTATTTGTTAAATAAAGAATTTCATAAGGTTGAAAATGATGTATCACGCGACGCCCCTTTCTGTTAAAAAAATCCCCCCATGAACCTGCCCACATATAGCTGAAAATATCAAATATATTTCAAAAGATAGCTTGGGTTGTCTTATATCGGTTCCAAATTTGAAGTCGATAACTTAACTCTTTCAAAAGTTAAGAGGGTAGGGTGACTTTTGTACCGCACGGTCCCTAACAACTTTGGTTATACATACAAATTGTTACAGTAAAACATAAAGTTGTTCTGTTATTGTTGCTTTAACAATTTGTATTCAATAATTCCTTCAATATATGTATAAACAAAATCGTTCAGTATTTTTAAATATGGGAACAAATTTTTATTGACTATTATTAAGTTAAAGTATGATCCGTTTATACGTGATATTGACTCATATTTACAGTATAGGCCGCGCGGGGAACGGAACGTAAGAGGGGAGACCAAGTATAGGCGTTGCGGGTAAGGAAGCGTGAAGCGGGGTGGCGCTTTAAGCATGAGTCACTATCATGTAAAAACGAATTAGCCTATAGGTATGATATTTTTGTGGGTTTTTTTTATTATTTTATAGACTGAATTAGCAAAAGAAAGTTTTAATTATTTACTGTTCAGGGTATTAGATACCAGAATAGTAAATAATTACTTAAAGTGATGGGTGTGGGATAAAAGTATTTATTCGCACAACAATCTTTTATATCTGATAAAATAATACGATTAAGTTAATTAAATGTTGTAAAAATTTAAATAACATTTTATTAAAACAATTTACAAAACACTTTTAGAAGCTTAATAAATTTTTAACAACCTCGTAAACGGTGCAAAAAAAGTGCAAAAACAAAATTGCAAACACCCTCGAGTAAATTCTAAATTGACTTATAACGATGAAACTTTCCGATAACACGTTTTAATAAATATAAATTTAAATAAAATACTAGTTTATTACGGAAAATCAACTTTACTAATTTACAATTATAATTTCAAAGCATGTGTATTTGAAAATTGGACGACAGTCGACACGGAAAAGGCGTAACTCATTACGTAAGAAAACACGAAAATTCAAATATCCCCTCGATAAAGAAAAAGAAGGGATTTTTCCTCCTGCGCGCAAAACTAATGGCTGCCAAACTTAATTGAGCAAGAAAAAAACAATTTTTAATTTATTTCTCAATAGGGACTGTAATTAATAATAATTGGTGGATCTGATGTAGGGGACAAAAACTTACATGAATAAAATATTAATTATTTCTTACAAAGAAAAGAGGGTGTAAAATAAGATAAATAGATTTTTTTCTATGACAAATTTTAACAAAGAAAATTGTTCTTGTAACTTTTTTTATTATTATTATTATTTATTAATAATAAACACGGGTCGGATCGAAGTAGCCAATACCAGGGGCATGCAAAAATTAGAATTTTAAGTTAATAGACACTGTAAACTATAATTTATTATTCCATCAATCTATTTTCTAATCATCGTACAGAGTGATATTGGTAGACTGACAGTTTCGGGCTGCTGGCCCTCTTCAGTATTTTTATAATTTTGTTTAAAATTAAAAATTTCTGTCCTTACTAATTTTACGTCTAACCACCCGTTAGTGGTACTATGTGCTTGAGACACACAAGTCTTCAACTTGCTACCATTCAAAGTCTCCAGATTAGGAGAGGTATGAGTAGTTGTCTACATCTAGAAATAGATGGCGCACAAGTCTACATCAATCTAATGGCTATATTCCTTTTGCGAGTAAAGTCTAAAAACGTTTTCTTAATCAGCGTGCAGAGTTGACTCTTGGTACTGAAGAGGGCCAGCAGCCCGAAACTGTCAGTCTACCAATATCACTCTGTACGATGATTAGAAAATAGATTGATGGAATAATAAATTAATATTTTTATAATTTTGTTTAAAATTAAAAATTTCTGTCCTTACTGTAAACTATTGTTCACTAAGCGGAATGTCATGTCGACGCTGGGTCATGGTTCATGACTCATGGAGAAGGACTTCATTTTTTTTTGAAAATTGTTTTTTTTAAACGAATACTTAATACAAAAATATTGTTTTTTATTAATTATTCGTTTTTTAAAAAGGGAAACAATTAAAAAAAAATTAAAGTCTTTCTCTATGAGACATGGACCATGACCAAGTGACTCACTGATTATTAACAGCGTCAACATGACATTCCGCTTGGTGAACAATAGTTTAAAGTGTCTATTTAATTGATAAAAAGAGTTTTTTTTTAATTCTAATTTTTGCATGCCCCCGGTAATGGCTACTTCGATCCGACCCGTGATAATAAATAAATAAATAATATTTTAAAGTTCGTCCATACTTACCATCACTAAAATCATTATCGTGGACCATGTTTGGACTTTGTTTGGATGATTTAATGACTGGTTATAACGTCCGGAAGTACAACTTCAACCAACTTTGCAATTTCAAGAATTTTTACAGTGTACATAAATTGTATATTTACTTTTATTTTAAGCGTTACTATTTAATTTATAATTTAACAAATCATTTTAAGCGTCTCTCTGGTTGTATTTTTCGTTCTAGTCCAGATTTAATACGGTTTTCGTTTGATGTTTACGATTCGAGGGGTAGAAATGCGCTTAAGTATGAAGAAATAAAATGTTACACCTGGGACTTCGCTATATTTTATCAGTTCTACACTTAAAATGGCATTAATCGGCAACCAGAATAAGATTCTATAGGTCTTTGCAATGATGTAAACTTAATTAAAATAATTAAAAAAATTTTACAAGTCGGGATTTTTGATACCGTTCACATAAAAAAAAGTAGATTTCGCAGAGCAGACGAGAAAAACATGTTCTTACTGATTTTGTTAATTTTGCTAATTTGCTACCAAGTTCTAAAAAACATCGAAACTTTTCATAAAGTTATCCCCCTTCAAACTCATATTGTATCTTCACGCATCGCACTATGGTGTTGTAAATAACAAGAAAATGTTTTCTAAACTAATGTTGTTTTGGCAAAACATATTTTGTCCATTTTACGGAACTTTTCCCTTTACCATACCACCGTAAATTAATAAATTAGTAACTTTCACACCCTTAACCTCAAAAATACGAGAAACGAGAAAAACATATAGGGACACACGCCAGATAATAAAACTGTAAATTAATTGCAAGAGTGTTATAATATTTTTGTTTTCTATCGCTATATAGTAGGTATATTTTTTTATTTTTTATTTCTCTGATGATTCTTCTTCTCCTTCCTCTCATGGCATGAGACTCCAATCTAATCCAATTCCAGTGGCTTTTCCCTTTGGGTAGTTGGCCAACTCGATCTAGTATAATTTTCGGCCTACGCAAAACCGTCTCACTCTGTAGAGATGTTTGCGCAGACGCCAACTTATAAAAAAAAATTCTTTAAAATTTATAAAAAAATGACTTTACACGATTCACTTAAAACTTTACTATTAAAGTAATATTTTCACGAAACAACATAAAATAAAATAAATCAAGTCCTGTGCATATCTACTATAGCAGACTGATGCTGGAGTAAATCCGCCAAAGCGGTCACATCCGTCCCTTTCAAATACCACGCTACGACTGGCATGAGACTCATGCCATGCTAATTGCAATGATTTAGAGAAAAGGATTATTCTTTAATTCTGTGCAACTGACTAATATAGTTGGCATCCATTTTGAGTCCCATTTGTTGCGCAAAATTAAAATTGCCACACTGATAGAACACTAGCGTAATTAATAAAATAATTAGGTTATAGTATACAACAATAAATAGTTGTATCTGCGCCAACCACTATACACTATTTCCCCGGATGGAGTTACAAAGAGGATTTTTTTTATTTTTGGTATCTCAAAAAAAGTCACTTCTGATAACTTGCCCTGCTTATTTTCAAACTCACAAAACACTAAGCACTTTTTGTATAACTCTTACAGTTCATGAGATAATGTTTTTTTTTTCTTTAAAATGGAGATTTTTTTAATTTTTTTAATTTTTTATATCTCAAAAAAAGTCACTTTTGATAACTTGCCCTGCTTGTTTTCAAAAAAAATAAAATAAACTTGCCATTTTGAAGAAAAAAAAAACATTATCTCATGAAGCCAGACATAAGTAATAAAATCAATACCAGAACAAAAATAGTTTATTTTTTATAGATTTTATTAATAAATAGCTAAAGTATGTCTTTATAAAATATACCTAATAAAAAGTTGTTTAATTCATTAAATTTATTTATTATGTTCTACCTTCTCACCTTAAAACGTACGCATTAAAGGGCTTTTATCGCAGCAATTTTCACCGGGTAGTAGAAGTATATATGTACAAATATATGTGTGTGTGTATACGTTAATGCTTCCATCAAAGTATGAAGCGCAACGACCTAATTGCGAAAAGCACTCCCTCGCATTGGGAGCCCCAGTTTGGGGTTCTTAATTACACCCCGGCTCGACCTCCCCATCGTGAGAGTGGAAAATGTGTGGATAAATGACGAGTGTGTGATGGTTCCTATCAAAATGTTATCATGGGCAAATAGAAAATATTTAGTCGTCTCTATATTGCATCTACTTTGTGGACATGTTTGATACATATAAATGAATTACTAAAAACAAAATTCGTTTATTTTGCGCAAAAATGTTAAAAATTTGTTTTTGCATATTTTTGCGGTTTGTGACGTTTTATGTCGATAAAAATCAAGCAAAAAACAATTATTGCTCGGTCGGTCGGTTGGTCGATCGGTCTGTCCGGGAAAAATTGTTGGCAAGATAACTTAAGAACGCTTTAAGCTAGAGACTTGAAATTTGGCATACATGTATGTTACCGAAAGTTCTCGCTCGGGATAATTTTGGTAAACATAGGGGTACGGCAAGGGGGGCAATAAAAATACATTTTGTTACAGAAATTTGAAAATTGCTATATAGGGGTTTCGAATGTTGCTGAAATTAAATCTGATAATAAAAATTTTCTCCACCCCCGCAGGGGTGAGAAGGTAAATATTTTTAAATATTTTCAATAATTTCGTCAAAATTGGTGATCAATAACTTGCATGACAAAATTTAAGAGGTGATTCAATATCCAAAAATATCAAAAAAAGTGCCTATTAAGGTTAGTTCGGAAATGAGCCCTAAGGGAGCCCTTTAAAAATGTAATAAAAATAAGGTTTTTAATTAATAACTCTGGTACCTTTTAAGCTAGAGCGACGAGCTTTTGCATGTATTTAAAATTATTTAATTTTTAACAATATTAAAACAAGATAAATGTTTTTTGCCTTAACTGCGCCAGGTCCAAATATTTCAAAAGCGACATTTGGTACAAGATAAATACTTTTGTTTGAAGATACACATCTTTTAATCTAAAAGAATAAAAGAGTGTTGACTACCTTGAGCTAAGAACGTAATTTTTTCAGTGTACCAAGCAGGTAAACCATTATGGAAGAAAACCACTCTTGTTGATGGTAAAGTTAATTTAGCGTTAACAACTCTGGCCAGTATTACACCCAGGTCGATATTTGCCTTAAGTACGGTACTTCTAGTACCCCTACTTTATAAATTATAATATAAACTCACCTTTGAAACTGCTTATTAAATTTGGAAAAGGTGAATATAGTAATCCAAAATGTTGTCATTACCTGAAAAAAAAAAAATGAATAAATAAAATAAATAATACAATTATTTTTTTACTGTAAATTAAAAAAAAAATATTGTTAATTTTAAATTAATTTGGTAGGTATTTGACAGACTAAATCATAATGAAAAATGTCGATTATTATAAAACATCATAAAACTGTCTAAGATATTAAAATAAATTACAAAATAATCAATTAAGTTTATTTAAAATAAACTAATAAAACTTTAATCCGTATTTACATTAAACTAATTTACTGCTGAAATTTAAATAATGATCTGCTAATTCATAAAAAAGTATAATTTGTTACACGATGTTAATACCCAATTAATAAAACATTTATTAAATTATCCAACCATAAAATAAATAGTCATAAAAATCATGTCTTTATTAGCACTTAAATAGCACTTAAATTGTGATAAAATTTTACGACTACATAACATGAATGAAAACGCTTTTTACAGGCCGTAAATCTCTGAAATAGTTGCACCCCGGACCGTGCCGACATCTAACGGCGGACGCTGGAACTAGGAGTAAGCTGTTAGTTCAAGGCGTTCGCCGCTAGAGCGTGTGGCATACAGAGCGGTAAAATTTCGAATAAAACGTGTTAAAGGTATAACACAGATCAACAAACTTTTTGTTTTATTTTATATTTGTATTTTTGGCTTTTTAGTATGTTAATAATAAATTTTTAAGGCGCAATTTTGTAGTAGAAATAGTAGAATGTAGAGAAATGCATGTTAAGGTTAACAACCAGTTAAGGGAACGTTCAATTATAACGTAACTCAAATTTTGATCATTTTGGACACCCAACCTTACCCCCCCAGGAGCGTTACGTGATACTTGAACGTTCCCTAAGCCGATATGACACGAAAAACTTTCTTCTCCTACCTATAACAACGACAAATTTCACAAGATTTAGAAGGTAAGAAATTGTCATTCGCCTGCGAAATAATATAATATACATGTGTGGGAAAGCAAAGCTCATGATTTTTTTTTTAATATTTACCACTCGATTTACCATATTATTAGGTAGATAAACGTTTTTCCATTACCTAGATTTTTATGTATTTGGTTATATATTTTAAATAATTTTATTTTTGTAAGGGTCGTAAAAAAATTGTGTAAATAACTTGTCGGAAAATATCTTTCTTGCTTCGCATTTAAATTCATTCAAAAATTAAACTTTCGATAACTATGGCATCATCTGATATCTGCATCTCTAAAAAAAATAGTAATTTTTTTTAGTGTTTTACTGTTATTTCACTGGAATTAAAATCATGCTTAATGATTAAATTCAAACGTATTTTCTTCTAGTTTTTGCGCCTCTATATTTTTATGGCTAGCGACGCGTAAATTGCGTATTCGCTTTCAGGAATAAAGCCTGGGACGTCGCGACGGGTCGCGACGGTGCCGTCCTTAGATTTCGACGGACACCCACTAGGCCTGCCAAGTGAGCCTTTTCTTTTGTTTGAATTATGACGTCATAAATAATAAAATTGCCCGCCAGCAATGTCGGAAACTCGTTTATTATCGCTCGGCGGATATTTTTTTTTTCATTGTAAACTTATTAAAAGGGATTTTTCGGTGGCTTTCGACAATACAATGGTATATGGAAAATGCGAAAACTAGGAATTACACTGTAAAAAATCGTATATAAAAGTACTTTTATATTTTTTAGTTCAATTCAATTCAATTCAGTTTTATTAATAACTCCAGAATACAATAATCGTACAATATATATATATATATATATATATATATATATATATATATATATATAAAAACAATAACAATTTGTATAAAAATTAAATAGGTACTAAATATGTTATAAAGGAATGTTATAAATAATAAAATCATTATAATAATTTTATTTGTATTTAACTAGGTTTTTTTTTTAAGTTTCTGAGACTTGGAATTATAAGAGCCTGATAAATATATTTGTCATTTAGGACCACGAAAGCTAATAAATAGTTTGTGTGTGGTCACTAGAGTTTTTTTTTTACTTTTAGTTATTAAATTTTAGATACGGTTGCATCAACGGTTCGTGATATGAGTAGTTTAGGATCTAGCCCTTAAGGACTTACGTCCCACAAGAACAAACGTGGGGAACAAACGTGGGGTGTCTATATACCCCCACTTAATTATAATTAACCAAATAATAATTTGGTTTTATTGTGGAAAATAATACTTTAACCCTTCGGTGCTCGCGGCTTTAACACCGCAGTTACCTAAAGATTGACCCTTGTCTAAACAAACCTCAATATCAACTAAAAAAAGAAAATACGTGCAGCCTAAGACGCGATAGGTGAGTTTGCGTGTTCCAATAAACCATGGGCGGATTTAGGAGAGGGGCCATGCCACCCCCCAGCGAGATATATTAGCATAGAAATACCTTCAAAATTATATTTTTGGTGAAAGCGCAATTTTTTTCCTTATGGAGGGGGCCTCCACTAAAATGAAATAAATCCGCCCCTGCAATAAACCAATACACACGCGGTGGCGGTGGTAATCTGAAATATTCTTAGAATAAAGCTTGAAGTAAAAAATGCGGATAATTGCCGCGTACACCGAAGCGTTAATTAACTTTTAATGTTTTCTTTTTATTGTTTGGGGGTCTGCTAACAAAAATAATATTAATACCAGTATTCTTGTTGGTGTCCATTAAAAAATCAACAGATATCTCTTGAGTATGTATGCACTAAACGGCAGCTTACAGTTTGATGGGGATCCTGCAGACCCCCACGTAGGTTCTTCAGGGCTAGATACACTTCTGTGTACAGTTTTGTGTTGGGACAAATTTATTTATAAATTCTTAGGGGGCAAAAGTAACTCTATTTTTTTACTCAGGTGATGATATCGAATCGTCACCCGGGTGGAAATCTATTAATTTCGCTCCTTCAGGGTATTTATAAACTAAATTTGTTCTAACACAAAAGTGGACACAGAAGTATATTTCTGCCCTACTTAGGGTGAACGCGGCAAATCCAGATAGCAATACAGTCGATATTTCTGTGACCGCTTATGTAAAAATCGACTACTGCTATCTGGATTTGCCTTGTTTATCCTAAGGAGGGCAGATTTAGAACTTGGACTAATAGTAAAGATATATAGGACTTTTACTTTAATCCACTGATTTATTCACCATAGATCTCATTGGTCGCAGTGATTTGAAAGGCACTGCGTTGCCTCACAACCCCACTTGTATTTGTAAGCCATTGATTTTGTATACACTTGGAAATATAATTCGTATCCCCCGCACACCCCTGCATACCGTTTACTTAACTAAATAATAAGTTGCGACTGGCGTCCTGAAAACCGAACGAACGATTTATACCGAGTTTATCCGAGAGTAGGCCACAAGAGAAAATAAATTCTACTTTGGGGTGTATAGAAAACGGATCTGTATTTGTCAAAATATCATGTAAAGATGCACCTACATATTTTGCATGATATAAAAAATAGTATATGACTCGCGGTCAAAAACTCTTTTTAGGGAGATTGCGGAGATTGCCACCCGAGCTCGGAGACCTTTTATCATAAACTACTATTTCTTTTTCCTGTTTGTTTAGTTTCTTCAAACCAGAAAGCTTGACTGTAGGTATAGTAAATGCACTTATTTAAAAAATAGCTGTAATTATTGTTAAAAAATACCTACATCGTGTAATTCTAAAGTTGTATAAACCATTGTTATTATGTAAATAAATAATTTGTATGAATTAAAGATACCAAAGAAATTATAAATAATTATAATTGTTAAGAGATATGCTAATCAATTAAATGTATAATAAACATTGTATTTGTATAATGTCAAATTATATTAGTACAAAAAAAAAAGTTATTTTTTTTCAAGCGTAATAAAATGTTCATATTTTATAACTGAACACACTAGTTAGAAGTTACAGTAAAAAAATGAGTTCACCACTGGCGGCAGCACTCTTTTACTTTAATGAGCCATACTTCAAACTTGTTTGTTTATTACGTAAACAGGTGGTTGACTCGAGATTATGTGCAAAAACCTTGTGTGAAATTGATTAAAAATGATTGAAGAAGAATATATGGTTTATACACCTACAAATTTCTCCGAAATTGCAAATGCTACATTAGACAAGTTACCATCGAAATCGCGAAAAGTATACGATTTGGCCTACGAAAAAAAATTAAAATGAGCTAAGGAAGGTTTAAGTTTATTTCGAAAGGGTTTTATAGGCCTATTTTAATAAAAAAAAACATACTTTATTACTGAATAAATAAAATTCAAAAATTAATATTTAAAAATATATATATATAGGATGTTTGAAGAAAAAATAGTATGTTTCACTCAGAGGAAAAGTGCTTTTTTTACTCGTCTGTAGTTTCCGGACTCCGCTTCGCGTCGTCTGTAAATTCTACAGACTAGTAAAAAAAAGCTTCACTTTTTCTCTTAGTAAAACAATATACTATTCTAAAAAAAATATACATTAAATTTCCTTTTTTTATTCAGCGTTTTATAATAGTTTAATAACTTTAACTTTGAAAGAACATAGTAGCGCTAAATAAAGGACTATGTCTGGTGTATGAATCTCTGTAGTATAATTTGTTCCATTATTTATGGAAATTGTAAACAATAGCAGTATGTAAATGAATTATTTTTGTGAATTAGTTTACCGGTAAATAAATCAATCACAAAATTCAAGTTGTCTTAACGTTTTCATTGTGAATGAGTTTTGACTTTACTCTGCGCAAATAAATAATTGTTTAGAATTGAAATAAAATTACAATAATTAGTAATTATTAATTACTGATGAACACTTTCCAAAAGCTATTTTTTTCCTGGCTGAATTTTGCATTCCAATTAGGCTATTTCCAAATTATAGGTTCAATTTCCGGTTCCTTTGTTTATTATATATATAAAGTCTAAAAAAGGTGCAACATGAAACTGATTTTTTAAGTTACCAAGTTGTACACATTAACTAATAGTCAAAAAAAATTGTGAAAATTCTTTAAAAAATATTAAAGCTTGTACAGCTTGTGCAATTATTGATTGAACATTGCGTGTCTAGAAAACGTTACGCCGCGTTACAGAGGGGGGTGTCAGTAAAAATGTTACGTAACGCTTAAAAAATTATAAACTTATAAAATGTTTATTGGATCAAGTTTTTAACAATGATCTAGGCCTAAGTTACGGATTCATTACAAATTTTATTGCACACGGCGTTCACTAAATCCTCTAAACAAAAAAAAAATAGAGGCAATAACCGGTTTTCGGTTGACAGGTTGCGGAAATTACCTCAGACAAGTTTTTGTTAAAACACGGAAGCAATAACCGGATAAAAAACGATTTAAACCTTAAAGCAAAATTTCCTTTCAATTTCTTTACTTTTTGTAAAAAAAATGTTACTTAACCAATGGGAGGGGGTGGGGGGTTTTCCAAATGTTAGTCCGCGTTACATGGGGGCGAGGGGGTCAAAAATGGCAAAATGTTGAGTTACGTAATACCTGAACGTTCCCTTATCGTATTAATAAGAAAAAAATACATTTGGCTGGAATATTTGCAAAGTTATGCCTTTGATTGCGAGTATTGTGAAGCCAAGAAATTTGGTCTCTTACTTGGAAATTTTAAGTGTGCGACTGAGAAGATTTTACCTAAGAAGGCTTTCAGCTTAAACATAAATCAAAATATATGTCATAACATGGACCATGGACCAAATAAAATTTGAACCAAATATAATTTTCAAGGTTTTTCACTTTCTATCCGTTATTTTAGGTAGATTTGAAAAATAATTCTTGTCATTTAAAAAAAATATTCCCCGCAAAACAGCTTGCGTCTCTACCAAAAAAAAAAATTATAATTTACCTACATTTCCGGCAAAACTAAAGGTCAAGTGGGTCTCTGGTACCATGCTTTTAAAAAATTAGACCAGCTTGAACATAAATCATAATCATAACATGTTATTACATTGCAAAGGCGGGTCTACCAAACGAAAATTACGTAGAAAAAATATACGCTAAAGGTTGGAGTTGTGTTATTTAAAATTAGTCAAGTTTAATAAGCAGATGTTTTTTTTTGTTGTTTTCGGTGTACTGAATTAGAAAATAACGTAGTAATAGTTAATTGGAAAAACGGTCGATATTAATAAAGTAATAACTAGGCGCGTTGTTACTTAAATATTAGAAAATTTACTTTAATTTAGTTTAATTATAAACTATGGTTTAAAAATTTTTAATAAAATAAAAACAAACTAGTAATTATTTTATATATAAATATTAATAAAGTATTTAATTTTTCTATAATAATTATGAGAATTATTCTTAGTTCAGTTACCTATAGTATACTGTAGAAAAAATGGTTTTATCCAATACATACAGATAATGAGACAATTACCAGCTTTATTTTAAATAGATAAACTCAATAATAACCCCCGCGTGGCTTTTACTTTATTGAGTGGATAATTATTTATTTTACCCACTCAACTGTCACTTGTCAAATTATTTTCTTGTAAATGTTTAATAAAAATATGAATTTCTAAGCTATTTATTGGACTTTTTGTATGGCACTCATGGGTAAACCGATATTGCCCTCTCGCAAATTAACCTGCTTGGCTGAAGCCTCGCAGCTTAATTTTCTCATGGGCAATATCTTACTTTACCCACTAGTTCCATAAATAACTATTATTTAATTAAAAAATTAAATAAAATTTATAATATAGGTGTATCAAAACAGTATACCTATCCCCTTTTAAAATTCGGGGCAATTTTTTTGTAGTGAAAAAAAATTACATAAAAGTTATAAAAAAGACTAAAAATATAGTTAAAAATTGTAGAGTTTTATGATATTTTAACGATTAGACAATATTCCAAGGGGGGCTGCCGCCCCTGCTATAAGGCCAGGGGGCACAACTTCTAAAAATCAATAGTTTAGGTGCTTTAAATGCTCACTATGTAAATCTTCGAATATAGTAGATGATCAAAAGCATTTTTGGGTCAAACTCTTAGAATTCAGTAGTGTAGATGCTAAAGAACTTTGAAGATTTGGAGTTAGCTCGTCCAATATTCATTTTTTTTTTAAGTTGGGGGTTAGCGAGTTTTCAGCAGTTAAGAAGTTAATAGTAATTGACTTAAGGGAATGTTATATTACTAAAACAGTTTTCTAAATTAAAAAAAAAAAACACCATTACCGCAATGGTAGTTTCTTATTGCTGACCGAATCTAATTTCATGTACCCCATAGGTCCTCGAAAATGGCTTTCCATTGTCAGAATCGAATTTCTACATTTCCGCCTATTTGGTTGCCACCCTTGTTTAACCATGGCCACTTCGACTGACCCGCCTATCATCGCCGAAAGGCATTTGTTTCGGTTTCCAAGGTGACTCATTGTTAAAATTTTGAAAGGACCAAGAAGACTAGACTATGCAATTTTTTTGTTGCTGGATCTATTTGATGTTTTGCGAAATGCTGTAATTATGACAGGTAATATTTTAAAGAAATTTGATGGTTAATTATGGGTTCTAGAATAGAATATGATAATTTTGTATGGCTGATGGGTATTTTTGAAATCGGTAGTTTTTTGTATTAAAATTAATTTTTATGTAATAGGTGTTATTAGGTATTGGGATTATTGTTTGGATATGTATAGAAATGGATAAAAATCAACAAGTGTTGTTTTATTTTATTAGCTAAATTACAGAAAAAAGTATTCTCTTTATTTTAAATTACTAAAATTTAAAATTTAGGATATAAAACAGGTAAAATAGTGCACTAAGCAAACCGAAATTTATCTTCAAGTATGTCATTTTAAGTTAGTGCACCATTTCATAATAACCGATTTTTTTTGGGGTAACCGCGAGTAGAGGAGTATGTTTTTTGTTTCCCTTTAAACTTACCAGATAAACAGAGAATAAAATCCATAACAGGGTTACTCGCTGTTACCCTTAAAAATATGTGGTAAAACGGCTTATTATGCATAAGCCTAGAGGCATTTATCTAGTAATTTCCTTTCAGTTAAAAGGTCTACAAAACTCTTTTAGCACAAACTGCAATAATTTAAATTCAAGTTTAAATTTAAACACATTTTTTTCCAAAATAAGGTTTGATGTATATTTTTAACACACATCCTGAATAGGAGAAATTGATCTTTTTGCAAGTAGTACTTTATTGTTGTAGTTTCTCCGTACTGGTAATGATTGTAATACTTTTTTCTTGGTATTTTTTCAGATTATAATAAAATGTTACGGCGTTTCTACTCATACGGTTTGAGTAGAATTTAAATGGCAAATTAGCGCGTGGAAAGGCAAAATATGGTATTCCACATCTACAGGTCCCACTTAAAAATATTGTATTTCATATTTTAGAGGAAGTATTATTATTATATTATAATTTGACATGCCGAAAAGAAGAATGATGAATTAAATATAATGGAGTAAATAAATTTACATGAAATTAGAAATAAGCCATCGCTTGAAAACATCAGTTTCTAAGTAAGTTGTTTTGAAAAAATATTAAGATAGTGGATAAATGTCATCAAGGAACTCTGTGTATATCAAAAATAGACCAAGATGTTATTAAAAATATAAAAATTTAAGCCACTTAACTAATTTAAATAAAGATAAAGTATAATTCTGAATTTTTATCATCTACATAACATACATATTTATAATTTGACATTAGAGTTTTTATTTTTCTAGAAAAATTCAAACTAGGTAATGAGAAGCTTAGCACAAACATCAAGACGCACTTGAAAAAGCGTGGTTTTATAGAAAAAAATTCGAATATACTTAATGAATATTACTCAAAGTAAAAATATTTAGTACCTAGTATTAGTTTTAATCCAGACAACTGGTATTACGATATGGTTACTCTTACTTCGAGATAATACGTCTTCCGCGTAACGTCATTTGAACACTAATGCAAAAATCAGTCATGTGTTATTGTAATTCAATAAACTTGACAGCTTTTTCCATTTCTGTTAAATGACATATTGAAGTATCACGGACGATAAGCATATCACTACTACATCTTACTACTACTTCTTCCGGAAGGAAATTACCTGTATCCTTTAAAAGGAATGATTTTTGCGTAACTTTCAGCTCCGAGGACTTTCTGTTATATTCTGCCAAACTGATCACATTGTCCTAGGAAATTGAAAAATGAATAAACATTTAATTCTATTATATAATTTCAGAAAAAGGGGAACCATGTTGTGTAACTGTGATCATATGTCCAGCAAGAAGAGTAGAACGTGTCAAGTTGTTTCCAACAATCAGCCACAAAAGGCAAAAGGTGTTCTGTCATATGTCGTCGCCTGTGGTAACACTAAGAAAAGACAGTTCTATGGAGAACAAAGGCCGACGTGCAAAGATAGCACGATGATTGTACATACAGGAAGATTCAATAAAATGCAGTGGAACATCTAAGTGATAATTGTCATACTTTCGGGCTTTTTCTGGCGGCTGCGATTATTTTTAATTTTCTCTTTAATTATTATTATTATTATTATTATTAAATAAAAATAAGGGCAGAGGATTTCTCCTATAAAGCCCAGTAGGAAATGAAAGGAAAAAATATAAGTTAATAACTAAACTAGGAAAACTAAAGTTAGTATCTTCTTATTGAGCATGCCATAAAAATTAAAGACTATAATTTTTATTAAATAACATCAATATAAAAACGGATTTTTTTTCTTTTTTTAAGTTAATAGGCATTAAAAAATAAGTACGAATGAATAAGCCTTTCCTTTAAAAATAGAAATCAAATCATCAATCAAATTTGATGCCAGGTTAAGCTTAAGAAGGACTGAAGTGAAAATTACATATTTTATTAGAAACTGATATAATTTTAGTAAAATGGGTGGAGAGCTCATAACAACTAAAGTATTTCAACTTCAAGCAGAGAGCTTTCTTATTTAATTATACTATTCTTAGCAACTATTGGGTAATATTCATTCATTTGTATTATTGTTTTGAACTGTATATTGAAAAGATTCCCTGGTACATAGAGCCCACTTAATATTATCGTAACAGCAACTACTTGCGTGGGTCTTAAATAATAAATTGTTTGGGTTCACAATTACAAATGTCCGATCGCTCATTGCCGACTACAGAAATTAATTTCAACGACAGCCTTTTGTCATTGTAATATTGTAAAACAGACACGATCCGACTGGATCATGGCCATTTGAGTTTAAATGCACTTGAGTTCTTGACATAGGATAATTGAAATAATGTAATTTCTAGAGTTATCGTAGATAATTGTAATATAACAATGTACAAATTAAAAGTTTTCCAGTCTTCATCCTAATTAAATAGAATCCAAATTGTGGCCATTATGAATTTAGATTTAAGCCTTTTAAGATCCCCAAAATATCTGTAATAATCATACAGTCGCTCTCCTTTTGTACAGTGTCGGATTGGCTAGTCTGATGTCGGTGAGATTTGTAATTTAAAGAACCCCGAGAGAGGCAAAAGGTAATTTCCCGAAAAGTGATGATTGGAAAAAAAGGAAAATCTCTATATTTGGAAAAATGTTTTTGTCCACAGACAGATCGTTCCCTAAATAAGACTAACTACTTAAATTAAAAAGGTTATCACCTTTAGATTTAGTTACTTTACAAAAAAAATCAATATGGTGCCCCAAAAGTAGGGGAAGTGAGATTTTTCTCACCTGTCCAGTCCGAATAGATTTTCGCAAGAATTAAGAAACTGATCTTCTTGTCTCGATTGTCGATAGTTTTGATTTTTGAGACAAGAAATAAATTCATCTTAATCTTAATTCATCTTAAAAGATAAATCCTAATACAATTGTCTTGACCATTTCTGTACGATTTAATTCCTGTCTCGTCTTGACGAATAATTTATTGTCTTGTTTCGTCTCCCAACAGACAAGTATTAATTATTAAAAAATATTCTTTATTTCCATAACTTATGTATAGAATTTATAGAACTTACCTAATACTTGGTAATTAGGTGTATGAAAAATACAAAAAATTAACCAATAAGTCTTGAGAAGTCTCGATTCTTAAACATGACTCTCGACGACTTAAATTTATCGTGATATTTTAAATTATAGACTTTATTGTTTTTTTCTCGAAACAAGAGAGGGAATCTCGATTTCTAGATTTTCGTGAAGTACGACGCTGGATTTGGTGCAATTTTTTTATTTGTTAATTGAAATCTATTTTTATATAATTATAAAAATAGAGTGCATATTAAAACGAAAACTGAATAGAAATTACTTATTATCGTTGAACCTTGTAAAATTGCAATAATTTAAAAATTGGTGTTAAAATTGCTTCTTTCCTGTCTGTTTTAGTAAGGCAAGATGTCAACTCTCCAAATGGAGCTCACTTGCAGGTGCCTATTTAAAATATGGTATTTATATATAATTACATTAATACCATTACTACCATCATCCATTCGTTAAGGCATATCAAAGTATGCGGCAGTATTCAAGATATTTTCAACATTAAAATTAACTGCAGGTAAAATACTAGTTACATCTTTAACATTTCATTAAACAATTATTTTAAGCAGGTTTTTCCTAACCATTACATTGAAAAACGATAATTCACCTGAAAATTTTATGAAAATTGTAAAAATTTAATAACTTTAAAATAATAAATATTATTTTTGCACTTTTTTACATTCAAAAAAATGTGTATTTTCTACCTCATGTAAATTTTTGTTTTAATTAAAAATATAAGTAGAGGAGACTGGTGCACATTGAGACATGGGCATATTGGGATAGTGTCAATGCAGCTATTTAGTGGCCATAGAAGGCGGGAAATTGGCACTGTGTCAATGTGCCTTATTTCCAATTTACCCTACCTTGCCTACTTATCTTGAGTGGAAGTATGCGTTTTTTCTTTCTTATCTTATCCGAAATTTATGTTTCCTAAAAACTTATTGCAGATTTTTATGAAAATTCGGGAAATTTATTATAAAATAATTGTTTCCACTTAAAATTTATTGTTTTTTTTTTCTTATTTAAAATATTTTATATGCAATATCCTAATTTGTGGACAACAAATAAACTATTTTTTATAAAAACTAAACATTTTAAACACCTTTAATTTAATGTTTTAGATCTATCGAATGATACACTTCATCATGAATGTCGGTATTTCAAGAACTCGCTGCTAAATGAAATCTAAGTCTAAGAATATTTTCGAATGAGTTGGCTGTTAATTTATCAACGTCTGGGCAAAGGATCCATTACTGTCTTATGTCCCGGGCCTCACACATAGACACATATATGTACAGATGAAAGAACAATGTGGGAAAGCTGGCAAGTGGTGTTCGGGCAAATTAAATCCTGGTTTTGTAGAATTAATAATTAAATTATTTTTTTGCGACGTGTAAAGTGAAATTAGTTAGTTATACACTTATCACAGATTACTAGATAAAAGAAAAGAAAAGAAATGGGAACTATATTTCCGATTTCTTTTCTTTCATCTCTACTGGAGACGGGATTATTATTTCCGTTAAGTTTTAAAGAATTCGCGCGTAAAAAGTAAGGTTATTATTTGAAGCATATTTTTTTAAAAATTGTATCATAGTAAAATAAATAAGTAATAGCCTTGTTCTTTTTTACTCTATTGTTACAGAACAATAATAATAGCTTTATTGTCCAACAGAAAATAACCAATTACAGGACAAGTATATAAAAATATACAATAAATATAATAATAAAATTAGGGTTAAACAAATAAAATAAGTTACAACAATTTACAATAAAATAAATAAATATTAACATAAATTAATATAAATACAATTAAATTAAATGAATACATATTGTAATAACTACTCTTGCTCTGGATTTTCCGTATAGAGAATTTCACTCAGGCTGGAGTAGTTAATATCAACGTTATCACAGAGACAGTTAAAATTATTGCACATGATATAAATTGGAGATTTTTGTAAAATATTGGTTCTTGCAAAATTATTGTAGAATGTATCAACATCTCTGGAGTTATTGCGAGGTACTTGAAAGTTGATTTTGCTAAGTAAATAAGTACAATCAATCTCGTTTTTAATAAGTCTTATTAAAAAACAAAGTGACATATTTTTTCTACGAAGATCTAATAGAAGTAATTCAAATCTGTTTAATAATAAAATTTGATTGGTACCTTGCGGTGGATAAATTTTTTCGACCCTAAAATTTAAAAATTTCAGAAATCTTTTTTGTACCGATTCAATTTGATCTTTTTGGTTTTCGTAAATTGGATACCATATTAAAGAACAGTATTCTAATTTTGATCTTACAAAACTAAAATAGAGCGTCTTCAAACAAGCCGAAGAGGTAAAAGTTACAGTATTACGAACAATGAATCCTAGTAACCTGGAGGCAGAATTACAAATATTATTAATGTGAGGTGAAAAAGATAATTTTGAGTCAAATGTGACACCAAGGTCTTTTATTTCATTACACCTCATAAGCACTTGATCACCTATGACGTAGTTATACAGTATTGGTTTTAGTTTACGAGTGTATGAAACAACCTTACATTTACCAATATTTAATTTTAGTCTATTTGTTTCGCACCAAGCATTAACTTTATCCAGTTCAATTTGTAATTGTTGACAATTGAAAGTTTCTAATATAACAGCAAATAATTTTAAATCGTCGGCGAACATAAGCTTAAAACAAATTAAAATTAGCAATAATCCGTTAATAAAAATCAAAAATAGCAAAGGGCCTAGGTTAGACCCTTGCGGAATACCAGACGTAGGTAAAATCATTCTTGACATAAATCCATTGAAATTAACAAATTGTAATCGGTTAGATATGTAAGATTCAAACAAAAGAAGTAACAAGGGATTAAATCCAATGCAACGTAAGCAATCCAGTAAAACGTAATGATCTATTTGATCGAATGCTTTCATAATATCCGTGTATATTACGTCAACTTGACCACCTTTGTCAACATTTTCTATAACTATATCATTAAAACAGGCAAGGTTAGTAACAGTAGACCTTTTGGCCATAAACCCATGCTGATTGGGTGATAAAATATTATTTACATCATTATAAATATATTTATAGAGAATTGACTCAAAAACTTTTGCAAAATTACATATGATGGATATTGGGCGGTAGTTACTAATATTACTCGGATCACCTGATTTTAATACAGGACTAACCCTAGATACCTTCCACAAATCTGGAAAAGTACAGGATTTTAGAATTAAATTAAAGAGATAATATAATGGTAAAACTAGACTAGATGCGCAATCCTTTACTAAAAAGCTAGGGATTTTATCTACTCCGCAAGTCATACCATTTTTAAGTTTTTTACAGGCTAGCAAGATGTCATATTCAGAAATATTAGATATATTTATAGTTTGATGATTTGCGTTATTAGATTCAGAATTATTAATAGGGGATGATGGTTTATATACACTGGCAAAATATTCCGCGAAGGCATCTACTATGGATTGGGGGTTGTCATAATTGTTGTCATTAAATTTCATTTTGCCTGGTATACGAGTAGTTTTCTTTTTTGAGTTTATGTACGTCCAAAATTTTTTGGGTTCTTCATTTACTGAGTCTTCGACATTTTTTAAGTATTTTTTATATGCCTGGTGTATATCTTTTTTAATTTCTGAACGAAGACGTTTAAATTTGTTAAAATCATAAATGTTATTATGTTTTTTATATCGCCTGAACGATAAATCTTTTTGCCGTATTTTCTTAATTATAAATACAGTAAACCAAGATGGATACTTTCTAGAACATTTACTTTTAAATTTGAGTAATTACAGAAAAATTTGGCCACTGAAAGTGACTAAATCATTTTTATTCAAATTTTTGAAATTTTCTTAGCTAAACAATGCCAGTAGAAAAAATTTTATAAAGCTTTCGCTTCATAATGCGTTTTAGCGCACTCATCCGTTTAGAAAAGTGGCCACAAGCGGCTCATTTTCTAAAGTTGAAAACATCCATTTTGAAACTAATGTTTTAATATATTAATATTCTAATTTAAAATAGATCTATTAAAAATCATTTGGACTTCTTTTAATTTTTAAATAATTGTTGACTACTTACTCAAAATTATCACTCTTTAAATGGATTTATATGAAAAAGCCCTCTATGCCTCTATGATTTCTTTAAAATATCATGGATAAAAAAATCATAAAGTCTTGCAACATGTTGAAAAATAGATCTGTATTTTAATAATATATTTTTCTAATTTACATGGAACTATTTAACATGTATTGACTAAAAAATTTATTTTGTTGAATTTGATCAATAATTTTGTTAAAAAAATGTAAAATAACTCAAAAAATATCTTAAAGTCAATTATAATTATAATTAAAATTATAATTATTATTATAGATAATAATATAATAATATAATGAATTGCTTTGCTTGTGATACACTGTTGCATAATACCAAATTGCTTGTCAGTATAGTTAAATAACCTCACTTTTTGATATAAAACTTGTTCAAATTGTTTCAAAATTTATATTCAAACTTTATATTCAAATTTTCAATGTTATTTAAATATTTAAATTCCCATGCTATTCAGAATATTAGATATCATTGTATTAAAATAGATTTGAATCAAATGATTTGATTGTATTCATCGTCAATGCTTGAGATATCTGCATAAAATTTATTTTGTATTTGTTCGCAGCCTCCTCTCTGGTCACAGCACACTCTGATAATATCGAAAGTTCCTGTTGGTCGTCAAGTGCAAATTAAACTGGCTCTCGCAGTGGGCGATAATCAGAAAGGACGTGCTGATACCCTTGAACGGCCGCGGAAAAAAGGACAATCGACCACCGCACGTTAGTCAAAATTTAAATTAATAACAAATTACACCGGCCAAAAAAAAATAAGTTTAATAACTAATTACTAGACTATATTTTTACGTATTAATGGTCGTTGAAAACAAATATGGCAATGAAAAACTCTCTACCCCCTACAAAGTAGCTCGCTCGCTTCTTATGCAAAAGTTGTTTCAGTCATATATGGCTGAATTTTGGATATGTTATAGTTTTCGACTTTATGATCAAACGTTTATCGGACAAACTCTACGTAATTAAGTTTTTTGTGTGGGTCTGTATAAGTTCTCCGCATGAAAGAAAGTCTCCGAAGTAAGGGATAGGAGTAATTGGCGCTGTCTTCTTTCCGTCAAAAGCGTTATAAGGCGTGCGTGCTTACAACAGGCCTCCCACTTGCACACACATTCCAAACATATTTCCCGTAGCCACAAATCCGTGGGTCAAACTTTATTATTATAAACTATTCTATGGTTAGAAAACAATTCTTTGATAATTAAAAATAAAAACGTGATTCCTAGAAAGTTGTGGAAGGTTTACAAGTACTTTATCTGTAACTATATTTAAAATTAATCCAGATATAGAATGTTTTAAAAACGACTTCTTTATAATATTTAGTTTTAATTTACTAAAGATAAGCGCCAAGATATGTTTTATTGGTGCATACCTTAAAATCTAAAACTTTCGTGAAACTGGTGAAACATTAAATTTGTTTTTATGACATTTTATTTTTATAAACTTGTGTTCTATATGTAATTGGTAATTTTAAATGCTTCCTTTAAAAACTAAAACTTGAATTATAAATGATTTAAAAATTACAACTTTAAATAAAATAAATTCGTCAAAAGTGAAATAGTATATTAAGCACCGAGTACGCGAACCTAGTCCAAACCGAAATTTTTGAGTGCAATATCTAGTAGACTTCACCTCCCCGCCACCGTGTCACCACCCACCGCTATAGTGGTTTGTTTATGTTATACTTCACCTCCCCGCAACCTCCCGCTATTGTGGTTTGTTTACAATTAGTTTTTTATATGTTATACTTAAAACAAATCAACATTAATACCATATCTAGACGAAGGATAGATGATCTAATGCACTAACTACTAACTAGGTCGTAGGAAAATTTATAAATACAGAATGGTGCATGACCAGATATGATACAAATCAAACTTATATGCGCCGTGTAGTCTTGAATGGAACTGAACAGACATTTGAACATCGCAGAGAGGCCTATATGCAAAATCTGATGTAAATCTTTTATTTGCGCCTGAGAGAGACTTGTTCTCAGCTATTCTTTTTATGCTCTCCCATATCATCTACAAATTCCCGATAGTCGGGACAGCACAATGGACAGCTCAGTGTTCTAACGACACCCTGTACAACGCTATCTGATGGCTCATATCGCAATCTTCACGTCTGCCGCAAGCAACTTTTTTTTTATTTCAGTTTTTATGGTACTCTTCGTAAAGAGTATATCACAGTGTGCTTAAGGAATATTTATTTTAACCCCTCACTCTAGTATATTACGTATATTTAAAGTACATGTAATAAGTAGTAGTAATAGAAACCAAATGTCTATAGGGGAGCCGGTCTTTCGTTCGCAAAAAATAACTTCGGGACCGTAACATCGCGACCTAAACATCGCAAATTTTAATTTCACAAGAACAAAACTTCGTATTGACATTAATTCGCGACCCAAAACTTCGCGAATCATTATATCGCATAAATAGTTAGTTCGCAGGCCATAACTTCGCAAAATTCCAATTGTCGAGGTCAATTAAAAAAAAATTGTTTCTTTGTTTTTGTTTTTTTAATGGCTTTAAGAATATTTTTATAAATTAAATCGAATTTAATTTAGTAAGCTGTTTAGTTTGCTTTTAAGAATGTCGGTCACTTATTTTAAAAGTGTTTGTTGATTTTAGAATGGACCAGAATGTGCTTGACGATGTTATATTACCATTAATCGGAATAAATTCAGTTATGACTCATAAACGTTGAAAATAAATACAGAAACATAGGCTTACAGAATAATTTTGCCGAATTATGAGGGAAATTTTTATAAAGGTCACTAAATCGAAACATTTGACGACTAATTTGTTACACACAACAATATTGAAAATACATATTAACTATAAATATGTAAATATATCGGTGTTTTTCGAACAAAATAAAAATGTAAATACATATTTAAAACCTCGCGTCAACGATAGAATCGACGCGGTGCCTATGCGAGCACTGGGAATTCGCCGATGACTGTATATTACCGAAGAAAATTTTTTTAAATCGTGCTAAACATTTACAGGAAATCGTCGTCACACATAATAAAAGTAATAAATTGACTTATTGAAGAGGCAAATGCTAAAATTCGTTTTAGTTTTTTTTTTTGGTATTTAACCAACTTTATTAATTAATTAAAAAGTTTAGTTAGTTCATTAGATTGAATTAATTTCATTGATATTTTTTCCTTTATAATACATATATATTATACAGTGTACATTTTTGATGATGATGATATGGCAAATGATTTTAATTCTTTATTTCTAAATTTATTGAAGTCACCATTTTGCTTGCATTTAGTAGCTGAAATCAACAGGAAAGACACATTGCAAGTGAACCAAAATACTGTGACAGTGTTTTGTGTCACTGTTGCAAAAGAAAAGACTTGGTATTTTTAGAATTCTTGAAGAGTACACACGAGATTGCGAAACATTATACATCGTTCTTTTTCTTCGATACGCTACAACTATTTCATATGCATATGCGTATGTAGCTGTACTAGATATTATTTATGTTACGTAGTACCTGTACCTTTTCTTGTTGTTATAAAACGTACATTTGACCTTTTAAATCATAATGCCTTTAAAGAAGTGTCAATTCATATTTAGTTTAGTGTCGATATATTTTATATTTAAATAATAGGAATAGATAATGAATGGTTTTACATAAATGTATTTGTGTTTTCTTTATTAATGCATCTTCAGAGAAACAAAACATTGACGATTAATAGGGAAATTAATTATATTATCCCTTTTAGTTGAAGAGTTGGTGATCATTTTCATTAGTTTCTCCCGGTTGTATTTTATAAGTTTTAAACTACATTCAAATTGATAGATTTGTGATCTAGTTCTAGCTGCAAAGGCTGTAGAAATGAGGCATCCTAAAAATCTATTTTTAATTTGCATTCAGATCAAATTATTTTCAAAGTTATACACAATTATTCTGGGTCTAAGGGGTAAAAATATGAGAAATTATGAAATAATTTTTTGATTACATGAAAAATGAAAAACGTTTCGACAAATTAGAATTTACTTATGTATTTTAAATAAACTTTCAAAAGACTTGACCAACATAATAGTTTTGTAATGTGTTTTATTCGGTAAGTTAAAAATAAGTTTTTAGGTTACCTTATTCCACAACCATTTTGGGGCTTCTAGCACCCAAAGGAATAGGATCCAAAGCCTGGCAAGTTCAAAGTAGCTTTATTTGAATGTACTTAAAACATACGCGAAAAGTCGGGAAAATAACTTGTTAACTAATGAAAATGGTCATCAGTCCTTAGACTATTTGCACGTAATTTAGTTCCTATAAACTACAGAGTCTATAGTATACACGAGACTGATTTTTAAACCAATGATGTAACATTTATTAAACCAACAATTTTTAAACAAAGGTATAGAACAAATATTTACATTACTAAAAAAATGCTTTCGGGTACGAAAACTTATATGCGTGAAAACAGTCGTGGTTGCTCCAACAGTTGTGATTTTGAAAGTATTTTCCTTCCAGTGCTTTCATTAAAATACTAATGTAATCATGTATTCTTTAAAAAAGTTGGTGCCTCCTATCATATAATTACATTTGGTTTGGACTTATTGTCTAAGAGCATTGTTATTTCGAAATTTTATTTAAATGCGCCATAGATACCGTTAAACTTAAGTAAGATAGATTTTAGATAAGATTGGATTGTAAAAATTATGTTAAAAAAATGTATCGTAATATTCTTGTACTCTTCGCAGCTGCATTGGGGCAAATAATAGACATCATAAATGACGTTATTTCAATAATGGCTATCGACATAAATGACGTCACGTTAGTTATGGCCTTCGACATATTCTACCACTTTAAAGTACAACTTTCTGTCACCATTTTTCTATCAGATGAAATATTTTTAATTCAATTTTAAAAAAGATAAAAAGTAAATATATTAATTTTTTCACTGGTTCGAATTTACTGTGGTTGCCACCCTAGGTAATGTATAATACGCCGCCCCTTTACATCGCGGGGATGGGCAAAGTTTGGACCAGGTTTGGAAGTTGCGTGTCAAAAATTAATAATTAAAAAAATTGTCAACAATTTAATAATACACTCACTAATTACAATCTTTTTAGAAGTAATGATGCCTCTTACCAAAATTTTGGAAATATTTACCGAGAAGTCCTCATGGAAGGATATAAGGTGGGTGAGTCAATTATTGCCATGTTAAGACATTCAATTTTTTACTGTATTCAAATGTATTTATAATCACCTGAAACTTCACTACATTAACAATATGTAAATATATCTTTATTCTAATGGGTACAAAATAACTGAAGGAGCTTCAAAATAAATATTATTAATTTTTAAAAAAGATTGCATACTGACAATATTAGGAACCAATGTGCCAAATATTGCCAGAGTACTGGCAATAATATTTGTTGTTTTTACAAGTTTTAATAGTAGAAGAGCACGAAACACGAACTGCGTTTTTATGTACGCCATTACCAACTGAATACAGATATATCATATTTACAGGCATCTTTTCTATATTACTGGCAGTGCCATCTATGACACATAGAACAAACTAACAAGTTTAAGAGGGGTGGCCATATTAGTAACATTGGCAATAATTAGCTCACCTACCTTACTACACTGAGAAAATAAATTACAGTGTATTAAAAGATTTTGTAACTTTAGTTGTTAGAGTAAAACACAACGTTGTTTTCTTATCGTTATTTTCAAAATTTTTATTCGATAGGTACTTTGCTTGGGTTGGAACACAGGGCCGGACAGCCCGGGCCCCGGGGAAACTTTTTACCCTGGCCACCTCATTTTTCCAAAACATAATGTTTCCGCGTTGGTTAACTAGAACTACAATCTTAAATTTAAAAAAATAATAAATGCCAAACTTTTACGAATTATGGTAATTTCTGGCTTTTTTAATTTATTATTTTAAACACTAGTTCTACAATCATAAATTAAAAAAAAATAAGAAAGCCTTAGCGCCGCAGGCGAAATGTTTTACAATTTTGATAGTCTATTTTAATTTTAAAACATTGTTTCAAATTTAATAAAAATGCAAGAAAGCTCTAGAGCCGCAAGCAAATTTTACGTTTAGTTTTAAAAGCTCGAATTAAAAACGTAAAAAAGCCCTAGCGCAAGAGAGCACTAGCGCTGTAGGCGAACATTTTTACAAATTTGATAGTCTATATTAATTGTACACTAGTAACAATTTCACAAAAATGCAAGAAGGCTTAAGGGCCGCCGGCAAATTTTTTTATTATGTTTACGTTTAAGTTACAATGTTACAATGTTAAATTAAATTTTTTTTACGAATTTGTGTCCACTTGAGAAAGGCTCTGCATATTTGCTCGTTTTGACGCCTTTGTCGTTCTGGGGGGAGTATAAATAAATAAATAAATAAATAAATAAATAAACTGTTTATTGTAAACTTAAATAAACTTCCGAAGGCGGCCACCCTCGAGCCCGGGCCCCGGGGAATCTTCCCCTCCCCCCCCTGAATCCGGCCCTGCCCATAGAACAAAATCATTCAGTATACAGAATGCGAAGGATGTATCACATAATGGGAAGCATGTTATTTTTACGACTTGTTTTGTTTTTGAACCAATTTAAATTCCAAGATAGATCTACGGGTCAGTTAACAAATTAAAGCGGAAGAAAACACAAAAATAATTTAAAATATTTAAATTATTTAAATGTTGTGTGTATTTTTTTTTAATTGTTGCTTAATATTAATTAATTTAGTTGGCCTACCATATGGCTAGTGTATAATTTTAACTGAAACTGAAACTAAACTAAAAATTTAAAATCTTTGTTTTTAATGGTTGATTTCTTACATTTTTAATTTAGTTAGAATTTTATGCAAACCAGCCTAACATTAATTATAATTAATTAATAAAAATAAATAATTATTTATTTATATTTAAATGAGTTAAATAAATTTATTTAAAACTGATTTGAAAAATACTCAATCATATATTTTTTTTAACAACAAAGAATTTGGTTTTAAAAATCTATGTATACCTGGAAACTGGTACCGCCCAAATTGCAATGGTTGCAATCATTAAGTTGATGGTCCAGGTCAAATACCGTTAACGGGTGTTAAAAAGTGTAGAAAACTCAAAAATTCATCCTTTTTCAGATTTTTTTTCATATCTAATCAAAAGATCTAAGGTATATTTAATTTATTTAACTTTCAATATATAAAATTAATATTTAAGTCGAACGGTGATTTTCTTTTAATATATATCAAGGGCTTCATAACATAGGGGCGAATCAACCTTGTAAATATATAGAAGATACGCCCCTATGTTACTAAGCCCTCGATATCTATAATATTAAAAACAAAATATGCCTGTCTTGGGGAAAACCTTAAAGATCATATAATTTAAATTACAATTTTTTTGCTTTATTATTGACTTCATCTTAAAAAAAATAATTTTTTTTGAAATCAGAACCGCTAACAATAAATTAACTTAAATTAAAAAATTTCTTGTTGTTCTTGTTCTATAAATGTATGTTATATTTTTTTCTTGTTTTATTAGAACAGAAAATAATTAAAGAATAAAGTAAATCTTTTTTTTTTTGCCAACGTTTCGGTCTTTATTGTAAGGCCATCTTCAGGGCTTGTTAAATAAATATTTTAAAGTTATATAAAAAATATTGAGTAAAAAATATAAATTGATGAAATTGAAGGAAAAAATAATTTAAAATATTTATTTAACAAGCCCTGAAGATGGCCTTACAATAAAGACCGAAACGTTGGCAAAAAAAAAGATTTACTTTATTCTTTAATTATTTTCTGTTCTAATAAAACAAGAAAAAAATATAACTTAAATTAAATTTAAAAAATATCTCTGACATGCTAGTTATAACTAAGTTTCTGCGAAGTGCCTGAATTTTTTGAGCAAAGTTTTTTACAGTGTACTACGAAACAAAATTTTAATCTAATACTCGATTAGGCAGATTGAAAATAATTATATTTTAATTTATTCAGTCCCGTAAGCTCAACGTAATTTTTGCAGTGTTATTTTATGCATTTTTGGTCCCTATAAAAGCAAAAAAGCTGCTATGGGTTAGTAAGAGAATGGATACTGAGAAAGAAAAGCCGACATTTAGCTCGATAAATCAGTCATCTGTTTGACCACTAAAACAGGCGTATCTGAAAATGATTTATTGCCTTAGCCGCCACTTGCTCATGTGATTATTATTATAATAACGCTTTTTGATATTTTCCCTCTGGGCACCGAAAAACTCTTATTTCAAGGCTTTTATTTTTACAATCGAGTAAGCCACTATTGAGTTCAATCAAGAATATAGAACGTAAGAACCAAATAGGAGGTGATCTAATGGTCGATTAATTTAGTTTTATTTAAAGTTTTAATTTTAAATAATTTACCAGTCACAAAAGTCAAAATAAATTTTAAATAAAATTAAAAAAAAAAAATTAAAGACGAGCTTTTATTGCAAATGCATTAAAACCTAGAAAATAATCATTCGTTATCACAGCCATGTCAGTCTTCTATAAGTAAAATTACTTTTATCCAATACATACAGATAATGAGACAATTACCAGCTTTATTTTAAATAGATAAACTCAATATTAACCCCCGCGTGGCTTTTACTTTATCGAGTGTATAATTATTTATTTTACCCACACAATTGTAAATTGTCAAATTATTTTCTTGTAAATGTTATTAAAATTTTTAATAAACATATGAATTCCTAAGGTATTTATTGGATAAAACCTTGTATGGCACTCATGGGTAAACTGATATTGCCCTCTCGAAAATTAACCTACTTGGCTGACGCCTCGTTTGGTTAATTTTCTCATGGGCAATATCTTACTTTACCCACTAGTACCATAAATAACTATTAATTGTTTGTATTATTATTATTATTATTATATTATATTTTTTTTAATAATATAGCTTATAGCTTATAAGTGTTATATGATATCTTTGGTTGTAACTTAAGGGATCATTCTGGTTTATATGCTCCAAGAAAGGGGCTATTTTTGTTAATTTTTTAAGAATGTATCATATTGATATAAAATTTTTTGAGCTTAATGAATACACTCTCGAAATACATCAAACAACTTTTTTTTTAACACTTTTTATACAAAAAATCAACAAACGTAACACCTTGAAAAGTAGATATGTTGCTGGGGACGGTGATATCTTGATAAGGGCTCATCTAAAACGAAAAAATCTAAAATATTTAGATTCAGTATGAATGTGGCTCTTGCGTATTCTGTGGGTATTAATATTTATTGATAAATAATAAAATGGCGGAGATAAAAAAAATTAGGTATTTTTTCTCTGTTTTTGGCAAAAAAAATAGTAAAAATTAAAATGTTAATACGGTTGTAGAATACACTAAAGCTATTTATGTGTAGAATATCTGGTTAAAATTTCATAAGGGTGGTTCCAGTGGTTCCGGAGAAATCACAGCCGTCTACCGAAAAAAAAATAGTTTTGAGAAAAACACGTTTTAAGTTTTATTTTAATGAAAAATTATGAATAAGTCTACATATACTTTCGAAAAATGTAAAAGAAAACGATTTTTTGAAAATTATAAACCAGAATGATCACCTAATAATTAAGACAAAATTTTCTTGGATATCATCTTTTACCTTTAAATCATATTACCTTTAATATTACCTTATTATTTTTAAAATATTTTTTTTTGTTTAAGATTTGGGATTGTAATTTTATTAAGGGAACGTTTAAGTATTACGTAACGCTCTAGGGGGGGTGGGGGTCTCGAAAACGTCACGCCGCGTTACAGAGGGGAGTGCTTGTCAGTAAAAATGTTACGTAACACTTAAAAAATTATAAACTTATAAAATGTTTATTAGATCACGTTTTTAACAAAGATCTAGGCCAAAGATACGGATTCGTTGCGAATTTTACGCCGCGTTACATAGGGGGGTGGGGGTCGAAAATGGCCAAATTTTGCTTTACGTAATACTTGAACGTTCCCTAACCTATTTTAATTAATTCTATCTACTTACTGGCTTAATATGTTCAAGGAAACGTCAGCTTTTAACTTACCTGAAACAGAAATAGAGAAATAATTAGATCGAATTAAAATAAATTATTTTAACCTAGGGCTACAGTTAACCGCTATTTACCAATTTATTCCCTTTAATAATTACAATAAATATAGTACATTAAGTAAAATTAAATGTTTATTATAAACAAGCCGTGAAGATATGTAATGCTACGCATTCCATGACATATTATTCACAGTAAATGGTATTTGCAATTTTGCCAAATACTTAAAAAAAAATATTACCAAAAAAAAATACATTTTTTTCAAAAGATCTTTTTTTTAAACAAAAAAATTAAAAAAAATCTTTAAAAAATAAATTTCGAAAAAAAAATTTTCTTCAACAAAAATTCATTTTTTTTTTGTTTTTCATTTTTTTTATTTTCTTTTCACGAAAAACGAAAAAAATTTGAATTTTTTTTTTTAATTATAGTTTTTATTTTTTTAAAAAGTTTAACCACCATAACTTTTTTGTTTTTGGGGGGATTACTTTGAAAACTAATAGGGATCTTCACCTCATAGAACCTGATTTTTCCTGAAAATTTGAAGTAGATTATTCGTTCTTAAGTTATGGTGTCTACAAAAAACGTAACATCAGACAGACAGACAGACACACACAGACGGACAGAAGGACATTTTTAAAGTTTCCTTATATTTTCATGAAATACATTTGTATCCAAGAATTTTTTTTGGCGATTTTGGGAAATTCGAAACTACAGTATAATATTATTCTAACGCAGGCTGTGAATAATTTAATAAATAAATAAATAAATAAACACTGTATAACTAATATAATTCTGTGTTGTCAGAAAAATAATTAGTATAACTTCTAACGCTTACATCTAGCTACGTCAAAATATGAAGTTTACAAAATTTTAAACATAGTTCAAAAGTTGCCATCCTCCGATATCCTTACCTGATCTGTTGTTGCTTTTATTATTTTGGTTCTTTTTTGTGTTTAAATTTTTGTATATGGAATTAATTTATGTATTAACTGTAACAACAACAACAACAACAACAACAACAACAACAACAACAACAACAACAACAACAACAACAACAACAACAACAACAACAACAACAACAACAACAACAACAACAACAACAACAACAACAACAACAACAACAACAACAACAACAACAACAACAACAACAACAACAACAACAACAACAACAACAACAACAACAACAACAACAACAACAACAACAACAACAACAACAACAACAACAACAACAACAACAACAACAAATATAAACTTAATACATAGTTGAAAATCTCTTATAAACGAAATAAACGAATTTACAATAATATACTTATATAAGTTTTGTGCTAATTTATTATTTAAGTAAGAATTTTCCTTGCCCCTCAAGTTATATGTGTCGCCATTTAATTAAAATAAGGTATTAATATTACATTTTTTTTTAAATTTATTATTATAGATTCATGAACTAATATAGTATGATTAACACATAAATATGTTTAACATAATCTATAGAAGTTACAAAATAAAGCTTTTTAAATTAGTGTTAAAATAATAGAAAGTAGTTATCACAAAATAATCTGGGATTAATAATTATGTAATTTTATTACACAATATCAAATATACATGTTAGGTTTGTTAACAAAATTGCATGCAAATTTTAGATGCTTGTAGTTTTTTTTATTACAAACAAATAAAATGGCCTTGTGTTTTATAGTAAAAACTTTTCGCAAAAAAATGAACCGACTTCTGTCTATAAAAAGTAAAAAATAAAAATTAAGCCGGTGCGTAAAATTAAAACGAGACCACCTCAGAAATGTGCTCTTTAAGTAGCAAAAGGTTTCATCAAATTCCGTTCATCCGTTCCAAAGTTATGCGGGAACTAACATAAAAAAAACCAAGTCGAATTGATAACCTCCTCCTTTTTTGGAAGTCGGTTAAAAAATGGGCCTATTCACATGTGCCATTGAGACTGAAATTTGTGACAATATTGATGAAAATTGCAAGGTCATTTACGTCAACTGTATTAAAACTGCATGGTATTGTAATTTTTGTCAATATTGAATAGATTTCAATATTACATGTGAATAGGCCTGAAGTTAAAATTTTTAAGAATTAAAAAACAAATGGTGCAGCGTAAAGGCGAGAAGAATAAAATGGTCTTTTAAAATTAAAATTAATTAAAATAATCATTTTAATAAAAATTGTAAAATAATTTGTTCTTAAAAGTTAGTAACTGTTAGATCTATAGTATAGTTCCATCTTATGAGAAAACTTGGTAAAAAGCTGCGATAGTAATACACTGATAAAAAGGATTTATTTGTGTATGGCCAATTAAATTATTTGGTTGTGAATTTTATTTGCGTCAAATAAACATTTAGTTCATTTAAACAAATATTTTAATTTCAAAATGATTTATTAATGGGAACAAAATAGTTTATTTGACAGAAATAAAATTTATTTGTCCCAACCAAATAATTTAATTGGCCATATCCAACCAAATCTTTAGTTGACACAAATAAAGTTTTATCAGTGTAAAGATTCTTTGAAATTGGGATTGTAAAAAATAATTAAGAAGGACATAATGTATTTCTATAATAAAAATACTGGGAGATTTTAAGAAAAATACCTAAATATATAGAATCTATATATCTATACTATATGGGAGATTTAGCTCAGCGGTCAATGCCATCGATATAGCCTGACACTGATCTAATGATCGTGAGTTCAAACCTCACTGGCGCCGATTGCCTTTTTCAGTTAATTAATAATTGAAATTTGGCGAAGGCGTACTCCCTAGATATATTGGTTCGAAAGTCAATTAAAGCCGGTGGTTCCCTCTACTACTAGCCCACACAAGTCCTGGACTTAGGGGATGCTTAATTAAGTAGAATAGTACGAGGTTAAAAACGAACATATACAATGTATTATACATACTTGATATTTCAAAAAAAATATTAATTAAGATTAAGATAAACAAAAAATAATGAGTTAAATTATGCAATTTGTTGTATGAATAATAAATGAGAAGTTCAAAAGTGTTAAAGAAGAAGTAAAACATCAGTTTGCTAAAAGTTAAGAATATCAATTATTTCTTAATAACATATATTTAGCATAAATAGAACAAGATTAAATATATAATTTCAATATGCATTCATTTTATACAGTTATCCTAAGTATATTAATTAGAAGCGCTCTTGGGGCGAAAAAAAGTGTAATAAAAATATAATTACAACAGTCGAGTTTAAAAGAAAAACTATTTGTTAGTGTCTTATCTTATCCCAACAAGCCACGTGAAAATCCAAAAATAAACTTTTTGTTTTGGTATATCATTACCATTATCTTAAAGCAAAATTATTCTTTTACATTTTGCTTTACATTTATGCAAAGGATATTTACATGAAAAATTTTAACCAAGTGAAAACTGCACTACACTGAAAGAAATTACATTGAAAAGGTGTAAAAAATACACTCTATAAATTTGTAAATTTTACACCTTTTAATAAATGTACATCAACATTGATGTGACACTACACACGTGAGGTAACTTTGACCTAGAGTCTGTATTTTTACATCCATACCTTCTGCAACAATACACTCGGAGCTCAAGAAAGTGTATTTTTATAAACATACTTTTAGCAACAATACACCCGAAGTGTAAAAATCAAACTTCTGATGTACAAGCCAGCCAATCGCGGGCATTAAGCTAGTCACGGGACTGGAGAAGCCAGAATCCCTGCTTCATCGAGTCTGGTAGCTGTCGACCATTATAATTGTTTACGTTTGAAAGAGCGTACGTATAATTTTGTATGTGCTAGATTTTTCAAAGAAATAATTGGTAAGTTGATTAAAAGTAAATATTTAAAAATTGTGATTAATACAATATCTTTAAAACATACATTTTATAATATTTTACTTATTTAGGCGGTAACACTGGCCTGCAAATTTTGAGTTGTTAAGACTTGTGTATGTTTTCTGTATCGAGTGTGTAAACTTTACACACTGGATGTAAAAATATAATACACACCGCATTTATATTAACGCTTCGAGTGTAAATTCACATCAGCAGCAGCTGCAAGTAAATTACCCATGCACGTGGATGTAAAAATTTATCTCAGTGTATGGTCTGTTTCTTCAAGCTAGATAGTAAATTGAAAATCGCACAGTGAATATTTTCAAAACAAATTCGATTATTGGATATGCGAATATACTGCGTAGTTTAATTTATAAAACAACTATATTCTATACACAAACATATAGTGTTCAAACCTGTTGTAAAAATATTTACGGTGAGATTTTTAATTTACTATCTTGCTTGAAAAAACAGACCATAGTGCAAATTATCAGTGAAATTTGTAGTTGTGAAATAGTGACAATCAATTGTACGAAGCACTAAGCAAAACTTATAAAAAGTCAACAAAATATTTACTTATAGTTTCTATCAATTAAAAGTGATGAGGAATGATGTCAAAAATAAATTAAACCAAAACGGTCATATTGATCAGTGACTTTTAATGTCTTTTGATGAATTTTCATCCTCTTTTTGTCGATCGCACAAATTAACGTCATCTATAAAATAGCTATACATGGTGTTTACAGTCTTTTGGCATTAAATAAAGAAACATAGAAACATAGGTACGGAAACGAACCCTAAGAGAGCTTTCTGTTTCTTATTCATATGTACATCTTTGAAGGGCCTTAGCTCCTTTCCGCGCACTGAGCTAAGGCCCTTCGAAGATGATCCGGACATATCGTCGCCTTCCTTAAAAATGGGTTTATCTCGAAATGACACTTATACATAAAGTGACATGTTCATTAGCAAATCAATAATGTCAGTATTTTGTATCAATGCATTTTAAGATAAGCCACTTTGTAAGGAAGGTGACGATATGTTCCTGTTTTGGGTTTTTATGTTTTGTGATGTAGAATTTTCCCCTTTATTTATTGCCAAAAGACTGCAAATACCGTGTATGGATAGTACTTTATATAAAGTGTCAAATGAATTAGGTAAACATCCATTAAACGTCAATAAAAAGCCGCTAAATCTAATTGAATATCTGCAGTACTGAGTGAAAACGGTCGGAAGTTAAATTTTACGACATTTTAAGTAGTGCAGCCACGAGCTTGCCGCCTTCCCGTGTTGGAAGGCTCTGACTTCTTTATGACACTCATAAAACCAATTTCGTGATGGTTATGTGCTTTAAACAAGCCGTTAAAGTCAACACCAATATCATAATAATTTTGAGTTTGCATTTGAATCAAATACCGCGGCATGCCGCTTTATTTACGGATTTGTCCCATATTTTATAAAACATATTTTTTTGTCTTAAATTTATAGTTTGTTTTTGGTTGTAAATAATTTTCTTTCATCTTTAACGCATATGAAAAAAAAAATATACTATCATAAATTAAAATGCATAATTAACATGCAGTATTGATCAGTATTTGGGCAATATATTCTTAAAAAAAAAATAAAATAATGGTGTTTTTACAACAAGGTTTCAACTGAATAGATTATAGAAATTTACCTTATATTTCAAAATTAAGTGGTGTATTATGCTGGGATGGGCTTATATTAGGATTAATTAGTACCTATAATACCCACTTAGTTGATATTTTAAATATTAGCTAAAATAAATTGTCAGTTGAAACTTTGATAAACTAAAAATCTATGAAAAGTAGTAGTACAACAGTGTTCTAACTGAGTTAGAACTGTTTTGCATTGGGAGGCATAGCGTAGTGGCTAGCGCGTATGCATAGCAAGTCTACTATCGTGAGTTCGATTCTCACTGGCGCCGATTTGCCTTTTTTAGTTAATTAATAATTGAAATTTGGCGAAGGCGATAAGTGAAACGGTTACTCCCTAGAAACTGGTTCGAAAGTCAGTATAAGCCGGTGGTTCCCTCTACTACTAGCCCACACAAGTCCTGGACTTAGGGGATGCTTAATTAAGTAGAATAGTACGAGGTTAAACAAACAAACAAACAATTCACATGTTTTTTGGCTATTTGTTTTAATAATTTGTACATAAATGCAATATTTTGCATAAATTATTATTAATCGTTATTAAAATTGATAATTAATAGTCGTTTCGCACAAGTATTCCTCATCAACCTCCATAATAAAAATCACAGGCCAAACTTTTTATGCATTAGTGACATCGATGTGACTTAATTTTCATTAACGGAGTACCTAATTTTTAAGCAAGAAATTAAAATTAAACTTTATTATCAGTAAGAACCTCGTTGCACTAAAAAAATCTCAAAACATGCAGATAGAACATGGTTGTATTGTAAATAAAATGGGCTATGTGCATAATATTTTTATTTTTTAAGTACAGGCAAAAAGGTAGTAAAAAGCTCTATTCAAAGATGCAAAAAAGTGAAAACCTGAAAAAATGTTAGTTGAAATACGGCATATACGTATATAAATTACAGAGTTATCTAAGAAGACATTATTTAAGAGCAGTATTTACATGTAATTTTAGGGGAAATCTTTTTAAAGAAGTTTATGAGATCTATAAAATACATTTAATTAATTAATTAATTAATTACATAAACTGTTTAATTAAATAAAATATTGACTGAATTTATTTGTTATGAACAACTGAACTACTGAAATATTTTGTTACTTTTTTCTTTAAACTTTAAATTTACAGCTTAAAGAGCGACCGCTTAAGGGCTCAAAACTATTATTAACGTTAGCGTTAATGGTAGTAATAATATTTTTGTTATGAATCAAGCTTTTAATAAAATTGAAATTTTAAAGTTTTTTTTAAATTTTTTGTTAAAATAAATAATTTTTGTTTTAATTACTTAATAAGCATTCAGTAAGTTATTATATTTGAATATATTTGAATTTTTGTTTAATTAATGAAAATTCCGAAATAAATATTTATAAATGATATCAAAATAAAATACTTTAAAAGACAATCATTAGAACTACACACTTAATTATAATAATTATTAATTATTAATGTTTTTTATATAATACTAATAATTTAATAATAACATTTATGATTGCTTAAAAAACTTTTTTTTACATATCTGGGAAAAAACATTTTAAGTAGCGAAAATTTCAAATAAAACTGAAATATTGCTGAAAAGTCACTAGCGCCACCTACAGATTTCAGTCCCAACTTGATGGTTCAACCCTCTGCCCTCAGATGTCGCTAGCTATAAAGTAGTATATTAAATATTTTAAGCATTGTAGCATAATTACGCACTTAACATAGAGTTTGTTAAAATTTATTAAATAATTATTAAATAAAATTGATAACTATTTATACAATAAAAAAATCTTTAAAAAATTAAATTAATCATAAAAGAATTAATTTTTTTCTTCTTTAGATAATTTAAAATTTAAAATAGACCAGTTTACCATAAATTATGCTTAAGTTCCGGTAATTAACTAGCAAAAAAAATCTACATATACAATTTTTTTTAATAATAAATTAAAAAATATTATCATTTTGGCTTTTTTGTGAAAATTTGAACATAAAAAAATAACTAGAACCGTTATTTTAACAGATAAACTAAATTCAAAGACTTAGTTGTCTTTAATTAACCCAAATTTATACAATAAGCTAAAATTTTCTAATTAAAATTAGCCCAATTTATATAATATTGACATATTTTTTAGATAGATCCATGTTCGGATCCATGACACTCTTTGTTTTTGTCAGATTTTATTTAATTAAATGGCAGTTTTTAAAAAATTACTAATTACAAACTTACTGCAAAATTCAGAAAGGTTTTAAAAATTGCCCGAACACTAAAAATCACTTAAGATCAAACTCAGGTCAAACTTTTAAATTTTTTAACAAACATCACAAAAATTAAGTTTTAAATCACAGGTTTTAATAACAATCAATCACAAACAAGTTTTTAACAAATATTATTTACACGACACAATATTTCTTCTCATTTTTGCGAAAAAAATAATGTCTTGACTACAAGGATGAATATTTTGATGTATAAATTATAGTGAACAAAATTATACTAAATTCAAAGGTAACTTGGATTGTTCTATGTTGCACGCACGCGGCGGATACTGGTATACGATTGGCTGCATTACGTAATTCATGGCCTCCATGGATAGATGTTCTAAAAATCGGACGTGTATGCATGTTGTGTGTTATTATTGAAATTGCTTGAATGCCACTATTGTCGGACCCGTTTGAATAAGGGAAAATAAAAAAATAATAACAATAAATGCATATATTAATATTATAATAATATTGATGTATATTGATAACGTAAATTTAATAAAATATCTCAAAAACTATTACTGTTGATTACTTTTAAAAGTCTTAAGGTTTTATTAAAGTAATAAATACTAACTGTCTTGTAAAAAAATGAGGGTAAAATCTACTGTTTTATAGACAATTTAACTAAATTTTTAAATTTATAATGACAGCGTACAGTTGATATACCCATTCATGATAATTATCACCAAACTAATTTAAGAATTTAACCAATAAAATCAAATGTGTCAAATAATTCTGACATTTCATTGGAAACGAAGTATATTCTAGTTATTTTGCCCCCCTGAAGCAAAAATGTTCCCACGAAATGACCCAGGACGCAAATTCAGCAGATGAATCGGCAAATTTGCAAGGAGTCAATGTTTTTCTTTGATAATTTTTATTGTTATCACCTTTTTTTTTTGGCGAAAGAAAAATTTTCGGGTCAAAAAGTCACATTTTTTCCCTAAAACTTGAAAAGAATGAAAATGTCGCCTGGTTTGGACTTTTTTTCATGTTTTTTCTTTTAATTCTGTTAATTTTCGGCCTTTTTTAATTCAATCTAGTAAAACTCAAGTTTAAAAAATTTAAATAAAAAAAAAAATAAGAAAGCCCTAGCGCCGCAGATGAAAAATTTTACAACTCTGCTGGTCTATTTAAATTTGAAAACAATGGTATAAGTTCTAGTGTCATAGGCAAAAATATTGACAAATTTCAGGCTTAGGTTTTACAAAGTCCAATAAAAAAAAACGTAAAAAAGCTATAGGGCCGCGATGCGATTTTTTTAGAAATTTCATAGTCTATTTTAATTTTAGAAGTGTTACTATTTAAAGTTTCAATGCAAGAAAACTCTAGCGCAGCAGGCGAAAATTTGAAGCTGTAGGGTCCACTTGCAAAAGAGCCCGCATATTTGCTTCGCTTTGCTTCGTTCTTGGGGAGAAAAAAGGCTATAGCGCCGCAGGCGATTTTTTTTAGAAATGTTATATTCTATTTTGTGCCCTTATCATTCTGGGGAAGTAAACAAGCTATAGAGTCGCAGGCGATTTTTTTTAGAAATATCATAGCCTATTTTAATTTTAAAAGTGTTACTATTTAAAGTTTAAATGCCAGAAATGCGGAAGAAAATTTTTACGAATTTGGAGGTGTATGGTCCACTTGGAAAATAACCTGCATATTTGCTTTGCTTAGTGTCCTTATCGTTCTGGGGGAGTAAACAAGCTATAAAATATTAACTATTTATTATAAACCAAAAGAAACTATCGAGAAAGGCCCTCCTTAAACCCGGGCCCCGGAGAAGCTTCAAAAAAATTTAGATTTTCGTATAAAATTTTAGGATTTCGGAGGGGGGGCTACGGGCCCCTTCCCTGGATAGGGCCTTGGTTACAGTTAGGTATTTATTACATAGTGTTATATTAGGTGACGATTTCTAGTTTGAGCAGTGTATTGATTCACCGGCGAAAAGTAAACAAACATCAGCGCCAACTATCCGAAAGCTCAGCTTTTATCGACCCGTTTAAACGAGGAAGAGCAGCTTTTGCTTTGAAGTTCACCGCTATCGCCACTGATGGCGTTACGATATTTAATAGCTCCCGGGCTCGCCCCTAGTAGAGAATGGCTGAACTACCACTAACATTTTCGATATTACAGGGAACTTTTTTACTATATTTACGCACCCGGCATTAAATTTATTCCACAAGAAAGCATTATAAAGTATCCGATGATATTTTATTATTTTACTGATGAAACTGAATTTTATTATTTTTTATAATTTAATTTATTCCTGTATAAATTTTAATGTATTAATATAAATTTATTATTATAAATATCATAAGTTCTAGTTTGTATTATAATACATATTAATTATAATTTATTAGGCTTTTTAAGAAAAAACTAAAAAAATACAATTAACAACTTGTTAATATACAGTGCGGTCCAAAAGTCACCCCCCCTCTTAACTTTTGAACCAGTTGAGATATCGACTTCAAATTTGAAACTTTTAAATAAGACAACTTAAACTATCTTTTAGCATATATTTAATACTTTCAGCTCTTAAAATGTGGGCAGGGGGGCATGGGGGCACATTTTTTTAAATAGAAAGGGGGGTCGTGTAATACATCATTTTAAAGCTTATAAAATTATTCATTTAACTCCATATTTTTAAATAAAAAAAAAATTGTGTTTAAAATGGGGTTGAAAATGAGTATTAATGTCAAAATTCCTCTAAAAAAAACAAATAATTTTTTAAAAATGCCTAATTTCATCATAAAAAAATGTTAATTATACTTTTAAACTAATTTTAGTTGACATAAATAAAAATTTATAAAAAAAAACTTAAAAAATCGAATGTTTTAGCACAAAAAAATTGAAAAATCAAAACCTTTGAAAAACATTTTTAAAAATTTTAAAAATATTAGTTTAAATAGAGAATTTTATAAGCTTTAAAATTATGTATCACAGGACCCCCCTTTCCATTTAAAAAATGTCCCCCCATGCCCCCCTGCCCACATTTTAAGAGCTGAAAATATCAAATATATGCTAAAAGATAGTATAAGTTGTCTTATTTAAGAGTTCTAAATTTGAAGTCGATATCTCAACTCGTTCAAAAGTTAAAAGGGGGGGGGGGGGGTGACTTTTGGACCTCACTGTATAATTATTACAGTACCTAATTACAAGTTTAGTTTTTTCATAAATGTTTTTTACATAAATTATAATAAAATATTATAAAAATAATTAATTTTCGCTTTTAGTCTATAAGGTACTTTGGCTAACCATGAATAATTTTAAATATTATAAATAACACAGGCACACAACGAAAAGTTCTGATTCCCTAGACGAGACAAACATTTCTATACGTTTTTAGGTTTGCCGAATCCGAATCTGGGGTTGGATTGACTCGGTCAGGTCGCATTTAGTTGCCAACCTCAAATAGGTAATGGAAGTTGAAACACATTTCATTACTTTTTTGAGGTTAGCAACGAAATGCGACCATACCGAGTCAAACCAACCCCAGATTCGGATTCAGCGACAAAAAAGTATAGAAATGTTTGTCTCGTCTGAGGAATCGGACCTTTTTTTATGTGTGCCTGTGTAATTATTTATTATTGCAAGATATTTATTTATTAGCGTGCTTCTACAATTCGCGCTATAGCTATATTTTGTATTTTTTTAAAAAGGTAAATGTCGTTTTTTTATTAATTCAGTTTTTTTATATTATCAAATATTATTAAATAAGTAAATTAAATATATTTATATAGGTATTAATATTTTTTAGAAATTCCAATAGACTAATAAAAAAATAATGACAAAAATTCAAAAAACCTTTTTGTTGCATATCGGACAAATAGAAACATTAGTTTGCAGCAATAAAGCTTGTATGCGTCAAAGTGCACGGATCTGTGGCTACGAGAAAAATGTTAGGAATGTTTGTGCAAGTGAGAGGCCTGTTCAAGGCACGCTCGCCTTATAACGCTTTGACGGAAAGAAGAGAGCGCGCATAATACCTCCCCCTTCCGTCCGAGACTTTGTTTAATGCGAAGAAGAATTTTTTAATGAACAAAATGTTATAAATAACAGCTGGTCTAGTATAAAAATTTAAATCTAATTTTGTAAAAGTTTTGTTTGTTCCTAACCTTAGCCAACCAAAAAGAAAACGAAAGCATCTTAATATTCAGGTTTCATAGAACACTATATCTAATTTAATCGAAATAAGTGTTAGCTACGTTAGTAGTGCGATAAATTGATGTATTACTAGACCACACAATAGAAGGTGCAAATAAGCAAAATCGTATTATGTACAGCATAAAAATTGCAATGATTAAAAAGCAATAAATTTACAACAAATCGATTTTATTTATTCAATTATCGTATGATCGATGTGGTAGGTTTATTACGTGACAACACTTTAATTACAATTATGATAATTTGCACTGGGGTGGCATTTTTTCAGTGATAATAATAATCATTGGCCCAGAAAAAATAAAAACTTGTCTGAGCTGGAGTTGAGACCCACCTATTATTATGAATTTTGGGATGCTGAACACGAATCTGTCATAAAAATGGCACTTCATGGGCTCATTTTTTGCTACAATGAATTTCCAGACTAATAATTATTATTATAATATGAGATTTTCACCATTTTAGACAGTTTTGTCAGTGTAGAAAATAAATGAGCCTATGAGTTGCGTTTTAATATGTTTAAAATTTAAGAAATATTACACTTTTGTGCAACAACAAGGAACTGAACTTAAGGATTTATTATTTTGAGGAACATCCCTTTATAACTTATTGTCGTATAAAGTTTATACTTTATATTAAAGAAAACTGGAAAAATAAGCATAATATGAATATCAAATCTTTTTTCTGAAGTACATTTCACGGACCATAAACCAGATATCGTAAATAAAATGGATACAGTTATTTAAAAGGAGACTGACTAAGGCGTAGAAGGGCCACAGTAGTATTTTTTGAATAAATTCTGACTTAAAGTCAGAATTTAGTCAAATTCCAACTTAAATTCTGACTTTAAGTTGGAATTTAACTACAGAATTTAGTTAAATTATAGTCGGGATTTAACTAAATTCTAACTTTAAGTCCAAATTTATCTAAATTCTGAAAGTAGAATAGTATATTGTTTTACTAAGAAAGTGAAGCTTTTTTTACTAGTCTGTAGAATTTACGGACGACGCGAAGCGAAGTCCGGAAAATACAGCAGGTAAAAAAAGCACTTTTCCTCTGAGTGAAACATATTATTTTTTATATTAATTTTTGCATTTAATCTATTCAATAACAAAGTATGTTTTTTTATTAAAATATGTCAATAAAACACTTTCGGAATAAACTTAAACCTTCCAACTTAAAAAAAAATTCGTAGGCTAATTCGTACACTTTTCTTGATTTTGATGGTAACTTTTCTAATGTAGCATTTGAAATTTCGGAGGTATTTGTAAGTGTACTGTCCATATATTCTTCTTCAATCATTTTGCACAGAATCTCGAGTCAACGACCTGTTTACATAATAAACAAACATCTAGTTGTTTACATTTAACTGTGAAAAATGGCTGTCATCAAAATCAAAAAGTGCGCGGCCAGTGGCGGTTTTGATAACTAACTTTTTTTATGGTGCACAACAATGAACTCATTTTTTCACTGTAAAAAAATAGATCACTTCTATCTAGTGTGTTCAGTTATAAAATGTTTAGTAGATAAGCTTGAAGAAAAAAATAAATATGTTACCATATAAAAACACTAGGCTCTAATGGCTTAAGAAATTAAGTATAAAAAAAAGTGGGCATTTAAAATGTCGCTCTAAGTCTATTTAGGAAATAGGACAATTTTTTTATCCAATCGTTTCTTAGTAATACAAATAGCTATACAAATAATTAATATTATCTATGAATGGTAAGACTTTTAAAGTTTAATACAAAAAACCTAACCGTGCACCGCGGTGGGAGCATTAAACCTTGGCAGCGTTTGAGTAAGTTCTCAAACGCCTTAACCTCAAACTATATAAACGTTATTTGAAGGTAGCTATGCAAAAAAGAACTCTTTCTTTTTTGCATAGCTACCTTCAAATAACGTTTATATAGTTTGAGGTTAAGGCAACTGATAGATAAAAAGGTTAAACTCTAGCATTTTGCGTGTTTCTTGCTCTTTTTATAGTATCTTAACCACAAGTTGCAAATGCACTCAGTTCTGGTTAGTTTAATTTGTGTGTGATTTATGACTTTATTAAAAGCGATCTTTAAACTGACATTTAAAAAAGTATAAATAGTATAATGCACGATCTTTTGCCATACCGTGATTTATAATATGATTTATTTTGCTTAGGTATTCCATAAATACTTATTCCTGTTATAAATTAAATATATTTTATTATTTGAAAAATTTATATTCGTCAGAAAATATTATAAAATAAATATTTTTATATCTAAACGTTCAGTATTTGTCAAGTTACTTTACTAACTGGCAACAAAATTTCCAAATCATGAACAATAGTATATTGTTTTACTAAAAGGAAATGTGAAGGTTGTTTTTACTACTAGAATTTACGGACGACGCGAAGCGAAGTCCGAAAACCATAGACCAGTAAAAAAAAGCAATTTTCCTCTGAGTGAAACATACTATTTTTTCTTTAAGCATCTTATATATATATTTTTTTAAATATTAATTTTTGAGTTTAATTTATTCAGTTAAAGTATGTTTTTTTTTATTAAAATAGGCGAATAAAACCCTTTCGAAATAAACTTAAACCTTCCTTAGCTCATTTAATTTTTTTTTTCGTGGGCTAAATCGTACACTTTTCGCGATTTCGATATAATGTTGTATTTGCAATTTCGGAGAGATTTGTAGGTGTATAAACCATATATTCTTCTTCAATCATTTTTAATCAATTTCACACAAGGGTTTTGCACCGAATCTCAAGTCAACCACCTGTTTACATAATAAACAAACAAGTTTGAAGTATGGCTGTCAAAGAGTGCTGCCGCCAGTGGTGGTTTTGCTAATTAACTTTTTTTGTACGGCGTATATCAATGAACTTATTTTTTTTTACTGTAAAAAAATATATCACTTCTAACTAGTGTGTTCAGTTATAAAATATGAAAATTTTAGTAGGCTTGAAGAAAAAATATTTTTTGTCCTTCAAAGAGATAATCTAGGAAGATGTCGAAATGGATAAAATTTAAATAAAAGTTTAGTTGCCAAACTCAAAAAATATTACGAATTACCAAATAAAAAGAATCTTATTTTGTATAACGCTTTTATTTAATTGAGTAATGTTTATTTTTGTGTAAAAATATTGCTGACACATTCTAAAATTTATATTAGGAGGTCAAAAGTTACATGCAAAATAGTAATTTTGCAAAAAAAAATTACATAAATTTAATAAGAACCTTGAAAATTTGTCTAGATACAACATTCTAGAAATGTTAGTTAAAAAATATACATTTAACAAACTTGTCAGCATACTCATTAAAAATAAAACATATGTTTTTTAATCAAATATAGGTATATCCAAATATAATAAATATTTTCCGGGTGTACCATAAACGCAGCCAGTCAAAGTTTTGGAGACAAGAAATACAAAACTATGATACCGTCAACAGGGAATACTTTGAACAAATTTACAAGTTTATTTACATTAATTTAATTACTTTATTGTATCTAAATAACCGGGCATTGTACACTGATAGAAAAATATAAAAATAGATCAACCAAACGTTGTTGTAACAAGTTTGAGGTATATAATACTATTTTTACGATTATTCTAAAACATTCTAACCTTATATTAAATGCACTATTAAAATTGTAGATTTATATTATTTGATAATACAACTACGTTGTTGTAAAAATAATAGTTTTTGAGGAAGGATGATTAACAAAGATGGCGATAATCAGCTGATTCCAATTAATCTTTTACCAAAATATTGAAAGTAAACATTTTTATGTGCATAAGTATACCCAACGTTAAGCATGTACGTGTAATTACATGTAATATGTAGTTTCTATGTGCTAAATATTTAAAATGCATTAAACCAAATTTGTAAATGCAGTAGAGAATTGGCCAGAATCTCTGCTAGCCAGCCGGACGGACGGGTCAGCTGAATTTCCTGAGTTTTGAAGCGAGGATTATGACGTAGGAAGCAGCGGCAATCCGACCCTAAGGATTTGCAAGCCACGCCTTCCCCGCTCTTTGCGAGGCAAGCAAAAATCTGATCGCTTAGCGGTTTGTTGCACTAGTTTGTAAATTCCTAGGACCTTCACTTTTTTGTTGTTGTATTATATACAATATATAGTGGTTGGCGCATATACAACTATTTATTGTTGTATACTATAACCCAATTACATTATTAATTACGCTAGTGTTCTACATAACAGGAGGTATTAAAAAATTTAACTTTAAAATATTAATAAATTTACTAAATTAATGTAAATAAACTTTTAAATTTGTTCAAAGTTTACCCCCCAGTTCAAAGGATTCCCCGTTGACGGTACCTTAAACCTTAAACTATGAATAACTGTACTAAAACATACGGGTTTATTTAACAATATTTGAATAAGAGCAGTAAAAAATAATTTGGGAAAAACCATTTAACATTCTGGCAAAAAAGAAAATTACAAAAAAAAAAGAAAAAGGATGCAAGAGTAGAATTATATATAAATATTCCATAATTGAAATGTCGCCAATAAAAACCTGTCTATTTGAACTTTATTCGTTTGAAAATGTCTAAAAATATACGAAACATACATCCCATACTTCATAAGAAAATTATAAACGTACTTATTCACACCAGTATTTCCAGATATACTAGCCGTCATTTCATCCTTTGCACGGATAATAATAAATTACTAAAATAACTGTGAGATAATTGTGGTTAATAATTTTTTTTAATTTACGTTTTTTTATCATTAAAAATTTAAAATTTTCACTTCTTATAAGAAGTATACATCCTAATTTAAATTAATTAATTTAAATTTAAAAGAGTATTAAGTATGACTCAGTTTTTTGTTTATTTAAATAAACGGTTTTTCTTTATAGCATTTTTTTTTAAACAAGTGACGTTTTAAAATTTAAGTTCATTAAAACTTCCTTTAAGTAAATACATTTATTTCTGAAAAACGAATTTAATGTAAATCTCATCATAAAATGTAAATTTTTGATTTGGAAATCTAACCTAACTTAATTGAATTAATGCGGAAAACCGAATACTGAGCTACACGTAGAAAAACAATATCTCAATTTAAGTTAACATAACACAGCTCCAGAAAATAAATTCGGTAACGAAAAGGGTTGCGATATAACGCTTGTTGAATTTAAATCTAATCGCAGAATTTCTCCATCGCACCAATTTTCGAGAAAAATTAGGTCAACCAAGCCAAAACTTTATTACTTGATTTTCAGGCAGTTTTTATCTTAACCTATTTCTGATACTTTTTCGGTCAGGCTTCAGCGATTAAAAATACCTTAAATTTAATATATTTTAATAATAATAAACGTCTATATATGATATAGAAATACATCAAAATGGCGAAGTTCGATCAAGATCGTTCTTCCACTTAACCAAAAATTACATATGTTAGTTTTATCTTAAAAAGAGTAATAAAAAGAGATATAAAAACAAATTCGCTATTTGATTACAAAGTATTAAAAGTATTATACATAGATATGAAATTGACAAATTATAATAATAATTTCGCATTTACTGTACAGTTGTTTGAGGAAGGATTTGTATTAAATTTGGGAATAAGTATAGTTTTGTATAAAATGAGAGCTAAGAATTAATTCTGCCACTAAAATCTCTTTACGAACAAAAATGAAATAAATGTGACATGGAAAGAAAATAACTAATGATTATCTTCAGAATTATATTTGCTTGTATAATTCCTTTTGAATTAAATAACTTCTTTACCTAATTAAAACTATTGCTTTAAAAATTATCCATCTTCGTAGATTTTCTTCAAAATGTTTAGGTATTTACTTGGATTTTTTCTCTGCGTGTAGAAATTCTTTTTAAGTAAATAGCAACTGCCATAATGGATGAGGGTTGATCCTATTTTTGCCTGGCCTAAGTGCCAGACGAATCCTACAGCTTACTGGGACTGACACTGACAACCTTCCCCCTCTTGAAGGCCGTAACACACACACCCAAAAATGTTGGACCCTAATCTACTAAACTGACAGCTGTTGTTAGATAAAGCCCGATCACAGCCAGCTAGACGCTAGTTTTAGTTAAATTATTTGGATGGTATTCAGACTAAAGGGGATATCTAAAAATTTTAGAGGTGCATGAAATATTGTTATATTTTTTGGTTATACATCTTTAACAATATTTGTCAATGATCTATTATTTTATTTTAACATTAGGTTTGATAAGCTTAAAGTCCACTCTTTCTAAACAAATGTCAATATGTTTAAAAAAAATTAAGTGCGATAATAATAAGCAAGTTTTCGCTAAAAATATTTGTTTTTGCCCCTTTATCTCCATTACCCTATACTAATTTTAACGTTCAAAACCAAATATATCCACTTTTATAAAATTTTCAGGAAATGAATGAAATGAAAAAAACGTTTCAACTCTTTAACTTGAAAAAAAATAATATTCTGTAAAAGCAATTTTATTTAAGTGGGTTAATTCAACATGATAATGTATAATTTGTAAAAAAACGTTAACCATTCGGTGTAATTTGCAAAAAAAATGGATATATTTGGTTTTCAACATAAACGATTAATTTTTTTTCCGAAATATTTATTTAACTCACGAAGAAGATTTGAAGACCCTCACATGATTTTGTGCAAAAAGTGGATATAATTGGTTTTGAACGCGAACTCCTTAAATAATCTAATTCGTTTAGTGAAATAAATTTTCAAAAGTCCGAAATTTTTTTAACATAAATTTTACATATTTTCTTGACATCTTTTGACATTCTAAATTCAAAAATGTATTCAAAAACAAGCGTACCTACCCTTATATAAATTAATCTGTACCCCCTAGAGTTTTTTTTATATTGAATTAAATTAAATTTTTCCGGATTCAGATTATATCCCCTTTTGCTTAGCTATTCTAAATTTATTGCCTATCCACCAACAGCCTCAAAATTAATTAGTAATAAATCACTATCTATTTTGGATAACCTAGTATAGCTTTTTAAATTAGGAAGTGGGAGTTCCATTAAAAAATATTGACAGAAATTTATTTTGGTGTCCATTTTCTTAATAACAAGATAAAATTGCCTAAATGACAACTCTATTAAAAACAAGAGAACTTTATACAAGGAAAAAGACATCCTTAAAGTAATAATTTAATTTTTTTAGCCGTTATTAGCCAATTTTCGTTACTTTTGATTTAATTTTCTCAGGGCTCGAAAAGTCTCTTTTATAAATAAAAGTCAACTTATTAACCCGGAAATCGAACCCAAAGCAGACGTGATCAACCGTTCTCAAAATTTAAGGTTAGTGCCACAATTAAACAAGAAAGTTATATACATATAATAAAATTTCAAAATCTATTTTTCTACGACCTAGATCGTGCTCATTTTCCACCCGTTGCCATGACAGCTGTCAGGAAGTGAAAATTAGCTGATTTTATATGTCTGCTGTCTGAGAATATGTCAAACACAACCTCAATTTGACAAATTAATTTTTAGACAATTGTTGCGTTTTTTTTTTTTTGGGTGTTTAGGTGTTAGGTCGTATGAAAAATAGTATACGCAACTCGACGCAATTCATTTTCAGTGCACTCCCGTGTAATGAAAACTAGGTTCGCGTACTTGGTGCGTAATACACTATTAATTAATCATTGAATTAAGTCCAAAAAGTCCAAAATGATCAAAATTTGAGCTACGTAATACTTGAACGCTCCCTAAACTTGAATCAGGTCATTATTTCTCTGAAGGTAGAAACATTAAGATATTCTTGAGCTTTTAACTTTTAAAAAATTATCTATAATTGGTCATAGCTTTTTTGCTTAACATGACCATAGATATAGATTCTATATTGTGTAACATATATGTATCTATAGTCAATTTATATGCAAGTTACAGGCCTGAAATTTTTTTCTTTACTGCAATTAAGAACAATTAAAATAGGCTTCTAAAAGTTTTAATTTGTAATTGAAAAGATATACAAGGTGATACAAAAATAAGTGTCGCAGTTTTGATGAGTGATTCTATATCCAAAAATGTGGAAAAGTTGGTATAAAGGTTGGTCGGGAAATAAGTCATAAGGGAGCTACGGCCCTCCTAAAAGCCTGACTAAGGTAGGGTATTTATAAAATCTTTGGGGCTTGCAAAATGGCCACTTTTTGACTTAAACTTTATTATCTGTAGCTTTTCGAAGAATTTCTCAATAAAATTTGGTTTTGATTGGTTCCAAATAAAATATGCATATTTTATTGGAAACCCTACAATATATAGTTTCTTAGTTAAAAATATATAACAAAGGTAGGTACTTCATGCAACACCGTGATGCCAGAAAATTTTAGTTAAAAGGAACTTTTTCATAACGCGAAGTTTAAAAATGGGAAAACAATGCACCAGTAAAAATTTTAATACTGGATTGTAATTTAAATTAAAATCTTAAAAAAGTTCTTATACATCTACTAGCTATAAAATTTTTAAACACACTGTATAGCCACGTTCTTTTTTTACATGTAAAATGATCAATTAAAAGAGAAAGAATTAAATAATTAGCTAGTTAATAGTTCTTAATTACTGCGTTGAAAATAAACAAATTAAAAGTAATGTAACTGTTGCATAAAAAATGTTTTTGTTGACATTTATACTCAATTTGTTTAATAAGATTTAATTAAATAATTAGTATTAATGATTTTAATTCAATTAAAATCGTTGAATATTATCATATATAATATATATATATATATATAT
>OY294047.1:38624944-38667602 GCA_958510825.1 Brachypterus glaber
GGTTGGGTTGCGATATAACGCTTGTTGAATATGAATCTAATCGCAGAATTTCTCCATCGCACCAGTTTTCGAGAAAAATTACGTCAACAAAGCCAAAACTTTATTACTTGATTTTCAGGCAGTTTTTATCGAAACCCATTCCTGATACTTTTTCGGTCAGACTCGGCTTCAGCGATTAAAAATACCTAACATATAGTTGAGCTTAAATTTAATATATTTTAATAATAATAAACGTCTATATATGATATAGAAATACATCAAAATGGCGAAGTTCGATCAAGATCGTTCTTCCACTTAACCAAAAATTACATATCGTCATCTAAAGGCTCTAACGGTCTAACTCCAAAACGTCATATTTTTCAGGAGACGTAAAAAACGATTTAAAACTTAATTATAGCAATTTAGAACTTTAAAACTAGCTTGTTCACAGGTAAAAATGTTTGAAATGTGTTAATGTATTTAAAACTTTTCATTGTTATCTATTTTATATAAATTATTTGATAATTAAATTTTAACCACAAAATCTAAATTCACTAATGGTCTAACTCCAAGGAAAGATAAAAGAGGATACCTATCGTATTATATCGCGTAATATTATTACAAAAAATTTATATTTTATATTTAATATATAATATTACTACTAGGTAGGCATAATATATATACATTATTAATGGCAATAATTATAATTATCATCAAACAGTAAATTAACCAATTATTTGAAACGGGATCCCCTGTTGTCGAGAAATAGTTTGACATTAGTGACAGTTCTCATTTAATTGTTTTCTCACAATCATATGATGGAGTTAGACACTTAGCGACTTAAAATATTTACATTTTTGCATTTTTGAGGCTGATATTGGTTTAATGCAACTTTTTTTTTTTGAAGTATGTTGGTAATCAGATAATGAAGCAAATTTGATAAAAATCTCATTTTTGAAAAATTTGGAGTTAGACAACTAGAGCCTTTAGTGGACGATATGTTAGTTTTATCTTAAAAAGAGTAATAAAAAGAGATATAAAAACAAATTCGCTATTTGATTACAAAGTATTAAAAGTATTATACATAGATATGAAATTGACAAATTATAATAATAATTTCGCATTTACTGTACAGTTGTTTGAGGAAGGATTTGTATTAAATTTGGGAATAAGTATAGTTTTGTATAAAATGAGAGCTAAGAATTAATTCTGCCACTAAAATCTCTTTACGAACAAAACTGAAATAAATGCGATATGGAAAGAAAATAACTAATGATTATCTTCAGAATTATATTTGCTTGTATAATTCCTTTTGAATTAATTAACTTATTTACCTAATTAAAACTATTGCTTTAAAAACTATCCATCTTCGAAGATTTTCTGGAAAATGTTTAGGTATTTACTTGATTTTTTCTCTGCGTGTAGAAATTCTTTTTAAGTAAATAGCAACTGCCATAATGGATGAGGGTTGATCCTATTTTTGCCTGGCCTAAGTGCCAGACGAATCCTACAGCTTACTGGGACTGACACTGACAACCTTCCCCCTCTCGAAGGCCGTAACACACACACCCAAAAATGTTGGACCCTAATCTACTAAACTGACAGCTGTTGTTAGATAAAGCCCGATCACAGCCAGCTAGACGCTAGTTTTAGTTAAATTATTTGGATGGTATTCAGACTAAAGGGGATATCTAAAAATTTTAGAGGTGCATGAAATATTGTTATATTTTTTGGTTATACATCTTTAACAATATTTGTCAATGATCTATTATTTTATTTTAACATTAGGTTTGATAAGCTTAAAGTCCACTCTTTCTAAACAAATGTCAATATGTTTAAAAAAAATTAAGTGCGATAATAATAAGCAAGTTTTCGCTAAAAATATTTGTTTTTGCCCCTTTATCTCCATTACCCTATACTAATTTTACAAAACCAAATATATCCACTTTTATAAAATTTTCAGGAAATGAATGAAATGAAAAAAACGTTTCAACTCTTTAACTTGAAGAAAATAATATTCTGTAAAAGCAATTTTATTTAAGTGGGTTAATTCAACATGATAATGTATAATTTGTAAAAAAAACGTTAACCATTCGGTGTAATTTGCAAAAAAAAATGGATATATTTGGTTTTCAACATAAACGATTAATTTTTTTTCCGAAATATTTATTTAACTCACGAAGAAGATTTGAAGACCCTCACATGATTTTGTGCAAAAAGTGGATATAATTGGTTTTGAACGCGAACTCCTTAAATAATCTAATTCGTTTAGTGAAATAAATTTTCAAAAGTCCGAAATTTTTTTAACATAAATTTTACATATTTTCTTGACATCTTTTGACATTCTAAATTCAAAAATGTATTCAAAAACAAGCGTACCTACCCTTATATAAATTAATCTGTACCCCCTAGAGTTTTTTTTATATTGAATTAAATTAAATTTTTCCGGATTCAGATTATATCCCCTTTTGCTTAACTATTCTAAATTTATTGCCTATCCACCAACAGCCTCAAAATTAATTAGTAATAAATCACTATCTATTTTGGATAACCTAGTATAGCTTTTTAAATCAGGAAGTGGGAGTTCCATTAAAAAATATTGACAGAAATTTATTTTGGTGTCCATTTTCTTAATAACAAGATAAAATTGCCTAAATGACAACTCTATTAAAAACAAGAGAACTTTATACAAGGAAAAAGACATCCTTAAAGTAATAATTTAATTTTTTTAGCCGTTATTAGCCAATTTTCGTTACTTTTGATTTTATTTTCTCAGGGCTCGAAAAGTCTCTTTTATAAATAAAAGTCAACTTATTAACCCGGAAATCGAACCCAAAGCAGACGTGATCAACCGTTCTCAAAATTTAAGGTTATTGCCACAATTAAACAAGAAAGTTATATACATATAATAAAATTTCAAAATCTATTTTTCTACGACCTAGTTAGTAGATCGTGCTCATTTTCCACCCGTTGCCATGACAGCTGTCAGGAAGTGAAAATTAGCTGATTTTACATGTCTGCTGTCTGAGAATATGTCAAACACAACCTCAATTTGACAAATTAATTTTTAGACAATTGTTGCGTTTTTTTTTTGGGTCTTTAGGTGTTAGGTCGTATGAAAAATAGTATACGCAACTCGACGCAATCCATTTTCAGTGCACTCCCGTGTAATGAAAACTAGGTTCGCGTACTTGGTGCGTAATACACTATTAATTAATCATTGAATTAAGTCCAAAAAGTCCAAAATGATCAAAATTTGAGCTACGTAATACTTGAACGCTCCCTAAACTTGAATCAGGTCATTATTTCTCTGAAGGTAGAAACATTAAGATACTCTTGAGCTTTTAACTTTTAAAAAATTATCTATAATTGGTCATAGCTTTTTTGCTTAACATGACCATAGATATAGATTCTATATTGTGTAACATATATGTATCTATAGTCAATTTATATGCAAGTTACAGGCCTGAAATTTTTTTCTTTACTGCAATTAAGAACAATTAAAATAGGCTTCTAAAAGTTTTAATTTGTAATTGAAAAGATATACAAGGTGATACAAAAATAAGTGTCGCAGTTTTGATGAGTGATTCTATATCCAAAAATGTGGAAAAGTTGGTATAAAGGTTGGTCGGGAAATAAGTCATAAGGGAGCTACGGCCCTCCTAAAAGCCTGACTAAGGTAGGGTATTTATAAAATCTTTGGGGCTTGCAAAATGGCCACTTTTTGACTTAAACTTTATTATCTGTAGCTTTTCTAAGAATTTCTCAATAAAATTTGGTTTTGATTGGTTCCAAATAAAATATGCATATTTTATTGGAAACCCTACAATATATAGTTTCTTAGTTAAAAATATATAACAAAGGTAGGTACTTCATGCAACACCGTGATGCCAGAAAATTTTAGTTAAAAGGAACTTTTTCATAACGCGAAGTTTAAAAATGGGAAAACAATGCACCAGTAAAAATTTTAATACTGGAGTGTAATTTAAATTAAAATCTTAAAAAAGTTCTTATACTTCTACTAGCTATAAAATTTTTAAACACACTGTATAGCCACGTTCTTTTTTTACATGTAAAATGATCAATTAAAAGAGAAAGAATTAATTAATTAGCTAGTTAATAGTTCTTAATTACTGCGTTGAAAATAAACAAATTAAAAGTAATGTAACTGTTGCATAAAAAATGTTTTTGTTGACATTTATACTCAATTTGTTTAATAAGATTTAATTAAATAATTAGTATTAATGATTTTAATTCAATTAAAATCGTTGAATATTATCATATATAATATATATATATATATATATCTACCTTTTTAAATATTGAAAAAGTTTTTAGTAAATTCCTTTTGGATGGAAAATTAAAATATATTTTTAATTAATAGCAGAATAACGGTTGGCTCTCATTTATTTACTTGCATATCTTAAATTTTTAAGTACAAAACGTTTTTTGAACGAATTCCTAGCAAAGTGTGTCCCATAAATAGGCTAAATAACTATTAAAATATAAATTTATTTTAAAATGATGTAAAAGATTAATTCAATTTTTTTAGGTGGACATATTTTTAGACAAAATCATTCCTCCTCTTCCTTAAATTAAATACAGCAATAAAAAAAATTAAGGGGTCTTAAAATCTAATGTATTATTTTAAGTTTTTTTTATATTTTATTTTCATCAAAAATGTTTTGCATATTTCAATATTATTAAAGTTAATTTTCCTTTTTTATTTAGTAAATGGCTAATTTAATAAAAACCATTTAAAATGCACAATAATTTTTTAAAAAGTTTATTAAAATTTATATCGATATATTTTAAAATCTGTCAACCCACAAAATTTATATCCTTAGCTAAATATTTTGGGAGAATACCCCCTTAAGATGAACATAGACCTCCTTCAGTTTTTTTTCCAAAATTACTATTTTCAGACCTATTTGATATTTTTCGTTTTCAACAAGACACCCGATATAACAATTGAATTAAGTTAAAATTAAATTAAATTTAATAATCATCATAGAATGTATATTATACATGGTCAGTCTCTAGAACGGAATCTTATATTTTAAAAACGTGTGTGTTTATCTTTTACTTGACATTATATATAGCATAATATGCCTAGATATTTATAATTCGTAAGTAAGCATTCTATATTACATGGGTCTTTCCATAAATTAAGTCAAATTATCATTATGCTTCATTGGCTTCTTTTTCCATTCCATGCTATGTAGTCAACCTCCGCGAGTCGGTACTGGAATAAAAGAAGAAGCTAATTCGCATAAGTAGGATCAATCTTCCTACAGGTAAATCTGTTGATCATTTAATTAGTTTTAACACTGATAACGTATACCTACGTCACGCTAGAAAAAACATACTCACTACCGATGCAAAGCATGTACCTAATTTAATTACAATTTTCAAATAATTTAAATATGATTTATTAAAAAAGTTTCGTCCCTGTACCCCAGGGAAAAACTGTATTAAGTCACAATTTTACTTTTTCGAGTGAATGTTTTGCATCAGAGCGGTATGTGACTTAATATTGTTTTAAAACGGCCAAAATTTCTTTGGATATAGTTAGGAGTTAATACAATATTTATCCCGTTTGACTGACTTTTAATGCAAATGGTTATTTCAATTCGTACTGTATAAATGCGATGCGATAATATTTCATTTAACCCTTTATTAATATTTGTTTTCTTTATCTTATTTTACTTTCCTGAGAAAAGTATTTTGTTGGTGAAAAAAAAACAAAACAAAAATATATTGCTTATTTTACGTTGATGATTTTTATTAAAAATATTCGTCTGTCGGTCTGACTCTCTATCCGGTAAATTTGTAACCACGGTAAAAATTGGGGTGGAGTAATTGGGGTGTTTTTTTTTTAATTTTTTTTACAAAAAATAATTATATAAAATTTCTTTTAAGTTTAAAGGAAAGCTATTTAATGGGGTCTTTATTGTATTTTTATTAATAAAAGTTCAAGACTTTTTTGGTGTACACATTATAGTAAAGTTTTCCGGAAGATTATAGCACTCGAGTAGAGCAATAAATTAACCAAAAATATAATATTAACAATAGCACATGTGCAATATTTCCCTTTCTTCGTTTGATTAATGTGACTTGGAGTCCAGAATTTCTGAAAAATAAGTAAAAATTCCCGAAAAAGCAGAGCAAAAATGAATCAAACCTACGAGAGAGCGAGAGGGAAGATACGACCGAAAATGCCATTCCGTTTATTTCTTTTTAATTTTCTACTATTAAACTCATAAATCTGGGGAAGCCATGATATATGTGTCAGCCTTGTCGAAAAGGGCAGCGGCCTTAGAAACTTAAGAATAGTTTTACGCATCTAGCCAGTGACTAAACAGTATACAGTGTGATACTTTCAAAAAGGAATAAATAAAATAATTCAAAAAATGTAATTAAAAAAAGATCCTCGGAAAGATCGATTTTTATTTTCGGTTTCACAACTTTTTATCCCAACTTTTTTTTTTAAATAGCAACCCATTTATTTGCGAAACTTTAAATGCAAGCTTTTTCAATTGGAAAGTTAAAATTATTGTAACTTCCAACGGCGGGGGTTGGAAGTTACAATAATTTTAACTTTCCAATTGAAAAAGCTTGCATTTAAAGTTTCGCAAATAAATGGGTTGCTATTTATTACTTTTTCGAAATAAAACTCCCCTTGTGACACCTCAAATGATAGGTATTTTGAAAAGAAAACAATTAGGGGTGGGTTGTAGGGGATTCGAGGTTTATTAGTACTGCTGAAAATATAACAGAAATAGTAACTTAAGAAAGTGGGGGGGGGGGGGGGTAGTAAATTTGAAAATACAAATCGATCTGACGAAGATTTTTATAAAAAAGAAATATATTTTATGAATTATCGAATTTATTAATTTTGCAAAAGCACACTCACGGCGAACTTGGACTAAATTTTAATCAGGAATATAATCACTCTTAGTTTTTTTTTAAATTGATTTGGTGTCATATCCCGATTATTTTAGGAGCAAAACGAAAAAAAAAATCCTCGGGCGCTTTTTAAGAAAATTAGATTTTCTTTTGTTTTTATATTTTTTTTCAGTGTATGTTTAATTTCTAAAAAAAAAAAAACTAAGAGATTACATTCCCGATTAAAGGTGAGTCCAAGCTCACCATACACTGTATGTGGTTTCTATGATTTATTAACAACATGATTTCATACAGTAGAACTCATTAATATTTATAAATTTAATGAATCTATAATTTATCTATAATTAAAAATATCTAACTAAATTTTACACAATTAAAATTATGTTAACTGCGCTAGACTGTTACCTATGTATCTATACCTATTACAATATATACAACGCACAAGATAACGTTGTGTACTAAACTTTTCAACCACAAGGCTCTATTTAATAACATTTTTATGAAAGACCACAAAAATAAAAATTTTACAGTATTTTCTTCACAATCCCGTAATTTTTTCGTCATTAAAAAAATTATTTAATTTTTTCAATTTTTAAATAATAATACTTATAAGTAATCGTTTCATGCCTATTATTTACATAAAGATAAAAATCAAACAATGTTATTTATGCTAATGTAATAACTAACGCCTTTTGATCGCATAACTGAATTATAGCTCACCACAGTTATGTATGCAATTGATTCGCAATAATAAGTATACTCTGCAAAGAAAATATTATACAACTTGTGTAATTTTTAACTTAGGATTATTGATACAGCTTCATAAGAAAATAAATTCGGTTTTTAACAAGGTTCGTTTAGATCTTGGCCTGCTGAATCCAAGTCTGATCACAACGCAATAAGCTTTCAAGAAAAATAGGCTCAAAAACTCCAAGTGTTCGTGATTCTGACCTGTTTTTCTCTAAAACCAGAACTGATATTAGGCCAGATTCGGATTCAGCGACCAAAATTATTCTTTACAAATTGTCTTCTTTATAGTAGTCCAGTCAAATGATAGGTTGTAAATTTCAAAACATGTACAAGGGATGATATCTTAAAGGGAAGTAGTGGATGGTAACGGTACACTTCTGTTAGTTTTTCACCGGCTGATTTGCGTAAGGGATATCAGCCATGTTGAATTTTATTTAAGGAGCAAATTTCCAACAATTTTTGTTTGGATCATTTTTTATTATATTAATAACAATCGAGTTATATTCAAAAATGGCCATGTTGGGGGTAAAATTGTTTTTTTTTTCGATTTTTTAGCCAAATATTCAGCGATAGTTTTTCCTCTGTCAACAATAGTTTTTACTCTGCCAGGCTTAATAAATGTCAAAATGCCGTTTAATAAAGGTTGGCAGAGGAAAAAACCCGGGGGTTGGCAGGCGAAGCGAGGAGGTGGTACTCTAACAAAATTAGTAATATGTTACCGAGTTAACCACACTCACCCCTAAAATTAAGATTGGAGTGAATCTTTACCATCCACTACTACCCTTTAAAATAACAGCACATGTGCAGTTTTTGCATAGGAATTCCTTGTCATTTGACTAGTCCAGCTATACATTGCAAAGAGTGTAAGTATGAATTAAATTACCTATGATTATCTATGATTATTAGCATAGAGCTAATGTAATTATATGTAATTTATAGCTAAATGAGGGCACTTGAAATTAATAAAACACATCAACTAAACTGTTCATCAACAAACTGCTTTTGCTTCTTAGTGCTCAGATAGTTTATTTTTAACATTCGACAAAATTTTATGGAAAAAACTGTCTGTGAGACTTAGGGATTTTAAAACCCAGAGCACACTATGGAACGAGTCTATGTATTAGGTCGGACATCGGGTAAAAACCAAAAATGCTAGAATAATTACACAAATTCGGTTTTCTAATACCTTAACATGTTCGACATGAGATGTAAGCCTTGTTTTTTTCTTTTAAATTTAACTGAAGCCATTTTATAGCTACTTTTTCTGGAGACGTTTAAATATTGCTGAATATTAAAAGTGTTTTCTGACTCTGATCTTGAATCAAATTTTACTTTTGTGACAAAATAATGTTACATAAAAAAGTAATACTTTCTATTAGGGTTTTCTAATTTTTGATTTTTTTCTCAAAACTAATCGGGTTTTCCACAAAAAACTTAAAAATGCTTGAAATTTAAATTACATTAATATATAGCCTTATAGGTGTCCTTTTTAACTGTATATAGTTTTTTTGCAAAATACCGTCTGTGCAACCTTAAAAATATACCAGTTTTCACGAATACCCCGCCTCTTAGGGGGTGGAGTCATATTCTCTTTTAGATCAGATTTTTTTTTTAGGAACCGTAAAAACCCCAATATACAAATTTTCACAAAAACTACCCCCCACCCCTTAGGGGGTGAATTTGGAAAAATGTTATTTAAGATTCAGTTTTAGCGACCTCAAAAGCATTTTCTAGAAAACTACCCCCTGACCCTCAGGGGGTGGAAAAATATTTTTTTTATTCTCAGATTCACTTTCAACAACCTCAAAAAGTCCAATATACCAATTTTAATGAAAACTACCCCCCACCCCTCAGGGGGTGGACTTAGATTTTTTTTATTATCATATTAACTTTCAGCAACCTCAAAACAATATACCAGTTTTCATGAAAACTACCCCCCACCCCTCAGGGGGTGAAATTAAAAAAAAATTGTTATCAGATTCATATTCGCAAAAACCCCTATATACCAATTTTGAAAAAAATATTGAAAATATTTAAAAATATTTACCCCCTCACCCCCTAGGGGTGGAGTTAGAAAAATTTTATTATCAGATTCAGTTTCAGCAACCTCAAATAGCAATTTAGCATTTACCCCCCTTGTCGCATCCCAATGTTCACCAAAAACAATCCCGAGCGATAACTTTTGGTAAAATACCTGTACGCCAAATTTCAAGTCTCTAGCTTAAAGCATTCTTAAGTTATCGTGCCCACAAGATTTTCTGAAACACACCGATCGACCGACCGATCGACAATTTTTTTTTGCTTGAAATTAATTTATATCGACATAAAACGTCATAAAACGCAAAAATACGCAAAAAAATTGAAAATACGAAGGCTTTCCGAAATTTTGAAAATTTTCAAAATGGGAAACTAATTAACTATTTCTTTTTGCGGTCCAGTGTATTAAATGAAAAATTAAATTAATTTATTATTTCTGCAGTCACGGATTAAAATTTTTATCAAGAGTTTTTCACGCCCGCATACATAACAAAATTTATTTAATGTGAAAACCCCATTTTTTCAAAGTGGGGTAGAATGAATTTATTATTTTATTCGTCGAAATTTATAATAAACTGTTGTTAAAATACTCAACAGATTAGCAAAAAATAAAAATGCTAATTGGTAATTTTATTTGCTGGTGACTGGAGATAAAATTAAAATAAAATATGTATTCGCAGTAACTGAATCTGAAAAGCTGTGACCTTATCACCTCGGTACCTATTCTCGACTTTTGGAGAGTACAGTCGCTCTACTCTCCAAAAGTCAAGAACAGGTACTCGGTTGATAAGGTCACAGCTTTTCATTTGGTGATGGTGCTGATACAACAACGCTTAGAATATGACGCCAAGTGTTGAAACGAATTGAGTACGATCACAACATCAGACTCGTTTTATCAGTTGTTCTACTCCTCAAAAGTCAAGAATAGGTACCCTGGTAGTATGCAGCAAACCAACGGGTAAAAGTTACATATTTAAAAACTTATATACATACCAGAGGGGTGGGGGCAGGTTGACTAAATTACATCCATATCTTTAAAAAGTATACAAATTTTGACTAAATTTTGGGCCAAGGGGCTCTTGTTGGAAATAAATTAATTATAAATTGACCGCCATATCCTGTAAAATTAATATTGCAATAAATATGTACAGGGTGTATTTGAAATAGCATAGGAAATTTTAACAGGCGATTCTACGTGATAAAATATAACAAAAAGTTCCTATAAACATATGTCTAAAAATGCGTCATAAGGGAAATTGGCTAAAAAAATCGGTTTTTTAACGATTTTAATGATGCAATGTTATTCTACATCAAAAACTAAGAAAAAAAGTTTCCATACATGTAGGTCGAAAAAACGCTTTTATGGTAGCTATAGCCCTTTAAAAATGGTGCATATTTCGGAGACCATAGCTGATTGATTTTTGGAAGTAACTGTATATGAGGTTTTTTTCTTAGTTTTTAATGTACATTCGCCCTGTATCATTAAAATTTTGGTTTTCAACATTTTAGTATTTAATTTTTCGTCCTCGAACCGTGGAATTTCACCTTCAAATGAATTTTTCTCGAAAACGGTTAATCCTACAGTATTTCAACAAGAGTACTTTTTTTATGTATTTTGACCTGAGAAATCATATTTCAAAAATAAAATTGCAAAAAACTTACACAGAAAAAAGTTTGGGACAAAAAACTGATAAGCCCCCTCCGTTTCGCACACCCCTGGTTGAAATAAGTACATGAAAATAACAAATAAAAACGGGCCTTGGTAGGATTAGTTGACGTGCAAAACTTCGTTGATATATCTCAAAGGATTCCTGAGTTATTAAATAAAAACCGATTTTTTTAGCCACTTTCAAAGAGGCGTAGCTCCCTTATGACGCATTTTTAGACATATGTTTATAGGAACTTTTTGTCATATTTTACGATGTAGAATCATCTGTTAAAATTAACGACGCTATTTCAAATACACCGTGTATAGTGTAAAAATTTAAAATCAAAAATTGTCAGTGAAAAACAAAATTTATTTAAGTCTTAATAAATGAAAATTGTACATAATTTATTTACTTTCAAATTACCTCTGTCACGGATTAAAAATTTATCAAGAATTTTTCACACGCGCATAATAAAATTTATTAAATGTTAAATGCCATACATTTTTCTAACTTAGGGTAGATAGAATTAAACGTCAAAATTTATAATAAACTGTTGTTAACAGATTAACAAAAAATATAAATGCTAATTGGCCGTTTTTTTTTGCCGATATGGTTATTCTGGTGGTCGGAGATAAAATTAAACCGGTGATTTATTTGCAGTGACCCCATCTCCGTCGTGGCGCTGTGGAGGCGGCGGACGATATCGCGAAAGTGAGAGACAAATGGCCGTTGGCCGGCCCCAGCCTGCTGTCCCTCGACTAATTGCCCAGCGATTAATCGCTTCGAAATTGTCTCAGTTCAAGAATACCACGAGTATCTGCAGGGGGTAGACTAATAATAAAACACATGTGTTACTAGAAATAATAATAAATATTATTACCAAATACAGAAAAATACTTTCCAATAAAACGATACATCAGAAAATGCTTGCGTTGCCCCTCATCTCAAATTTTCTAGATTGTGATCACGAAATTCCCTACACCCACAAAAAGATTGAAAAGGTCCTCAACAGTAATGGTGCCCACCAACTCATGATCATGACCAAGATCATATGACCGATACAAACTACAGCATCAGTGAGCTAGTAACACTTCCCCCTCACCAATTTACGACCGATGCAACTCCAGTATTAGTGAGATAGGACTCACTGCCCCCTAATCTTCATTCAAACTAACTCAAATTAAGACAAATCAGACATAGGCACTAAGCCTGTCCCAAACAGACTAAACCGCAGCAGCTTGCGTTGTTTCTCAAAATCTAAATTTATTGAAAAAATCTTGTTAATCTTTCAAGAAAGTACGAAATATGTGTATAGGTTCTTTTGTAGAACATTCTTTCCAGTGTCAAAGACTTATTAGTGTAAATAAATATAATTTATCTAACTATAATTCTTAAACCAAAAGGAAATCAGTATATCCGCAATCAGAGAGCAACATATTTTCTAGCTAAGAGAGAGAGATATTAGTAGTGTAACGGTGTCTCTCAATATAGTCCTACAATATTTTAATAGTTTTAAAGTGTTTTTTTTTTTAATACTGTAGCCAATCTCAAAATATTTACTTCTAAACCATACATTTAAACTCCATAAAGTTCATAAAGTAAAAAGAGATATAAGAACCTTTTGGGAAACGATACAACCAAGATTATCTTTAAATATACATATGTGTCCTTGTTAAGGCAGAAAATACTCTACTCTTACGTAGGAAATCATTTGAATTGTAAGTTTCGAAAAGGGCTCATCTCCAAAAATTTAAATTTATCAGGAGACACAAAAAACAGAATTTCTATTGAACCATTTATTTGACTTATTTGAGCAGTTTTTTTTTTCTAAAATTACCGACCGATGTGTACGTTATGACAAAGAAAAATAATATTACTGAACGAAAATTTGATGGAGAAAATGATAGTTATAGTTTCCCAAACTGAGTCCTTATCGAACTTCACCTGAGGATTTAGGTGGTTTTAGTAATAAAACGGCATTAGTAAAGAACGCATATTATTGAAAATAACAAAAATATTGTTTTTATTAAAAGTATTCTTCAAAGTCCAGCTTTTGTCGACCACTGCAGAATTCCTTAATAGAAGTTTTTAAAATTCCCCGGTATGTATTGTCTTAGCTTTTCTAGGTAGTTTATTTTTAAGACATTTATGAGAACTTTTCGACATTTATTTCAAAGAGTCAAGTAAATTTCACCACTATGATAAAAGGATATGAGCCATTCTCGCTCATAAAATATCTACATAAAAAAACAACAAAAAAGTGAAATTTGGAAAAAACCCGAGATGAGCCCTTTTCGAAATTTACAATTCATTTAGAATTACTGTATTAGTATAATAATTATAATTATTGAACTTTCGCAAGTAAAGCATAATTTTGTTGTCGATTTTGATTAAAAAAAATAATGCTAATTTTAGAATACTGCAGTAATATAAATATACATGTATATTTATTTAACAAATATTGAAATGATGGCTCCACGATCATATTCTAATTGCAAAAGGGATCTACTAGCAACGAACTAATAACTCTTCTCTCTAAAATACGCATACCGTTAATATAAAGTATCGCCAACATCTCGGTTTGTTTGTAAACAAATAGTAGGTATATTCAGGCCTGAACAATAGGAGTTACCAGTAACTGTTATTGTTGTCTCTGTTAGAACAAAGCTGTGCGAGTAAGACAGACAAATGTAAATGTTGGCTACGTTTTTGTCAGTTTTTACAAATGAAATAAATGCCTATTCTAGAGGGAAGAGTTATTAGTTCGTTGTCTACTAGCCTAGAATTATGTTCTTTAAAGATAATTATAATTATTTACTTATTTATTTATTTATTTATTCATATTTATTTATTCATATGATACTATACACGGTAAGTCATGGAGAGCCCCAAATAAGCCTAAGCTTGTACTAGGGGCTCCATTCATTTTGAGAAAGAAAATGATAATAAATATAACCATACAGCAAATTTAGGAAAACTTCAACTTATTATTCTTTAGTTTCTTTCCACCTTTAACATCTGCCTCCACCAACATTCCTTAAATACATCTTCATTGGACATCTAGAGGTATTTTTATACATTTAATAATACTTTTTCTATTTAAATTTTATAAATTTTACCAAAATTAATAATATAATTAAACAAAGGTTTTGTTCTCAGAATATTTTGGAACTTCTATAGTTTCAGCTGGAAAGAGTCTATAAAAGATAATAATGTTAGTTTTAAAATAGATTGTGTGGCTAGGGTAATAGACACCAAACGAACAGCTAATTTGATTGTGCCAATTCCGTATGGGAGAAATAACAGTACGGAATTGCTGTACTGTTGTAATTGTCTGTAATTGATTGCTCTTAATTGCTTCTCTTCTGTCAATGGAATTGCGAATATAACCGCCACCGATCGCCCGCGCCATTAATAGGCGATAAGGCGTAGATCGCGTGTAAAGCATCGTTTTATTGCCCACCTTTCCTGCAAGACTGATCTAATATTCTTTAAATAAATAAAAACTTTTCGCAAAAAAAATTAACCGACTTCTATGTCTCTAAAAAGTAAAAAAATACTTAAGTAGGTGCCAATTTCACCAATCCCTAAATAAATTACTAACAATTAGTTTTTTTTATTATAATATTATTTTTGCTGTGAAATTGGCGCCGACTTAAGTATTTTTTATTTTTTACTTTTTAGAGACATAGAAGTCGGTTCATTTTTTTTGCCAAAAGTTTTTATTTTTTACTTTTTAGAGACACAGAACTTGTAGATTTGTAACGTCATCTAAGCTTAATTATAAATGTCCTTCCATCTCGGCAAGCTTCTGACCACACAACGCACTGTTAGTGCGTTGTGACGTCATCATCTTAAAGATAAATTTCTAAAAAATGAATTTAATAGTATTTTTATTTCAGCGCCCAAGAGTCCAGCCAACCTTATTCTAAACGAAATACTAAAGAAAATCTTTGTTAAACTTTAAGCGTTAAGTAATAATCAAATAACGCCTTATGGTAACGCCTTATGGTATAATCACAAATTTTATAATTTTCTCTTGGTATTTTAATATACAGGTCCACATAATCAAGTTTAGCGGCATTTAAAAGATGCCGTAATATTTGAATGACCCCTTAATCAAGTTATCCGGCGTATCCGAGTTATCCGATCATTTTCTACGATCATTTTCTAAAAAAATGGTTGGTATTAAAACCAAATTAAGGCTGTTTTAAGTGAAATTGCGTTAAAACGATTAGATTTATCTTAATTATCCGGCTTGCCCGGCATTATCCGAGCATCAAATTAAAACCGGACCACCTCATGGATGTTCTATTTAAGTTGCAAAAGGTTTTATCAAATTCCGTTCATTCGTTCCAAAGTTATGCGGGAACAAACATAAAAAAAGTCACACGTCGAATTGATAAACTCTTCCTTTTTAGAAGTCGGTTAAAAATAAACAAATTTTAGTACAAATTGAAAATATTAATTTTTGACCCTTACACTTAAATTCAAACATAAAGTTGTTAGTAGATGCAACAATCATTCTGAAATAGATGTAAGTAGGATTATCTCCATACTTGGCAAATCATCTCTTATATCTAAGAATAATTTACTTTTTTTTTAAATAAAAGATAAAATGAAATCAAATCAATGTTTATACTAACTATACTGCCCTTTTTTGAGGTGTATATATTTATAGTATTGTTTATTTTTATACCAGTTTATTACCAATTAAAATTATGTTTAATGTATAAATTTAAAAATAACGTCGAAGAAGAAGAAGAAGAAGAAGAAGAAGAAGAAGAAGAAGAAGAAGAAGAAGAAGAAGAAGAAGAAGAAGAAGAAGAAGAAGAAGAAGAAAAAGAACAGTCCTTTTGGACAGAGCTGAAAACTCTTTCGAGTCAAATATCATAAAATAATTAGGATTAAATTTACTAGCCATTTAGTGTGGGTTTATTGTGTTTTTTTTTATTTAACTGCTACCACTTCAACTCTTTTATTATTTTTTATTTAGAAAAAATCCATAAAGCCTGCAATAAAAATTGTTAAAAAATACGTAATGATTTTGTCTCTACTAGAGAAGTAGTTAAATGAGAAATCCATGGCCAAAATTGAAGTATATTCTGGTAATGAAATATGATGTATGATGTGCGCAATTTCTGTAATCAAATGGAAATTTGGTAGTATATGCAATTTTTATTTATACGTATTATTAAACTGAATATAAAAAAATATATTACACTATTTCAACCCTTTTCATCTCGTTTAACTGTAATCTTACCAAATTGGTCCCAAAAAAAGCCATAAATTCGTGTCACAGTAATCATAAAATCCATGTTGATTTGTGACGCAAAATCAACGAAAAAACTCAATTCACTTTTTTGCGGTTTAAAGTTAATTTATGACAGGTCATAAACTTGGAAACAGATCGTCCTGTTTATGGTCATAAATTGTCACCTATAAACCAAAATAGGTCAGAAACCGTTATTTTTCCTATGGATATTTAGACAGAGTGGATTTTTTATGAACGGCAATTTAGAGTTCGATGCACTTTAAAAAGTGATTTATGTTACTTTTATCCCAGCTAAGAATTTGACTTATTTTAAATATACAGTGCGGTCCAAAAGTCACCCCCCCCCTTTTAACTTTTGAACGAGTTGAGATATCGACTTCAAATTTAGAACTCTTAAATAAGACAACTTAAACTATCTTTTAGCATATATATAATATTATCAGCTCTTAAAATGTGGGCAGGGGGGCATGGGGGGACATTATTTTAAATAGAAAGGGGGGTCGTGTGATACATAATTTTAAAGCTTATGAAATTCTCTATTTAAATTAACATTTTTAAATTTTTAAAAAATGTTTTTTAAGGTTTTGATTTTTCAATTTTTTGTGCTAAAACGTTCGATTTTTTAAGTTTTTTTTTTATAAATTTTTATTTATGTCAACTAAAATTAGTTTAAAAGTATAATATATAATAATATAACACTTTTTTATGATGAAATTAGGCATTTAAAAAAAATTATTTGTTTTTTTTAGAGGAATTTTGACATTAATACCCATTTTCAACCCCATTTTAAACCCAATTTTTTTTTTAATTTAAAAATATGAAGTTAAATAGAGAATTTTATAAGCTTTAAAATGATGTATTACACGACCCCCCTTTCCATTTAAAAAAATGTGCCCCCATGCCCCCCTGCCCACATTTTAAGAGCTGAAAGTATTAAATATATGCTAAAAGATAGTTTAAGTTGTCTTATTAAAAAGTTACAAATTTGAAATCGATATATCAACTGGTTCAAAAGTTAAGAGGGGGGGGGTTGTGACTTTTGGACCGCTCTGTATTTACTTTTTATTTAAATCTAATAATTTAATTAAAGAGATACGTAGGAAATAAATAATTTTGATTGAATTGTTTCCAAATTTTTCTTTTTTATTATCTGTAGCAGTGTTAATCTGTGGCTTGGTTCTAAAAGGGCCTATGTCACTTTGTCAGTAGCAACGATTTAACGTCAACTCTGATGTAATATTTTGAAAACGCTGCTATTGAAAATGTGAAATTGGTCCTTTTAGATGCAAGCCAGAGATATAATTTTTACTAATAAACTACTGCTTCTCATTAAAGGAAAGGAAATAAATATTAAAACATTGAGAAAATTTATCAGAGAAGAGACTAACTGAAGTTCCATAAAATGTAGCACTAGCGTGAAACAAAATCATTGTAATCATTGTTGAAAACTATAGCTACACAGAAAATTTCGTTATATTTTTAATACTAAATGTTATTTGTTAATACATATCTTTTATTTATATCGCCACCATTGGTATTTAATACTTTACTTGTGATATTAAATAGTGCTGGTACATTTGGATCCCCACGCAACATGTGTTTATTAATACTGTAACATTTGGTAATTTTTATCACAGTTATAGTTTGGTATACTTTAAGTTGTAGTTGTTGTGTTATTGATCTAGTTTAAAGTATGTTACAGTATTTAGTCAAATAACAATCGCTAAATAATACCAAAATTTATATTAGTAATGATACAGAGAAAAGTAAAAAAAGCTTCGATTGTTTTATCAGTGTGTAATTGTGTGTGGTTGTAATCTTTATATTATTACTGAATACTGTAACATACTTTAAACTAGATCAGTAATACAACTTAACAACTCAAAGTATACCATACTTTAAGAGTGATATGCTTTTTCAGTTTTTTCAGTAATTTTAACTAATATGCTACTATTAATAAACACATATTGCGTGGGGATTCAAATGCACAGCACAGTCTCTAAGTTAGTATGACATTTTCTATAGTGTGGATGGCTTTAAACAATGTTGAAGACAATGTTACACTTATTCAATATTTCATGGTAAAATATATCGACAAGAGATGGCACCACATGTGCTCAATCTAACACTTGAAAAGAAATAGTCATACCGTAACTAGAGCTATAATGGATTCATTCTATGTTTGAAAAGTGTGTGTATTTGCCTACATTCCATACCAGTCATAGAAAAATGCCTATATGTCACCTAATTGCTACATGATAATTGTTACCAGACTTATCTCTGGGTGTTGCAGTCAGTGAACATAAAAATAAAATAATACCTATGTTTGCGAATCTTATTTTTTTTTCTTGACAGTGTACATTTTTAGTTATGAAGAAAAAAAATAAAATAAAAATAGGTACCTAGCAATGCAAAGTGCAATGCTCCGAAGGACATAAAATACATAAAACACCAGTAAGGCGAATCCAAAGAATTCCGTTTTCTAAAGACTTATTACACCGATAAATAGTTTTGTTTTGAAACTTAAAAATGCTTTGTAAGTAAAATAAAAATTACCTATCTCTGCAAATAGAAAAATATACAGGTACCTATCATAAAAATCTTAAAGATATAAATAATAATTTGGGCAATATTTCTTTTTTAAAGCGGAAAAAATTAATATTTCTGAAAATATGAAAGCATTGCGTAACTGTGACTAACAAAATGTTTAGTAAATATAATTTGTTCTGCTAGATTAACATTATTTTATTTAGACCAGTGCAAATACATAATATGGTTTATTTTTTCTTTTGAAATTTATAATTTAAAAATTTTAAGCAAAATAAAGTTTAAATTTTAAACAAAATAAAATTTATTTATTTATTTATGTTTATAAACAATTTGAATTGACGACTATAAAATTTTATGTTGTTGAAACAATAAATCAAGAAACTTAAACATTATATTTCTTTTGGGTATATAAAGTTTTTATTTTTTATACTAGCTAAAACCTTTAAAATTATCATTTTTTATATTATTTGTTAATAATATTATTTGTTATTATTATTATTTTATTTTTTTGAATTTATACTAAGTGTCCATAAATTTAATTGCCTTTTCATTTTAATTTATTGTTTAATATTTTATACCAACATCTACACTTTCTTTACATAGTGATAATAAATATTTAAAATAATTAAATTTAAGCATATTTTTTTATAGTCTTAAGGACACAATTTTAGTATTTTATTTTATTTTTTCTCTGTATACTTTTTATTCATATTTTAAACACTACCTGGCTAAACGTTGGATTTCGAGTTCCATTTTTATAGTCGAGGTCAAACTCTGGGTTCACTTTTAGAGGCTTAGGACTTTTAGGAACTTGTAAAGTGAAATAATAAAAATGCAACGATTTTTTTGTGCGTTTTATTCTAACCGAACAATAGAACAGGATATTTTTTCCTAGCAGACAGAGGAAATACCAAATACCACGTTTATATTTAGAAATATCTTTACTGGAATTTTTGGGAGCACCAATTTAGAATTATTTTTTCATTTAAAAATATATCCTTGCGTACATTACCATAAATCGGATTGTATTTTGTAGGTTGTAAATAATAATTTTTAAATATTAATACATTATTGATAATAGTTTTAGTAAAAATAGTATATTATTCAATGAGCGTATAATAATTGCTCGTGTCACAAAATTCACCCTCATTGATTAATAGAAATTATTATACGCTCATTGAATAATATACTATTATTCAATACATACAGATAATAAGACAATTACTAGCTTTATTTTAAATAAAGAAACTCAATAACTATATTAATTATAGATTGTACAATTATTTATTTTACCGACTCAAATGTCACTTATTTTCTTGTAAATGTCATTAAATTTTTTAATAAAAATATGAATTTCTAAGCTAATTTATTGGATAAAATTTTGTATGTTACTCGTGAGTAACCTAATTTGCCCTTTCTAAAATTAACCCACTGGGCCTCCAGACTCGTGGGTTAATTTTCTCATGGGCAATATCCTAATTTCCTCTCTCGTAACATAAATAACAATGCGTTCTACAGCTCAAAGTTAAAAAAAAAAAACGAATAAATTAAAAATGATTATACTTAAAATAAGAAAGTAGTGTCAAAATGAAAAAACAAAAGCATTGATAATAATCAATGTTTTTTAATATAAAGCACTACTGTTGTATTGTGAAAAATAATAAACCCATTTTTTTTTCCATATACTAATATGTATAAAGACTTTTTTTTCATAACAATAATGGTGAAAATAAACGAAAGCTTTTCCAGACGTTCTTAGAGCTTTTATTTTTAAAAATTTTAATAAAAGTTTTGAATAGACTGTAAATAAATTAATAAATTAATTAAAGTTTAACTTAGGGTTTACTTGAAAATGTATATTTGTCAAGTATGTAGTGTTATTTATGTAAGCGGTAACAGGTTCCGACGGTATACGATCTTAAATATATTTTATTATAGCCATACGTTATAAGCAGTGGTAAGAAGACAAGAAGGGATACCCCTTAATTTAGTAAAATTATAACTTTTTTTACAGTAGCAAACTGACAATAAATATTACTAGATATGTATTCTAAAATAACAATATATTTTATATATTATTATATATATATTATTTAACAAACCAGCAACAGGTAAATATTTTTATTACAGGTCACAATAACTTATTTTAAAATCGGATAAACAATGCCTGAAATAAATAAGGAGATGGTTTGGGAAGTTATTAATTGTTTATTGAGAAAATTCTTACACATCTAGAATATATATTAAAAGAATTTATATTAAATAAAATATATAATTATAATATCGTGAATTAATATGTAAAATATGGTGTATTAATAAAGCTGCTAATTCGCCATCTCGAATAATAAAAACAAAACTTAATTTTTGTCGGTGGAAAATAACTCTACAAAAGTTCTAGAAGAAAAGTATACACGGTGTATTTGAAATAGGGTCGGAAATTTTAACAGATGATTCTACATCATAAAATATGACAAAAAGTTCCTATAAACATATGTCTAAAAATGCGTCATAAGGGAGCTACGCCCCTTTGAAAGTGGCTAAAAAAATCGGTTTTTATTTAATAACTCAGGAACCCTTTGAGATATATCAACGAGGTTTTGCACGTCAACTAATTCTACCAAGGCCCGTTTTTATGTGTTATTTTCGTGTACTTATTTCAACCAGGGGTGTGCGAAACGGGGGGGGGGGGCTTATCAGTTTTTTGTCCCAAACTTTTTTCTGTGTAACTTTTTTGTAATTTTATTTTTGAAATATGATTCCCCAGGTCAAAATACATAAAAAAGGTACTCTTGTTGTAATACTGTAGGATTAACCGTTTTCGAGAAAAATTCATTTGAAGGTGAAATTCCACGGTTCGAGGACGAAAAATTAAATACTAAAATGTTGAAAACCAAAATTTTAATGAATTAAAAACTAAGAAAAAAACCTCATATACAGGTACTTCCAAAAATGAATCCTAATGGAGCTATGGTTTCCTAAATATGCACCATTTTTAAAGGGCTAGCTTTAAAAGCGTTTTTTCGACCTACATGTATGGAAACTTTTTTTCTTAGTTTTTGATGTAGAATAACATTGCATTAAAATTTTGGTTTTCGACATTTTAGTATTTAATTTTTCGTCCTCGAACCGTGAAATTTCACCTTCAAATGAACTTTTCTCGAAAACGGTTAATCCTACAGTATTACAACAAGAGTACCTTTTTTATGTATTGTGACCTGAGGAATCATATTACAAAAATAGAATTGCAAAAAAGTTACACAGAAAAAAGTTTGGGACAAAAAACTGATAAGGCCCCCCCGTTTCGCACACCCCTGGTTTAAATAAGTACGTGAAAATTACATACAAAGATGGGCCTTATTAGGATTAATTCACGTGCAAAACCTCGTTAATATATCTCAAAGGGTTCCTGAGTTATTAAATAAAAACCGATTTTTTTAGCAAATTTCAAAGGGGCGTAGCTCCCTTATGACGCATTTTTAGACATATGTTTATAGGAACTATTTGTCATATTTTATCATGTAGAATCACCTGTTAAAATTTCCGACCCTATTTCAAATACACCCTGTATGTAATATTTACATAAAATCAAAAAATAAACAAAGTTTAAATCTTTGAAAATTGGTAGCTTGGTTTTGGGTAAAGACGAGCCTTTGCGCCGTAAAAATGAAGTTGAAGTAGAGTTACTAAATTAAAGCGAAGAATAGAATTGCGGCTTGCATAAACTATAATTTACATATATTTTAAGTAATATTTTATAAGAATTTTAAACCAATGAATATGAATAGATATACATACATAAAATGTTTTATTTTATATGTAAAATGGTTTTTTAATAGAGTTATATACATATTTATATTAATCACACTGTATAATTAACAAGATTGATAGTATCCTGTAAGCTATATTTTATTTATTTTATTTCTACATATTGAATTTAATTTTAAGTTTTGCTACTCATATTTTAAAAGGTATTTTTTATGTATAAACGATGTTTGTGATTATGTTTATTAAACATAACCATATTATAGATACTATAATATATTATAATATACTAGCCGTGAAGATTATATTAAATTTTTTTCCATAAATTTTGAGTAATAAGAATTTACGCACTTTAAATATTCCTTCTAATTACTTTTGTTTTTAGTTTGTGTCGTGGAACACGCAATCACGTGATTATAGGTGCAAATGGTGTAATAAATATTTACCAACAGTATTTTTTATCCAATAAGAAACCCTTAATCCTCTAGTTATCTTTTAGTAATGTATATAGAATATTATTACCTTTATAATAAAATAAACAAAAGTAATTATTTTCTTCTGGCCTTCTTTTATACCTACACATTTTGATTTGATTTTTTTTTATTTAATTACTAAAAAATATTGCTATTTTTATAAATGAATGGTTGTAAAAAGAAAAAAAAATCCCTACCTAAAATATTTTCAGAACAAAACAGCATCCTGTACTTGCAACATGTAGTTCGCAAGAAAAAATTACTTCGTTTTGTCTAAGTTAATTTACTAAAATTTATGGCCAACTTTTTTAGAAGTTACTATAAAATAGATGTGCACGTAATAAATTTTAAAAGAAACTTTACTTTTAAATTTTGTTAAGAAACTTTATAATAGTTGGACACATATTTGAGAGTCGTTAAATCATTTTAATCTGTTTATCTCCCTCTATCTTAACTTGAACACTTCGCTCCTCGTATCCAGCATATCCCAAAGGACTCTGAATTCCGCAAGGACTTTTCTAGACAGAAGCGAAAACCAAGAACTAAGAACAGAATAAAAGCCAAAATTTAAAATAATATTTTTCTTTACAAAAAAAAAATCAAGTCGTTCCTTTGTGGTTTCATTAACAACTTGATTTTAAATGAAATAAAAATAAAATAATTAAAATAAATAAATAAAATTAGACATTACATATGATGTTGGAGCGGCCTGAACTATTCATAGCACTTCACCTTATAGCAGTACTGATAAAATAATACTTTTTTAACCATAATCCAAAATTTACACTATATTAATATAAGATCTGGCAAATAAAGAAGAAAACCTATGACTCATAGTTTGAGCACCACATATTAAATGGGGAGCAAACGGGCAAAAACCGATAAATCAATGTTTCCAACTTTGACATATTAGCAGAAAACTTATAGAGCATAATCCAAAAAAAAATATTAAAACATCCTAAAACTGGCAAAAACTGTTCATGGGTCATATAATTATCGGTGTTTGCTTGTATATGATTAAGAAAGCGCTACAAAATACAAGAATCGAGACTTAGGTCAAAATATGCAAAAAGTGGATTTATCGGTTTTTGCATGTTTGCTCCACAAATGTATAGTTAATCTATCCGGGTATATCCAAAGAACAATATCGTTTTAGTAGGGAATTTTAAGCTAAATGACGAAAATATACTTTTGTTTAAAAAAATGCAAATGACGAAAAACTAGGTTTTATTTATTAATATTAAACAAATTATGGGAGAATTAGTTCAGCGGTCTAAGGCATCGATATAGCATTGACACTGAGCTAATGATCGTGAGTTCAAACCTCACTGGCGCCGGTTGCCTTTTTCAGTTAATTAATAATTGAAATTTGATATATTGGTTCGAAAGTCAATTAAAGCCGGTGGTTCCCTCTACTACTAGCCTACACAAGTCTTGGACTTTTGGGGATGCTTAATTAAGTAGAATAGTACGAGGTTAAAAAAAAAACAAACAAAAACATAAAATAAATAAATATTAGTCATTATATTAAAACAAGTTTTTCTGGTTTGGAGACTCCAAAATCTTCTTCTTTTGTTATTATTTAAAAAACAAAAGTTAAATTACATTTGATTGTAAAATACCATATGTAATTTTATGTATTAAATAAATAAATAAAAAATTCAGTTAATATTAATACTAAAATATTTTTTAACTAAAGAATTTTGTTTTATATTATAAAAACTTAATATAATCTCCTAATAATATAAAAATAATATTAATTCTTATGTATATTTTATTTTAATTCTGACTATTAAAATAAAATTTCTTGCATTCTTAGTCCCTAGAATATAGCCTAGAACTTTCCTTTTCTCTTGCATTATGTATAACAGATAATAAAATCCTGGCTAAACGGTTTTACTGGACCAAAAAATTTTTATCTTTCACATAAAGTTCATATGGCATCGACTGATTGAAGAAAATTTATCACTTCGTAAGATAGTGCTTTAATTTATATATTTTTATCAAGTAACATATTATAAGATGATTCTAAATAAACTAAAATTATATCTACTAACCAATATACAAAATTTGTGTGTACTTTAATAATTGTTAATAAATAAATGTTATTTTTTTAAGCTAAATTATAAGTTGCCTTAATTTTAGATAGTAATTTACTCAAGGATTTAAATTCCGAAATTTGGGATCTCCATATTTCGGGATATCCTAAATATTTTTTTATTTGGGTCTCTCGATATGTTCCGAAACCCCAAAAGTAATCCCGATAAAAAATTTTGAATTAATCTAATTTGTTTATAAAGAAACATTCGACGTTAGTCCGTATTAGTAACTAAACTTTAAATGATTTTAATCGTTTAAAAATCTTAAATGCCTTTGCAGTTTTAAGAAACTGTTGCCTTTTTTTATTTTTTTTGCCATTTTATGTTTATTTAATATTTTGAAAAAAAAAATGTTTATTGAACCTCTTCTATTTTTTTACGTTTCTTGTAATTTATGGGTATTTATTTATTATATTTTTTATACATTAATTGTGTGTTCAAAATTGCTGGTTTAGGATGACAAAATTTTCAGGATTTCATGATTTCGGGATCGGGACCGGGATCACAAAAAATGGGAACCTTAATCATAAGGTATTTTTCTGTATTTTTTTTTATTTTACCTAAATAGGAATTATTTTATAAAAATAAAATTTAATATTGGGCGCCAAACCTATTTTAACTTAAGGGCCAAAAATTCTATGTTAATGTTTATTATGATAATTTTTTTTATTAGTATTTACCTATATTATATTTTTCATGAATAACCAATTTTATTTTTTTTTGATGGAATCTTATCATAAATTAGAAGTCATTGTCGAAGTTTTTGCTCCGAAAATTAATCAAAAAGATTATATTATAACTTTACTAAAACATGAACTTCTCTTAGTGTAAAAAATGGAAATAAAAGATACTATAAATTAGTGTTATTATTGTTTGCATTTAATTAAATTTTCATTGTACCAAAACATCTTAAATATCATAAATATAAAAAATCTTTAAACATTGTCCCTTTTAGAGTATTTTACGCCATTCAAGTTTAAATTTAAAATAAACCAAAAGAATTCTTGAACATGCGCAAATTGCTATTTTCAGACATTCAAATTTGAAATATTTTTAAACCAGCTATTTCTAAAAACAGAAGCGAAATTTAATATGGTTGGTAAGACACCAAAATTCTATATTTTTTATAATTAACGTTAAAAAATTGATTTTCGAGATAATGAAGTATTTTTTATTTTTAAATATTAACTCAAATTAAAAATAGATTTGTAAAATAATATTTATAAAATGTCTAGTTGTATTTTTAGATATTTTTTATTTATAACAACCATTTACTGTGAATTTTTAATATTTTAAAGACACTATCGCAGGATAACACAACATAGATATGTAATCTAACTAAATAAATAAAAACAGTAAACATTTTGCAGCTAAATTTAAATAAAAATATATTTTTTAGTATACTAAAAATTACTTACATTTAAATCCTATTGTACGTTGCACGATAAAACACAAAACAATAAAAACATAATCACCAAAATAAAATCACAAATAAAAAACAAAAATCAGAAAACGAAAAAATGTCGAACTGGTAGTCCAATAAGATGTCTTCAGAAAATATCACCATACGATTCACAAAACTTTTTTTGAAAAAATTGTAAAAAAAATCATAAAAATACGCGCTAATAAAAGCACAGTAGTAGTCTTATTTCAATTGATAAACAATTGTATCGGAAGCTTTTAACAATACAATAAAAAGCTCTGCTACTATAATAAAGTCATAAAATTTCGTGTTATAATAGGTAATAAAACAGCCTTGTCGTGTGTGTTATTTGCAGGCTGCTTCACTATATACTAATTTAAACTGTTTGTTTGAGGTATACCGCGTTTGGAGTTTACGAGGAATCGAGTGGTGGGGGTTGCCTAACTCCAGGAGCCTGAGCTTTCTGTAAATCCTATAGTATATATGTATATACTCGGCCGATAGGCAGATGAAAATTGAGACCGAGACGGAGATGAGTGGGGGTGACAACCAATAGCTTTCGGGATTTTTGTATCGGAGATTATCGTTTTGTGTCTCTCTGGGGTGCGTTTTTGGTTTTCGAAAATGGATAGCGCTCACTGTTGGGAATTCGGAAGGTTTTTAATTGTTCTTTTTTTTTGCTTGGTATTATTAAGTAATAATGGGCTATAAAATCTGAGGATGTAGTTACAAGGTGTATTTTTATTGCTCGTTTTGTCATTTTAATCTTTATTGGTATGGATCTATTTGTACAGAATTTTAGTACTGTAGGTATTTAAATTAATTATCTTTTTTTTAGTACATATCTTTTATAATATTATTTGTTTTGTTTTAACATGTACAAATTTTTAAATTCTGTAAATACACTATTTTTAACATTATTTATTATATTTTTATTGAACAAAAATAAATGATAATTAATATTTTTCTCGATTAAACTTGTTCTATATAAGAACATTTATTTAGAATTTAATTGTAAAAATGTAGTTTTGTGGTATTTTGTATGAAAAAAAAATCCAAAGATCAAGGAGTTGTTAATTTTTTAGAACCATTTGTTTTAAAGTGAAAAATAAATCTTTAATTAAATTAAATTAAAAAAATATAAACAATATCAGTTTAAAGAATTTATTTTAAAGTATACCTAATAATAAGGTATACTTTAAAATAAATTGTGTAAGCATCAGATCCCCATAGCTAAAAAATAAACTGAATATTCAGTAACAAATGGGTAGGAAATCCTATACAATGGAGATCTCTACAACTAGAATTACGAAAAAAAAGACGTCTACCCTATCTCTATCTCATTTGTGCTACACTTCCAGCCAGCCAAATAAATACTGTATTAGTTTTTCATACAACAAATACAGTATTTATTTGGTTGGCCGGAAAGTGTAGCACTGAGCGGCACGAACGAACATAGCTAATGTGAATCTGTAGAATAAGATAATTCTACTAAAATTTAGATGGCGCCAGTAATTTCTTTAATAAAAATACTATAGTTACACTTTTCGCCCGGCCAAGTAAATATTGTATTTGTTCAACAAAGAACAAATACAGAATTTGTTTGGTTGGGTGGAAGTGGGAGTGTATGTATGTCTTATATCCTTTGTGGGTAGAACTTTTGTTCCTGTCTAATCTAACGGGAGAAATCGCCATTGTACTTTAACTTTTGTTAAAAACTCGCAAGATATCATATCCGTCCTTAACTATTAAAGTACGTGACTTAAGAACTATATGACTTTTAATAAAAATTAAAGAACATTTGTTTAGGATCATAACTTCCTATCCATTGGTAACTGAATATTTAGTAACAAATAAATAAATAAATAAATCTTTATTTCAAGAATTATGACTGAGTACACAAATACATTTCGCATAAGCAACCATGAACATGAAATTCGACTTAAAATAACAAAAAATTAATGGATACCTAAAGGATTTAAATATTCCAATAATGAATATGGTTCCAGGTTTATTAAAAAGGATAAAATATTTCTTTTAAAAGTATTAAACTTATTTACAGATTTAAAACCATTTGGTAAATGGATAGTTGATGATCCTATAAAAATGTACATTAATTATTGTTAAAAACACTATAGTTCTAAACTCACGTACTTTAATATTTCAGGACGGACATGAAATGTTGCGTATTTTTAACAAACATTAAAGTACAATTGTATAGGATAATAACTGTTTCCTATCCATTTGTAACAACATTCAGTTTACTTTTTACAGTGTATTGTAATTTATGTCAGCAGTCAATAAAAATAGTAAACTCTAAAATAAATTCTTTTAACTAAGAATAAACATTCTTATTATTATTTCTTTTCTTACTAAAGTTTCTCTAGAGGGACAATTTAAATATTTAAAATTTAATTTAATTTAAGTTTTAAAATTCGTTGTGTAAAAATAGAAAGATTTGTATTATTTTTTTTTTAATCATTAATCATTTATATTAATTTATTTTCTTTTTATTACATACAATTTTAAATAAACTTTTATCCTACAATTTTCAAATAAAAAGATTAAAGTATCTACTTTAAGCTTACTAAAAATAGATCAACCTAGAAATTAAAAAAAAGTATATTAAAAAATATTTAATAATTTTTTTTTAATCTAAGTCTAAAGTTATTTAAAAAATCAAAGATTCGTATTTTTTATTTTATAGCACAATTAAAATTTACGGCTTTTTAAAGACCAAAACACTCTCATTCTTAACTTCCGGATGAATTTATTATTGTATTGCATGTATTTGAACCATAATAAAAAAGTCAACTAATTTATGTACCTGCATAGTGAGACTCAATACACTTTTTTAAAAGCTCGTCTAAGAATTTAAAAATGCCGAAAACTAGGAACACAATCCTTCGTACTTAAAAGTATACTATTTTTAATTTAAAACTTATTTTTCCTTTCAAAAAATGATATCAATAGAAAAATGCATTTTTTAGCAAGAGATTTTTTTAAATTGTTTGCTAAAAAGTATTTTCTTTACAATCATTTTCCATGTAATTTAATAGGTTTAACGTAAAACTTTATACTTTACAGGACCTTCACAGTGTCATGTCATGAAATGTAATTTTAAAGTGGATTTGAAAAATTAACAAGTTGTGAAGTTCTAAGTTAAACTTAATTGAATAATATTGAAAAATTTCTAATTTTTAAGTGGCGCCTCCTATAACTTTTTTGTTTTTAAAATATGTTTTTTCAAATTTGGTGTAATTGACTACTTTAATGAAGGTAATTTTTCCTAAAAAATTACTTTGATAAATATGCTATCAACGTAAATGTAAAAAGTCCTTCTATTTTTTCAATTTTTTAAAATTTTAGCCCCTTATAACATTTTTGTTTTTGAAGGGATTTTTTTTTTAATTTAGTACGATTGATTTTTGTAATAAAAGTATTTATTCCTAAAAAGTTGATCAAAGATTTTCTTCCTTTATTTTCGATTTTTTTTAATGTTTCTTATTTTTGGGAGTATTTCTTTCAGTTTTAGTAGGTCCTGTCCTTACCAAGACTGATTTTTGAAGTCGATCGGATTATTATTTTTTGATGTAGATACACGGACGGACGGATGGACGGACGGACGGACAAACAGACGGACAAAGATTTTTAAAAGTTGTTTAGAACTGTATACAATGAACCTTGGTACAAAAAAATATTATAGACAACTTTTTTTTTTTAAATGAATTGAGAAATCTAAAAAAGCAATAAAAAATAAATTTTTAAAAGTGTTACTAACGCAGGAGTTATTTAGGGTTAAAAATCTTGCAAAATATTTAACCCCACATATTATTATAATAAAATGATAATATTTCCTTGAGGTCAGAGAAAAAATATTTGAAAGTCATATTATTTTACACTGCTGGCTAAGCTCATTTTAAAGTAATATAAACTTATTTGACGAAGAGTATAGTTAAAAAGTCAAATAATTTATGAGTCAGACGCACAATACATTTTTTTTTTCTAAAAGCCGTCTTAAGATTTAAAAAAGCTCGTAAAGTCAAAAACAACCCAATTTCGAGAAATTTGTTCACATAATTACAAGTGATTATTTAGCCATAAACGTCAGGTAAAAAAGTGCCTAGGAAAGATAAAGGGACTGCCTTTCTTTTTTAAGGACGATGTTTAAAAAAGGAAAAAAAGGAGTTTGCATTACGGCCAATAAAAAATATGGTCGTAGGTCACAGCTGCTGCCTTCGATGGGCTTTTATTTAAAATTAATGCTATTCAGTTCTTGTGTCGACTTAAAAAATGTGTTTATATCTAACATTTTTACACTTTTTTTATTTAAAATAACTTTCACTATATGTATTTAAAAGAAATTAGTAAAATTCCAAGTTTATCTTAAAAGAATTTAATAAAAAATTATATAATAGTCGAAGATTTAGGTATACTTGCTTTGGGACAAATTTTGTTTATATGTATATGCTTAAAAGGGGTCAAAGTAAGTGTTTTCCTTTTACTTTGAAACCTTTAAGGCATTTAAAGTCGGGTCATTTTAAGAATGCGAATGCGGTCTGTATCAAGTAGTGCCCTATATCGGCTGGAGTGTGGATTCGACTAATATTTATAAAGTCACTTCTAAATCACAGAAAAAAAAATAAAATGACAAAACACGGCACCTATGAGATGTTGGCTGTACACATTTTAAGTTACGACGCGCCGTTCGCTGATATTCTTATTGAGCGCAATTTTCTTATGGACGTTTGGTGTATCTTACTTCAACCAACGTTTTAGCGCTCGCTTCGTAATATGCCGTAGTAATAGAGATAGATAATATTAAGTTTGTCCGTGATAATTCCTACCATTCTTAAAATGTCACTATATAAACAAAATTTGTTGCAACTAAACAGTGTACACAGAAGTGTATCGATTTTGGACGAAAAAGCCCCATTATAAACTAATAAAATTATTTTTAAAAAAGTAACTCAAAATATATTTATTAATAGTAATATTGCTTATTGAAATAAAACATAATACTTTTTTGTTCTTGTTTATCGGTATTTTTTTTCTTACCTTTTATTAAAGGCAGAATTCTAGAAAGGACTTTTTCGATAAATAAAATAAATTATTTATAATATTTCTTGTTCTTTTTTTATAAAATAATGAAAAAATCTTGCTATTAAGAACAAATTACCTTCGAAACGTTGGAACTGTTCATATATATTTAGTTTTTTATTAAAGTGTTCTTAATAGCAAGATTTTTTTATTAATATAAATTATTCAAAATTAAAGTCTAAGTAAGATTTAAAAAGTCTAGCTAATAATGTAAATTTTTGAGAAGTATTTTATAAAAAAAATTAAATGCTTAAAAAATCCAGATAAAATTCTCCAATTAATTTAATCCAATAAGAATATAAAAAATATTTTATATTAAATTCAACAACAAGCGCAAAGAATTGATTATACCTCGGTCGTTAGCCTTTTGGGTAACCAATAAATATTGTTAAATTAAAATTAAAAATAAAAAAAAAGATTTAAATTTATTTATCTTAATATTTCCTTTTGCATCATATTATAAATTGTATCTATCCGAAATCTTATCATTGATTCTCAAACAAAAACCTAAATTAACTAAAGTAATTTCCTTTAATAAGAAATTTAAATTAACTTAAAAAATAGAATAAATTATCATTGTTTAATTTCAACCGCTTGTTTTTTTTACAATCTAATTTGACGAAAAAATTCAAATACTTTTTTAAAAGATAAAAATGATTTACTATTTTAAACGAAATAAATAATCTATTCCAAATTAAAATAATGACCAGGACCAATAGTATTTTTAAACCAGCGCACATTGGGGTAAAATACAAAATAAATAGAAAAAACTAATGTTTAAAATTCTAAAACTATTGAAATATAAAAAAAGGTCAATGATTTAAAGTTATTTTTCTATTTTGTGACTCTTATAAGCTCATAATCACACGCATTTTGCGTGTTCTTATAGGCCCATAAGAGGTCTCTACTTTTTTTTTGAACGTCAGTTTAAAGTTTAATTTTCTACAAAATTTTGTGTTTAGGTTATGTTTTACCGTGTTAAAATTGTGGCTTGGTTACTTGCAGTGGAAAAGAGAAGAAATGACTATAAAATATATCAAAATAATATTCGTTCTTAGAATTTTATGGCTTGGTTACTTGCAGTGGAAAAGAGAAGAAATGACAATAAAATATATCAAAATAATATTCGTTCTTAGAATTTTAAACATGGCGAAAACTGTAATGCCAATTCGAAACAAAAATCCCTAAATCAAGTCATCAATTTAAATGTAAGTTTTTTAAAATTTTAGAGCAAAATAGAAAAAATTGTATAAAGCACTCGTTTCCTAACACGTTTTTAGGGTACTAGTACTTTAGAAAACTCACCGCAAGCGGCTCGTTTTCTAAACTTGTACTCGTGCGCTAAAAACGTATGTTATGAAACTAGTACTTTAATATACTATTTTTCTATTTGTGACTATTAGAAGCTCATAATCACACGCATTTTCACGGCGTATCCAAAAGGGATTTATCTAAAATTTTCACCTCCATCAACAATTCTTATAAATTCTTATTAAGTGATCAAATACGAACAAAAAAAACCAAAAATTAAAATAATCGTGGGAAAAAATTTAAAATTATGACAATAAACGTTTAAAATAGAGGCCTAAAACTGGGCCTTAATTTGAAATTTATTTCAAATTGGCTGAAATTTTTAAAAAACATTACTTATAAGGTATTTTTTATTCAGTATAAACATTAACAAAATATCACTTTTCTAAGACCTTCATAATGGGTCTAAACGCCATAAAACCGGCACTTTTTTTAGTTTTTGGGCAATACTGGCGCTTAGACCCGTTTTCTGAAAAAAAGTCAAAGGACATATTTTCTTAACTGTTTTATTGGCTGTAAAATGCTGTTTTAATGTTTAAAATCGGTAAATAAACAAAAAAGTTATGCATCTCCAAAGGCGACAAAAAGTCGTGAAAACATGCACAAATTGTGTAGGGTTTCATAAATCCTCCTATAGTGCCTATATAGCAAATTTTATCAAAAAATTCAAAGGCGCTTTTTAATTTTTAAAATCGGTTTAAAAATAAAAAAGTTATATAGCAATAAATGTCGCCTAATAAATACATAGTTTATAAATCAGCTAAGCCGCACTTAAAAAAAAAAAAACAAGAGAAAATCAAGAGTGCTCAGATATTATTTTACAATGACAGGAAATGTATAAATATGAAATCTAGACACCTTAGAAACTAATTACATAAAATGTGACAGTTTTAAGTGTTTGAGTAACAACAAAATTCGGTTTATGTATTTTTTTTTAATTTGCATGAATTTACATCATGCATTCAAAAAATCGTAGTAAAGTTTGTGTAGTTTGTTTTCGGAAGACCAAAAATCTTCGACCTCTACCTAAAGATTTCAAAAAGGGAATAAATTTAATAAAAATATATTGTAAGCCAATTTTTGAAGAATATGACATATACTCCGATATTCTACCCAATGTATGGTGTGCATCATGCCGAATGATAATTCAAAATAAAGAAAAAGGAATTTCAAGTGAAGAACTACATATTTTTGATTTTCGACTTCCTTTCGCAACACTAAAAAATGTAAGATCAATAGACGAAAACTGTTCCTGTTTAATGTGTGAGATTGCTTCGGAATCCTCCATAAATCAGCCCAATAATTTGACAGATTTAAATCCAACTCTACTTTTAAATACAACCTCTGCCTCTAAAACACCAATGACATCAACCCTCTTGGAGCCAATACAACTTAAAAATCGCTGCGATAAGTGCCTTACAATAATACAAAAAGGTATAAATCACATATGCAACATAACTACGAAACTTTTAAATATTGAACAACTCACCGGAAATTCGGAACAAAAAGAAATTCTTGCTGCAAATATAATATCTAAGCTTCCACCTAGCTCCAAATCATCTGTTATAAGTTTAAAACGCATTAATACACGGCCTTTAAGTTTATTAAAATTAAAGAAACCAAAATTGAAAAGAGCTAAAGTAATTTTACCAAAAGCAATTATAAGTTTAAAAAATAAAGCTGGAATCAGTTACAGAGCTACAAATTCAATTTTAAGGACTAGGAGTTCCAAGAAATGCATTTCCCTCCAAAATTGCAAAAGAAGTTATTGCAAATAAAAATGAAATATTAAGTTTTTTTTCAATTAAAGAAGCTGAATTTTATACAAATGAGGATGAATTCAAATCTGTTCCAATATTTTTTTGTAACAACGTTCGGGGATATTTGGAATGCATTTCAATTAGACGTGAATATAAAGCCGAGCCTCGTATGCTTAGGAATAGACAATGGTGGTGGTTTTTTAAAAATAACAATCAGTTTCCAGCCTATGTTTAAAGATATAGCCCCAAAAAATGAAAAGGAAGCAGGAGTTAATAAAATACAAATGATAGGAATTGGACATCATATCAAGGAAAATCATTTTAATATTTCCAAGTTTTTGAATTTATTGGATCTAACCGATATATCAGATATAAGTTTTCCCACTGTATTCACAGTTGACTTAAAAATGGCTAATATACTTCTTGGTTTGGATCCGCATAGTTCTAAATATCCTTGCGGATACTGCAATTCTCCAAAACCTTTTAATAATAGGGGCGAACTAAGAACTTTACGAAAAATACAGGAAAATTATAAAAATTGGGAAAGACATGGAAAAATTTCATCAAAAAAAATGGACTTCGAAAATTGCGTTAATTATCCCATTATCAAAAGCAATGAAAGAATATGGAACATAATTCCTTTGCCAGAATTACATTTAGTGTTGGGAGTGACCAATACAATGTTCAAAAAACTCGATAAAGAACACAAAATAATTGCGGACGAATGGGTGGCCATTCTTGGTTTGCCATCTCTTGCTTGTCAGAATCGCAAAGAATATGATGGGAATAAATGCCTTAAACTGTTACGGGGGGTTGATCAATTAAGAAGAATTGGTTCTCTCTTTACATTGAAGTATGTGGCCGCTTTTAAGGCATTTGAAGAATTATTAAATTCCTGTTTTGGAAGTGAACTAAAAGACAATTTTGAAAAAAACATTCTCAACTTTAAACAAACATTCTTTGACTTAGATATAAATGTAACACCCAAATTACATCTTATTTTTGATCACCTCGCACAATTTATAAATGAAAAAAATATGAGCCTAGGGCCATTTAACGAACAGGCAATAGAAAGTTCACATGCCAAATTCAGACAAGTTTGGTCACGGTTTAAACGTCATCATAAACATCCAAATTTTATTGACCAACTGATGCGAGCATTACTAGAATTTAATTGCAATAACCTTTAAATGTTTTCAGTAAGCACAGTTAATAACCCTTTTAATATTTTTTTACTCTTTAAAAACGGTATCTATTGTGGTATATCTTAATCTTGTTTTTGTTTAAATACCTAGCTTTCTTTGTCATTATCCGTGGAGAAATGTTATTTTTGAAATATTTTCAATTTAGGCTTACGTAAGCTTTGTGTCTTTTTAATATGGCGCTTTTTTACTTTCTCCTAAACAAAAAGTATTTTGATCGACCTAAAAATTCATAAATATCTGTGTGTTTGTCTATCTGTCCGTCCGCCTGACTGCCTGTCAAATTAAAGGGTTTAAATGACTAGCTTGTTTATATGAATATCTTGGCGAGGATTTTTTTGTCGTATTTTTTGAGAAAATCATCTATTATAAAATAGTAGTTGTTTTTGTCTAACAAGAAAGTTATGTAATTAGTAACGACGTACTCGACTACTTTTTCAAACCATTAATAATAACAGTTTCTTTTTTTAATTAATTCATTTTATTTTTTTTAAATTATTATTAGGTAAAAAAATACATTTATTTAATTATTAAGTTATATAAAAGTAATTTAACATACTGTTTGCTTTTTTGAGTTTACGAACCTTTTCTGTACTTTATAAATAAAAAAAATCCGATTCTTTCTTTTATTAATTTGCCTTATTATTTACTATTAAATAAAAATAATCATAATTTTATTGTGAAAATTATAAGGGAGGCTTAGCTTATTTATAAACTATGTACTTATTCAGCGATATTAGTACATAACTTTTTTATTTTTAAACCGATTTTAAAAATTAAAAAGAGCTTTTGTAGCCATGAATTAGGCAATTAGTTTGTCTAATAGAAAATTTTGATAACATTTGCCATATAGGCACTATAGGAGGATTTATAAAACACTACACAATTTGTACATGTTTTCACGACTTTTTGTCGCCTTTGGAGTTGCATAACTTTTTTTGTTTATTTACCGATTTTAAAAATTAAAACAGCATTTTACAGCCAATAAAACAGTTAAGAAAATATATTCTTTGACGTTTTTCAGAAAACGGGTCTAAGCGCCAGTATTGCCCAAAAACTAAAAAAAGTGCCGGTTTTATGGCGTTTAGACCCATTATGAAGGTCTTAGAAAAGTGAAATTTTGTTAAAGTTTAAACTGAATAAAAAATACCTCATAAGTAATGTTTTTTAAAAATTTCAGCTAATTTGAAATAAATTTCAAATTAAGGCCCAGTTTTAGGCCTGTATTTTAAACGTTTTTTGTCATAATTTTAAATTTTTTCCCACGATTATTTTAATTTTTGGTTTTTTTTGTTCGTATTTGATCACTTAATAAGAATTTATAAGAATTGTTGATGGAGGTGAAAATTTTAGATAAATCCCTTTTGGATACGCCGTGATTTTGCGTGTTCTTGTAGACCGAAAAGAGGTTAGTAATTTTTTCTTTTGGGTTGACAACAGGAAAAATAAATATGGATTAACGTTTTCCGTGCAAATGTCAAAATCGCCTCGGAGTTTAATTTTATATAAATAATAAAAACTCGCTCAGGTACACTGATAGACTACTATCGTAATCAATAACGTAATTGGGTTATAGAATACTACAATAAATACTTGTATATGCGCCAACCACTATATATTGCATAGAATACAACAACAAACAAGCAAACGTGTTCGGGTATTTACAAACCAGTGCAGTTGTTTGATTTAGAACAAGAAATTGTACGCATTTTATTTTAAAATCACATATAACATGTATGTGCACATAAAAACTACATATCACATGTAATAACATGCACATGTATATGCTTATCGTTAGGTATACTTATGCACAAGGAAATTTCATCCCAAAATGTCTCCTTTCACAATTTTGGTAAAATTATCTGATTTCCGCCATCTTTATTAATGATCCTTCATAAAATACCGGCACTATAGTACAACAATGTTGTTGTAAAATTAAATACTATGAAGTTGACAACTTCAACCATATATATATATGGTTGGTTGGTTGGTAACAATGTTTCGTATATACAGTGCGGTCCAAAAGTCACCGCCCCCTTTTAACTTTTGAACGAGTTGAGATATCGACTTCAAATTTAGAACTTTTAAATAAGACAATTTAAGCTATCTTTTAGCATATATTTGATATTTTCAGCTCTTAAAATGTGGGCAGGGGGGCATGGGGGGATATTTTTTTAATGGAAAGGGGGGTCGTGTGATACATTATTTTAAAGCTTATATATTTTTCTATTTAAACTAATATTTTTAATTTTTTTAAAAATGTTTTTTAAGGTTTTGATTTTTCAATTTTTTGTGCTAAAGCATTCGATTTTTTAAGTTTTTTTTGATAAATTTTTATTTATGTCAACTAAAATTAGTTTAAAGTAAAGTGTAATTAACATTTTTTTATGATGAAATTAGGCATTTTTAAAAAAATATTTGTTTTTTTCAGAGGAATTTTGACATTAATACCCATTTTCAACCTCATTTTAAATCCAATTTTTTTTTTTTTTAATTTAAAAATATAAAGTTAAATGGAGAATTTTATAAGCTTTAAAATGATGTATTACACGACCCCCTTTCAATTTAAAAAATGTGCCCCCATGCCCCCTGTCCACATTTTAAGAGCTTAAAGTATTAAATATATGCTTAAAGATATTTTAAGTTGTCTTATTTAAAAGTTCCAAATTTGAAGTCGATATCTCAACTGGTTCAAAAGTTAAGAGGGGGGGTGACTTTTGGACCGCTCTGTATATATGGTTTTATTGTATTTAATATAACGGTATAATCAGGTCTATTCACGTGCGGAAACAATATTGCTATTTTGCCAATATTGTTTACACACGTGAATAGACCTGATTGTTTTAGAATAATCGTAAATATTGTATTCCATACTTAAAAGTTGACACAACAACGTTATTATTTTATTATTAATTATTATTTTTAGATTTTTCTATCAGTGTATTTACGATAGTTTTAAAGAGTGTGAATTACATCCATCGATATATTCTAAAACTATTTTTTTTATGTTTATTATTGCCGTGTTAAAATTTGTGCTTGGTTACTTGCAGTGAAAGTTACTTTTTATGATGACGTCGGTCCAAATAGATGTAAATTTGACATATGTTTTATCTTTTTTCAAATGTGGTCCACTAAGCGATACAATTATTCTAAAACCTGTTTTAATCTACTAATTATTTTCTGGATGCTTGTCAAAAACCTTTCTTTATACTAAATTATTTAATGAATCATGTTTCTAATTAGGTTAACAACATAAGCCGAACTATTCTAATTATAAACAAAAACTTTTAAGAGAATAGGTAATTTTGCCCATTTTTAAACAAAACATTTTACACGGTAAAAAATAATTTTTAATTCCTTATAAAAACATATTTGATCATTTTTATCGAATTTTTTTAAAAACATTTAAATCTCATTTATTAATTATTAATTATCATACTTTTGATTAAATGATTGCTAATTTAAGCATGACTTTTATACACTGCAAGAAATTATTGCTGTTTACATACATTTCAACTCTTTTAAAATTGGTTATGATTGTGATTTGGAAAATGTTTTGCTGAATCCTTCGTCTTGGCAATCAGGAATACAAGTATCTCCTTTTTATTTCAAGAAAAACAAACAGCAATCGACTTAGACACAGGAAGTGAAAACTTAGTGTTGGATTGTAAAAAAGGTCTACGTATAATAAACCTTAATATCCGTAGCATTCGACATAAAGTTGATAAACTAAATATTTTTTTAAAAAACGAATCTTATCCAGAAATTGTATGTATTCAAGAGGCTAGAATTAGTAACTTGGATGTATCCTGTATAAAAGTCTACAATTACAAGATAGTTAGCAGTTATAGCAGGAAAAAAGGAACTGATGGTGGTGTCCTTATCCTTGCTCGTTATGACATAGACTGCAAAGAAGTAGCTTTAGAAAATTTTGACATAAAAGATGAATTGTTTGAGGCTGTCTGTGTGAGTATAACTTATAAAAAGTCAAATTTTTATGTCTGCTCATTGTATAGACAACCAGTAAATAAAAAACTGAATCATGATTTTTTTATTAAATCACTTGAGCAGTTACTTGATCATATAATGGTTGTAAAGGATACAAAATTTATCTGTGCTGATTTTAATTACAACTTTTTAGATATTTTAGATGTAAATACTTGTAAAATAGTAAATTTGTTTTCTTCTTTTGGGTACAGTCAGTGCCTTGATCAAGTTTCTCGTGTGGAGTCAGGTACATTGCTAGACAATATATTTGCTTCACTAAAATTGGGGAAATTGATACAAAAACTATTGGTTTTGGGTATTCTGACCATAGTGCACAATTGGTGGAACTTAAAACTGAAATGGTCTCTTCTCAGTTTTCAAAAACCAAAAAGAGGTTATTTAATGATAATAATAAATCTTTTTTTAGGCATTTACTTACACATGAACCATGGAGTGAGACTTTTGACTCTAACCCAGAGGATAAATTTTCATTTTTTCAAAAAAGGTTTAACGAGATCTTTGAGGTGGATTTTCCATGGGTAAATAAAAAAGAATCGAAACATGTATCAAATCCATGGATATCAAGGCGCATTGTTGACGAAAGTATTTTTGTAAGAGATGTTTTTAAAGTTTTTAAAGAATCAAAAGATCCTGTGATATATGAGTTTTATAAAAAACTCCTTAAAAACCATGAAAATAATATAAATACCGCAAAAAAAACATATTTTGACAATATACTGAACAATGCAGAAAATAAAAGCAAAGCAGCTTGGCATGTTATAAAACAGCATTGTACCATAAAAGCTAAAAACATAAAACAACCGATTTTTACAAACTCTCAAAATGAGCCATTAGGTGGCAGTGAAACAGCAGATTCTCTAAATAACTATTTTATTGATTCTGTAAAGTCACTGGTGTCTAACAAGGTTCCAAAAAATCTGCCACCACCTAAAATTGAGAAAAATGTTAATTCTATCTTTTTAGATCCCGTTACACCCGAAGAAGTGTACCAAATTATTCTGTCCACTACAAAGAAAAAATCTGCTGGCCTGGATGGAATTCCCTGCTCACTGGTAAGAGAGGTAGCTGAACAACTCCTTGAACCTTTGACCCATTTAATAAATAGCTCTTTTGACTCAGGATATTTTCCAAAAAAACTCAAAACTGCACTGGTTGTGCCAGTGCACAAAAAAGGTGATCCTGACCTAGTCCAAAATTACAGACCAGTAGCTTTACTGTCTGTTTTTTCAAAAATTTTTGAAAGAGCTTTTTGTTTAAGACTAACTTCCTTTATGATAACGAGCAGTCTGCTAACTCCCAGACAGTTTGGTTTCACACGAGGTAAGTCCACTCAAGATGCTATTTTTTCGCTTTATGATAAAATTTTAAATAATTTTAATAATAAATTAAAGACATGTGGGTTATTTTATGATTTATCCGTGCTTTTGATACCATCAATCATAAACTTCTTTTACAAAAACTTTTTGCTTATGGTGTAAGGGGAGCGGCTCTTGAGTGGATGAAATCGTACTTGTCTGGGAGATTCCAGATTGTCCGGGTGTCAGATGGCGATGGTCATGTCTACTCTCAAAAATTACCATGTGAAACAGGAGTTCCACAGGGCAGTATATTAGGCCCTTTGCTTTTCATCATATTCATTAACGATATATGTTTCGATTCTCACACAGATACTTTGTTTACATTATTTGCTGATGACACCTCGGAAGTTGTTTCTGCTGAATCTGTATCCACTCTTAGTGCAAAACTAAATGATTGCGTACTAAGAATGTCTCGGTGGTGCTTTTCAAATGGTCCAATCTTGAATGCTGAAAAAACTAACCTGGTTATGTTCTACCCAAATAGAACCAGGCAGGATTTCAGCATATTGGTAAGATTGGGGGGAAGCACTATTGAGCAGAATGAGGTATGCAAGTTTCTTGGTGTTCATTTAGACTCAACTTTAACATGGGAAAGCCAAATCGATGAACTCTTAAAATCTTTAGCTTCAAAGAGTTTCTGTATACTACAGTTGAGAAATACTGTTAGTACAGAAACACTTTTGAATTTTTACTATGGTTGTGTAAATTCAATTCTTTCATACGGTCTATTATGCTGGGGAAATAGTTCCAATGTGGAAAAGGTTTTTATTTTACAAAAAAGAATTGTTCGTTTTATGTTCGGAATACCCTTTATATAGTCGTGTAAACCGATTTTTGCCGAGAAACGCATAATGACAATATACAACATGTATATATTTCAGTGTGTTTTGCACGTAAAAAAGAATTTTGGCAGTTTTCGCACCTTTGGTGATGTAAATGGTTACTTAACAAGAAATGAAAATACTTTATATGTTCCTTCTTTTAAATATGTACAGGTAAAAAATGGTCCTACC
>OY294047.1:38667802-38839168 GCA_958510825.1 Brachypterus glaber
AGAAACAGAATGGAAAACACATTTTGGAAAATAAAATAGTCTCGAATTGGAAAAGTTTTCACTCTCCTGCAATGTATGAAGGAAACTTATTTATTGGTTCATATAATTAATACACTATGTATCTAGTGTATATGCTACAAATAATAGATATTTCAGGACAACAACTCTAATAACTCAAGACTTGCTTTTGATCTCACAGAACACTAGAAAATAGTTATGTTTTTATACATATGAAACCCCACTAAAGTTTAGTTTTTTCTAAGACTGCTTTAGAATGTAAGCAAATACACACACTTTTCAAACACAGAATGAATCCATTCTAGCTCTAGATACGGTATGAATATTCCGTATCAAGTGTTAGAATGAGCACATGTAGTGCCATCTCTTTTTTATAAAAGTAAAGAAAACTGTAGCAAAATTAGAAAAAATATATATACATTTTACCATGAAATATTGAATAATTTAATGCAATTTAAAGTTATGCGTTAAAATTACATAAAGTTTATTAGTTTTTCATAATATTTGACCAGTTTTTTATCAATTTAGTTCAAAAAATTAAAACTGCTCCATCTATTGTTAAATATTTAAACCTGATATCTGTTACAACAATCTGACATAGCCTTTAATTTTTGCATTATAATTTGTAAATATGTGCTAAGATTGAATAAAAATCTTTTTTAAGTACTGATTTGATAAAATTATTAAATAACATTAATTGCTTTATTTAAAAATATGTGTTTTGTTGCATTTGCAATGTCGAGTCACAAAAAACATTGTTTTTAACCTTGTCCGCAGTTTAAAGCCATACAGTGTTTCATATTTGCAGTCGAAGAAAAAGTATAGTCTACAACACGTATGGAATAGTCATTCCGTGCTCGCGGGACCGTGATACTCGCATGCCGGCTCGTATATCAAACTTTCCGCTCGCGCGGAATATTGTCTATTCCATACTAGTTATAGAATATTACTGGTTTTTACAGTTAACTATAAAAACGTCAAGTATTACTGCAAGAACCAGTATTTACTACGGTAATGAATTCTCAGTGTATAGCTTCAAGACTTACCAAATGATCTTTTGCTTCTGATCTCATGGAGCACTAGGTATCAAGTTATGTTGAGAAACTAATTTAGGCAAATGCCATTTCTAAAAAGTTCATAAAATAGTACAAGTTCAGAATGTTTTTTAATAAATAGCGAAAAAAAAAGCTCTTTGGAATTCTCAATATTAAACAAAAAATATACTTATATAACTGCTATTTTTTTCTTGCTCATTTTTAAAAGTTTTGTATTATGTTTTTTTTTCTGAAGGTAATAAAACAGTATAGCTCGCTAATGTATCTAAACTTTTCTCATAATATCATCGGTAACATTAAAAAGTTTTCCAGGGGGACCCATGTGTGCCTTGAACGAAATAACATTTAAAATTAGCCTGTCAACAAAATGACTAACTACCATTTAAATTATCTTTCGAGCAGGAGTTTTGCAAACACTCCCCCGATTTTTTCCTGCAACAAATCATAAACAGATAAGAAGGAAGACCGTTTTAGGGTGTACAATTTATAAATTTATTTTTGTGGGACAAAGAAATAAATTTGTTTTTATTTCTTAAGAATATTATATCTATTAAAGGTAAGTTAATGGATAAATATAATTTAAATTACTATCATTAAACTAAAAATTAAACCAATGAGAAATAGCAAATAAATACAACATTTTATTGGTTAAATTATTAATTTAGTGATATATATATATATTTAAAATTAAATATGAAAAAGCCTTGAAGTTATTGTTTAGTTTTTTTGCCTTAAACGTGGAAGCGTGCTGGGCCCAACCTAATAAAAAACACACGTGTTATTCAGCACACTCTACTTTATTGCTGTCATTACTGTCAAGTACATGTCAATATATATTTAGTTGTATACAATAGATGGCGCAATGTTTACATGGAATATTTGATAATACATTTATAATATAACATATATAGTAATTATTTTTACTATAGCCAAGCGCGCTCTCAACTTTACGCTTTAACCTTCGTAACGCAGAATGCGTGCAAGTGAGAGGCACTATCTTCTATAGTAATTGCGCCGGCAATGCCTATGAAATTCATTTTAGTTCCATTTCAATATTATTAGCACCCTTAAAAAGTGTATAATGTAAGACTAGCTTAAAAAAAAGAATCATAATAATTTATATTTACTTGCTTTTCCACAAAATATGGAAGTACCTTTATAATTGTCTACGGTACTTATAGTTTCAGTATTCATTTGTGAAACATATAGGTAAGGGTGTAGCCCACTTTATATAGCATATATAAAAATTTGAAAAAACTAAAATGCTTGGGGTGGCATTTTTTTTTTGCTTAAAAACAATTGTGTGTATGTGTAACTTACATCAATTAGAAAACAAATTTATTGATTTTCCGCAAAGTCAAAACAAGTAAAAAATTCTTCTAAAAACGTGAGGATTTTCTCTTATTTTGGCCTTGCGGAGCATGAATTTCTTTTCTGATTGTTATGTAACTTCACACGTTTTTTTAGGTAAAAAAGAAAAAAATTACACCCCAAGCATTTTAGTTTTTTAAAGTTTTCAAAGTTGTTATAGTACGCTATGCCCTAATATAGGTAGTAAATGAGGAAAGAACAAAGCTTAAACATATCGCTAGAATGCTAGTTCAACGCGTTAGTAGGGAATAAAAAAAAAAACACTTTTAGTTTTAGAGGTGAAAGGAAAAAGTTACTGGTTGGAAAACAAGGATGTAGGTGGTTAAAGAAGACCTAAATAAAAAGCCTTCTTAAAAGATAATATGAAAAAATAGAGAGCAATTGCTCTGAGCAGAGCAATTGCATTTCGTCAGTTGGTCAGTTGGTCAGCACTTAAAATGATATAGTTATTTTATTCTTCAATTTTTCAATTTTCAGCATAACTAATAAAATTAGTTTTGTTCCAGCTTTTGTTCTATTTTCATAGAGGCCACTGTGTAACGTCATATCTAGATGAAGTAACCGAGGTCGTATATCTTTGTGCGGAGCACTAAATTAAAAGCGGGCACTAAATTTAGGACAGGGTGGTCCGAACCGACGGGCGTCGTTGTTTCATTTAGTAGATGGCGAACGATTAATGTGCGCATTTTTAATAGATACATAAGCGTCGCGAATTTAATGAAGTGCAGACGTAATTATGATTCAGATTCAGCCAAATGCTTGATAATGCTAGATATGTTTTTTTAGTTAATTATTTTTTTGTCAAGTGGGAAAAAATGGGCTTATTTACAGATAAAAATGGGGGAGATAACGATACCAAGCAAGAAATATTTTCTTAGGTATCTCTGATGTACACAAGAACTTTTATTCATCATTACTCCTATAATTTGTATCTTTTTTGTAGTCTAAGATACAAGCCTTGTAACTTTTTTGACCAGCACATTACTAGCAGTCAGAAATATTTGATTTTTCTCAAAAATTTTAAGTTTTGATGTCTCAAACCATTTAGTTGAATAAAGTTATAAATATTCTCATTAATAAAACTGAAAACCATTTTTGTCACTCAGTACATTTTCAACTAGGCGCTTTAACTTAATTAAATAGAAGTTGACTTTATACCTGTTTATACTAAAACTAGTAAATGAATAAATCTATCTATTATCAAAACGGAGTTAGTTCCAAACATAATTTAAAAAACTATTTTAAAATAAGTAAATCCCAATCAAAATTGCATAAGATTTGTTTTAATACATTTTTCATCTTTATGAGCGTTACGTTTAAAGCGTCAATAATTTTTTTTGAGTAAATAGTGAAAGCGTTCCCTCTTCAGAAAACAAGACAATATATTTTCTTTATAAATGAATAAATATTTAAATCAAATTTTTGTTCATGTTTTGCTCTGCGGTGGAGACTGTGCTTATTTAGTTCGTGTGAGGTTTTAAATCGTTTAATATGCAGGATGATCTAGCGTGATATGAAAATTGTATTAAGGTAAACCTACCATGTTTTATTTCCAGAGTAATTAATAACGAAGTATGTGACAGATAAAATTAAATTTTGGCTGAAACAGTATTTTAAATGCTTATTATATATTTATAAAGTAACACCTTCCAAAGCAGATCTGAATTATTTGCTTTTAGAATACCTGATATTTTTAACAATATTAAAAAATATTAAGTACCTATTCACAGGCTCGCATAGGAACATAAAACATAACAATGCGATGCCGTGATTGGCTGTGCCGCCATGTATCTGGTAAGCCAATCACGGCATCGCATTCTTATGTTTTATGTTCTTATGCAAGCTTCTGGATATGCCTTAAGTCTCATTAATATTTTGAAATCTTATGATAATAGTGTTTCGGCTTTATATACCCTTATACCCGAACGGTTAAAAAGATGCTCATATATATTTTTATTTGCTTGTATTCCAAAGCGAATAAAAAATAGCGTATGATACACGGACGAGAAATAAATCTCGGTCTTACGCGGTTGTGAATCTCGGCTCACGCCTCGACAGAGAAACATTATTTCTGGTCCTTGGATCATAATATACTATTTTATCTTTTCTCTTTTTCATTTAAATTTTTAAACTTTACGGAGCTTGAAAATCTTTATAATAAAAAAATTAACTCTAAGTTGTTTTTAATTAATTGATTTTCAAAATGAAGTACGACTTTGAAATTAATCAAGGTTGCCACAGTGGTAGGTAAGGGAGGAAAGGAATACTTCCGTACCCTTATATTTGAATTTATTACCTTCTATTCATTACGAAATGGATTCATCAGTAAAGTGGGATTTTAGGAAGACCCGGATGTTTTGAAAACCACTGCAGAATCTGAATAATTTAGGTCTCATTGCACTTCACAGATACATTACTGTGTACCGGTGCACAGCAATATATCATTCAGTTTTTTACTTTTAATACTAAAAGTTGTATAGTCTTGAAAGTTTAAATATATTTATATTATCTTAAGTAGGTATAGCGGTGGTTAAGCCAGACAGTTCGGGACATTTGAACTACTGTCGGTAAGTGCATAATCTGTATTATCGGTATATTTGAACTACTGGCGCGAAATTTAAAAATACAAGATGGAGATTTCCGGTGACGTCACAAAATATAAAATGGCGGTTTCCGGTTGCGCGAAATTTAAAAATTCAAAATGGTGGTTTCCTGTTGCGGGAAATTTAAAAATGCAAAATGACTGCTTCCGTTGCGCTAAATTTAAAAAAGGCGCGAGAATTTCAAATATGGGGGTGCTGACACGAAATTTTAAAAAGGGGTTCAAAATTTTAAAAACTGGTTTTAATAGTCACATGGTGAAGGCCCCAAAATGACTGATCGGTTGAAAATTTTATGTGATATTATGCTGAACTGATTCTAATCATTAAAAACTAGATAAAACGTTACAAGCACCTTATCAAAAGGGGGTAGGATAAGGTGTCTAGTGTGTAATATTAGCGCCAAATTTTTCTGAAACGATTTAAATTTTTAAAAACTAGATGAAACGTTGTCAGAATTGTCAAAAGGGGTATAGAGTAAGGTGCGCAGTGTCTGATATTAGTGCAAGCACAATATTTTAGGACATTGAAAAAAAAAATTGTGTGCAGCCATGTTGTATTTTTAAATTTCTCGCAACAGGAAACCACCATTTTGAATTTTTAAATTTTGCGCAAACGGAAAGCGCCATTTTATATTTTATGACGTCACCGGAAACTGCCAAATTGTATTTTTAAATTTCGGACCAGTAGTTCAAATTAACCGATAATACAGATTACACAATTACCGACAGTAGTTTAAATGTCCCGAACTGTCTGGCTTAACCACCGCTATACCTACTATCCTAAAGTATTTATTTTGGCTGCCATTTTTAAAAGTAAACCTCTGTTTTCATAGAAAGGTATGAAACAATTTTATGTGCTTTTACCGCTACCGCTGTTTAAACCCCTTCTGCTCCAGCCGGTTTTTGAAGATAAAGGTTTTTGCTATAGGCTCCACGCCAAATAGGACCCTAAAAGGGCAATTTTGGACATCGACTTCATCGATTTTAATCATTTTTGGTATACTTGCTCTACGTATGCTTAATAAGAAATTATATAATTTTCAGATTTTTTTGGTCATTATTTATGGAGTTACGGCCTTTTGAAATTGGCCAAAATTGCAAAAGTCACTAAAACAGCCTGTTTTTAAACAGCTCTATCTCAGTAACGCTAAAAGATACAGATTAAAAAAAATATATATTTTAAAGCCATTTTCTTGTGTTTTAATAATTTTTAAAGATATGTAAAATTTAGTGATTTTGGTGATGGTCACCAAAGTCGCCAATGTTTGGTGACGATTATCTCAGAATACGCCATCTTTGATTTTTTTAATAAAAAGATATAATAATCTGTAGCTCTTTCTCTAACCATGTGCCAAAATTCATAATGGGACGACCATGGGATTGCCTTGGGCAAAAAAAGATATAAATGTCAGTCAAAATTTCATTTCCCAACCACTTTTTAACGCAGAGTTTAATAATACTACCCTGTATTTTTGAAATGTAAATGCTGATATATTTAATAACTATTTTATATTTATCTGCAACATTTTTTACTACATCTGATATACATATATACCAGCAGTGGACCCGTTATTCGCACGGGAAATTAGTTTTAGAAATTAATCAAACTAACATCAGTTTTTTTAATGCTTATTGCATACTTACATAATATGTTTTGGAAAACCTTAAATTGAGTTTATATACATATGTACTAGCTGTGATACCCAATCTTCGCATGGGAAATCTAATTTAAATTATACTTTCTTCTACTGCCTTGGCAATTTTTTTTTTATTTATTTTTTTCTCGTAGTTTTATTATACAAAAAACAATAGTTTACCAATAGAAATCTGTGTGTCGGTCAATCTTTATATCTGTCTGTCCATGAAAATTTTTGATCACTATAACTTAAGAAAGCTTTGAGCTAAAGACTTCAAATTTTAAATATAGGTTCCTTATTCAAACAATTCGGCTAGGATATTTTTGACCCCCTTACTCCACCTCAACATTTACCAAAAACAATTCCAGCTGAAAACGTTTGGGCTCATACGTACGTATGCTATGCATGTTTAATAAGAATTTGCCTTTTTTAGATTGTTTTGACATTAAACAATGTTTAGTAAACATAGTAGGCTTTAAAAAATATGGCTATTTATAATTAATTGCTTATTTAAACAAACTATAGAATATTATGAATGTCTAAAACATTCTGTAAAATGCAAAAATAATACCTTGCCTAATTTATTAAAAATTCCGTGCGAAAAACGGGTGTCTTGGCTAGTTATATTAAAAAAAATAATCAATTAACATTTAATTTCGTTTGCAAAAAAGTTAATTTTAGTTTAAATTTGATTGAGGTAAAGTTAACATACAACGTACATCAAACTGTGGTCATAATATTACCAATAAATAAAAAATTGAGTTGCTACTATATTTTTAAAAATTTACCAAAGACGAATATAATTTTGAAATTTGGGCAACTGTTAGAGAAATGTCTGTAGTTTAACATATATTTTAAAAAAGAAAATCGAAGATGGCGTATTTTGAGTAAAATTTCACCAAAAATTGGTTACTTTGGTGACTATCACCAAAATCACCAAACTTAAATTTACTTTATTATCAAAATAACTTACAAATAACAGACTTTAAAATACACTTTGTCTGAAGTCTCTATATCTTACCGTTATAGAGATACAGTCGTTAAAAAATTATACGTTTTAGAAAAGTTGGGCATTTTTGTCATCTTTAAAAGGCCATAACTCCAAAAATAAATGTCAAAAAAATCTGAAAAAAAAATCAGGTTCTTTTTGGATAAACATAGCACACTTGAGCCAAAAATAGGGCAAATAAAAGAAGTCAAAGTTTTCCTTGGGTCCTATTTGGCACAGAATCACCCTATACCTAAAAATATCCATACGTGGATACAATGGAGCGGAAGGGGTTAAGCGGGGTTAAAACAGAAAATATATCTGTCCGTTCTCGGTCTATGAAGGGTAGGTAACTTCATATTCAATAATTTGACAGATAATAACGTTTTAACGTTTAAAAATAAGAAAAAAATAGAAATTTGTGACATACTTTTGCATAGTGCAATTCTAATAAGATTCTTATATATCAAACAATATTTTTAAGCTACAAATATGTCAAAATATTCCCTACATTATTTATCACTGTACTGTATACATGTTTACTACATGTAGTAAACTTCGAAGTAAGAAGTTCCTGCCATATACCAAAAGTTGTACAAACTATTCATTTAAGTCACAACTTCTTCCTGACAAGATGCTGATGCTCATTTGTTCTATTCGCTGGAGGCCCTAAAAAACAACTGCAACCACGAAACATGAGCCGGTAATTCAGATTTTCTCGCACTTTTAGCTACAAGCAAATCTTATTTGCGGGATTACCTCGAGTAAACATTTGTCATGTTAACATGGCAACTTGGTCCTGTGAGAAATGAGCAAGCGGAAAGAAAAAGAATAGTTGCTAATGTAAATTTAGATGCTTGCAGTTAACTTATAAATATAAATTTATATTTATCCTGGTAATAATCAATTTCTTTCCCACAGATTTCTTTTAATTATGCACATATTTGGAGTAGAACAATAGTAATATTAATTATATATCAAGGTAGAGAAGGTGAGGCTATAATAGTCTTTTCTACCGTAGTTTATATATTAGTTTTTTCACTGCTACCATTATTTAAGTATTTTTTTTCAATACTAGCTTTAGAACATAGATTAGATTAATTTATTGGTGCCTTCAAGTTTATAAAAATTCTTACACAAGTCATATATAAAATACAAAATATTCAAATTGCAAAAATACATTTACATTAAAAAAAAAAACTGATATATTACCATTTGGTAAAATCCAGCGTGTTCATGGATGGATCCATATATTCCTCCACAGAGTAGAAGCAGAGCCTGCACAACATAGAGCTTTTAAATTTGTTTAAAGGCAGGTTTTTGTAACTGTCTGGTAATTTGTTAAAAATATCTGAACTATTCTTTTGAGATTTAACATATTTGAAGGATTTATTTTTTAATAAAAATTCCTTATTTGCTGAGCTGGTAGAGTAACTATGTTTATTTGTGAACGTTTCATACTTTTTAAAATTATTTTTAATGTCAAGCAGTGTTTGAAATACCATTATTTATCATGTTTTCAGACTGTGAAATCAATTTTCGTCACCTATATCATAATAATTTTTTCTCTCCTGGTGGGAGTAAATTTTATAAACAATTGATTTCTGACACTTTATATGTTTCAGTTCGTTGTGCAATTTTTACTAATTAAACCCAATAAAAAGCTTTAAATATCTTTTTATTTATTAAATATAATTAATTATAATTATTACCAATTAATAAAATCAATAATTAGCTAAATATTATGAAAAAAAAATTAAAAAAAAAACTAAATTTTTAAAAGTCAGTTCAAAGTATTTATTTGAGCAAATGTTATTGATCGGGGCTACTTGATCTTTGTGAAAATTTCAAGAAATATCATTTCTGTTAATAATTTATTTTATTAAAACTGTCTACGTCCCTGGTTAAAATTACCAAATAAAAATTACATAAAATAATAACCTTTATCAATGTTAACACATGTGAAAAAATTCGTTACTGTGGTTTATAAGGTTCCAGAGATATTAAATAAAAACTACTTTCCAGATGTACAATTAGGAGGGTCGTAGCTCCCTTAGGGCTCATATTCGGATCAACCTTTATGGGAACTTTTTTTCATATTTTTGGACCTAGAATCGCCCTTTAAAATTAATCAAAAAATCTTTTGTTTATGAATTTTTATTAAACGTGCTATCAACGTCATTTTTTCAGGGAAATTGGCCTTTATTAAATTAAAAAAAAAAATAATTTAAATAAAAAAATGTATAGGGCGACAATTAATAGGTAAAAATATCCTAATACAATTTAATTCAGTTAAAACTTCATCAAGAAAAAATAAAGTCGAAAGTAAAAATATCCTAATACAATTTAATTCAGTTAAAACTTTATCAAGAAAAATATTACTTGAAACGGCGAGGAGTATACTATAGAATTCGAAGCATTGAAATATATCTACGGCTTGTTTTAATTGTACAATCAAAATTTAATGTATGGAAACAAGATATATAGACTTCGTCAAAGTAAGATTCAAGCCAACTGATTTTTTTTCCAGATAATTTCAATTATATATTCAATAACCTTACATATTTCAATAAATTATCTGGAGAATACCTTAGTACCTACACAGGTAGATGAAGTGTATGAATATGTAACTGTTGAAATAATTTATTACCATCTAAAGGGACGTCTGTGAAAATAACACACGGTAGATATGCAGCTATTTGAATTACAATGTCGTCTTAATAGAGTGGACTGAATTAAAATTGCTTCATCATATTTGATATATGGGATGTAGGTCACATTTATGGATTTATTTAAACACAAGTGGTATAATATAATTCCTAATGAACTAAAGGTCTAGACTAAAATATTTTTTCTTAAAATATCAAAAAATCATGACCGGGTTTTAAGGGTTTTCTAGGGCAGGTACTTATGTATTAGTAAGAGCTAAATAACTTTAGCCCCTAGGCATGTTTTCATATACTCTAAAGTTACTACAAAAGTGAAATAAATGATACTAACTACAGACGGTTTTTTATCAATTAAGTTCAAAAAAGTAAAACTGCTCCATTTAGGCCCAGTTTATCAATGTACAGTTAAAACTTTATATAAAAGATAAAGTTTCAGTTAAGAGCAAATTCTGAATTTTGGTTGAAGTTGCTATGGTTATTACGTGTCAGTTAAATTTAGCTGCACTTTGATAAACCCAGCATTATTGTTAAATATTTAAACCTGACACATGTCACAACAATCTGACATAGCCTTCAATTTTTGTATTATAATTTGTAAATATGTGCTAAAATTAAATAGTATACTGATTTGATAAAATTATTAAATAACATTAATTGCTTTATTTGAAAATATGTGTTTTGTTGCATTTACAATGTCGAGTCACAAAAAACATTGTTTTTAACCTTGTCCGCAGTTTAAAGTCACACATTGTTTCATATTTGCAGTCTAAGAAAAAGTATAGTCTACAACACGTATGGAATAGTCATTCCGCGCTCGCGGGACCCTCATACTCGCCTGCCGGCTCGTATGACAAACTTTCTGCTCGCGCAGAATATTGTCTATTCCATACTAGTTATAGAATATACTATTCTTTAATCCAGGACAGCGTTTCTGTCTGTTTTCTATTTTAAACCTTTACTACTGATAGAAAGAGATAAATGTTTAGCATAGATTTAATAATACATAATGCGTTTTAACAATAACCTACATTATTTCCCATATATCATGCATTCTCAGATATTCGCACAGTGGGCAGTTACTAGATAGTAAGCCACACACCGAGTGAAGTGAATCTCGCTACGCTATCGCGTCTTTAACCACTGTTATTTATAAGAAGATAGTCTAATGGCGGCGTAATAAAATAGCTAGACAGTACTTTGGATCAGGCCCACCAGCATCAACAAAACGGTTCCCATAAACCACCACATGGGGAAATAATTAGACAATTAAGTTAGCGAACAAGTGATTCTACCGTATTTATAATACAGCATATTCCATAATACGAGGATCATTTCAATTTCACTACTTTTTTTATTAACCTTACTTTTTAGTCTTTTATTTACTATACTACTTACTATATTATGGAATATTATGGCATTCTTTCAAAAATATACAGAATTAATTAGATTTTAAATAATAACCACTTTTCAGTCAAACAGATCTTGCCTTCCAATTATTAATTAGCTGAAATATCTTGGGGTTTTAAGGGTTATAGGAATAACTCCCGTACTATAAAAATGATTGTCACTAAGTATAGAAATGGTTCTTAAACAAGTTTATGGGCCACCCAACTGCTGCATTTCATGGCAACTGCTGTTAGAATCTTCTCTCTGTGTATGAAAATTAAAGCAGTATCTGACCCTAAAGTTTAATTTTGCAAATTGTTTTTTAAACCATATGAAAAGAATTTTCGACTGGTACCTAACCATGGTACTTATTCGTCTTAACCTTTTCTCAGTTCTTGTTTTAATATGATTAGAAAGATAACTTTCATAATTCGCTGTGGCATGATTTTGTTGTCATTTAAATGAGACGTAGAGGAATCCAGTTTTCAACGACATCATCCAAGTAAATAAAAATGTTCTAGTTTGTCCGATTTGTACATATAGGGCATTTGTATAAATTACTTGAATACATTAAGATCTTTATCGTCACTGAAGGATCTATTTAACCATAAAGGACTATAATGTCTTACTTTTTACTATTTCCAATTTTTGCAGATGTGATTGATACCAAATACGGAAAACTAAAATAATAAAATGGTTAAGGAAATAGAAACTTGCATAAGTGACTAAGTGGTCTAGTGGGCTTAGGTTCTAGCTAACGTGACTGCAAGACTTATGTTCAACAAGACATGATAGTATTCAAGTTAATCAAAAAAAAAAAAAAAGAATTAAGATAAAGTAATATAAAAATTATTTATGATAAGGTTATTGCGTCTTTGATAAAGTATTCCAGCAAAGAAGTAGTTTTGCTATGGTACACAATGTTTTTTAGATGGTGACGATAGTATAAATGCCTTAAAATTAAGTTATTGAACAACATTAATGCCTTAAAATTAGTTACTAAACAACATTTATATTGTGCGTGAAGTTTCGGATCATCGATGAATCGAAACTGTTTTTATCCGCGTTCTTCTTAGTATAAACACACATTCGGGTTTAATAATATCCACATTATAAAAAGTCATTTTTGAAGATATTATAAAACCCGAATGATTTTGTTTTTTCATTTTCACCCTCCAACACATATTTTTACAATATTTGAATGAAGTTTTCAATGTGTCGTTTTAAGCAATGTGCCAAATCTAGACGTGATGGAATAAAACCGGCGATATTATCAGAAATGGCCAGTCTCTAGTCAGTCGGATTTTATGACTAGCACAGTGCTTTTAGTACACTTAAATATATTTTCACTACGAGTCACGGAAAATCTTTTATTTATGGCCACTAAAAGTTTAAGTCGCCAGATCATATCAAAAAATATACTAAGTATTTGTAAACGGAGATGTATTTTTTTTGTTTAAAAAATGACATTCGAAAAAAATGGTTCTATTAAAATATGAAAAAAAAATAGTTATTTTTGTATTAAGAGCGCAAAATGACCGATTTCTGCTTGAGCGTGGAATTTGCTGATCGAGGCGTCTAGCCGAGATCAGCAATTACGCGAAAGCCGAAATCACATTTTGCGCTCGTAATACAAACAACGTTTTTTCTACAATGTAAAATAAATAAATAAATTTCAGACAGTAAATTTATAACCTTACAAGGTCGCAGCACTTACATTTTTTTTTGCAAATCTGGTAGTTTATAAGAAAAACCCTCATCACAGTAACTCTCCATAAATCCTTAACAACAAATATTTAACACATAAATATTTAGCACCCGAAATTGAGATTTGATTAAAAATAAATAATAATTTTATATTAAAAAATAGCAGAAGACAACAGCCCGTAGCATATACTTGACACTGTCAAGTTAACAGCTGTTTTACGATTAACTTGCAGGTTGCCTACACTCTAGCGCGCTAAATTCAATTTTGCTCTTGCCGTTATGGTAACGAGCAGAAAAGTAAAATGCTAAGAAATAGGTTATTTTTAGGTCAGAAAACTTTGTTTTTGTAAAAATGCTAACTTTTCTATTGGATCGTAGAAAAAAAAAACAGTTATGTTGTTCCTTTCTAATGGCTTTTTAAAATAAACTTTATCTATTTTTATAAAAATAAAGCATGCAAATCAAGGGAAAAGGCTAAGGTAATTCCACCGCTTCCTAAAATTAGTAACGTTACATTTTATCGAATTTTCGTGTAAAATTAGCGTTTCACACGTTATTAAGAAAACGTTACCGGGAACGAAACGCTGATATACGAACGCCGGTAATTCACGGCGTTTTATTCAAGCATAATGTCTTCATCAAAAGCTTGTAATCTGAGTTTGATATGCCGCCACGATCAATAATTTACTAAATCAGTAGTTGGCTATGCATAGAAACAAAACAAAAAGCGGATATAATGTTGTAATCTAATGACTACCATTTTGAGAAGTACACGGTGTTTGCACTGCAAACTTCGCTGTGTTTTCGCGGAAAATAAAGTGGATAATACTACATCACAAAAAAAAATCTGAAAAACCAACATACGAACATAGATCATAAAACGAACCCTTAGAGAAATAATAAACCTTTAAAATTGTACTAAAAATAAGTTTTTTATTTATAACTTTAGTACCCTTTGAGATGGAGCAACAAGGTTTTGCATGGATACTAGTTTTAATAAGGGAAATTAGTTTATATTAATTAATTTTTTTGAATAAATCCCAAGGCGTGCCTAGACGGACAAAATATGTAAGGCTTATCTGATTTTTGCCCCAAACTTTTTTGTGTATTTTTTTTATTTTTTTGTAAAAAATATGGATTCTTTAGGTAAAAAACCATAAAAATTACGATTAAATATAATTTTGTTTTACAAAGTAAAATAATGTAGAAACCTATTTTGTAAATAGCACAGAAACATATTTTCTTTTCCGCATCCCCTAAATTTTCCTGCAAGTTAATTATATTTGTCCGCCTGTTTTTACGTCTAATTATACGAATAAGGGTGGTTTTTCCTTTTTCGAGGACATCGCACAATTTATGGCTTTTCACCAAGTGGACACTCTACCGAACTTAAGTTTAATAAGTGCGTTCTTTAAAAGGACTATAGCTTATTTGCAATGTTGCCAAGCTTCTAAGTAGGACAATTTATTATAGAAGGCGTATAAGAAAAATATAAAGTAGTAAGTATACAGGGTTACTCTTTTAAATGGTACACCCACCGTAACTTTTGAATGGGATGAGATATAAACTTTATATTTTAAATATGCATATCACACAACAAAAACTATCATTTAGAGGGTCAGTGGTGGACAATATTTTAAATGGTATTCTAGGTCTTGTGATAAGTCATTTTAAAGCGCTTAAAATTCTCTATTTAACCATATTAAAAAATAAATAGTTAGGCCTAACTATTTATTTTTTAATATTTTTTCTTAAATATATTTTTTTCTGCAAAATAGATGAAATTTTCTGTATTTAAAAAATAATAATTTTGGATTTTTTGCGGAAAAAGGTGAAAATAGTTAATACGTGATGTATTAAGACTAATTATTTATCATTTTCGTGTAAAAATTTTAATATTTTCGTGTAAAAATTTTAATATTAAATAAATTTTAGGCACAAAATATTAAAAATTTGAATAATTCTGAAGAAAAAAAAAATCTTCAAAAAAAATATTAAAAAAATAATAGTAACACAGTTAAATAGATAATTTTAAGCTCTTTAAGATGATGTATCACAAGACCTAGGTTGCCATTTGAAATATTGTTCCTCATTGGGGGCAAATAACCGAATAAAAAATTGAAAAATATGGCAAATGATAATATTTATTGTGTGATCTGCATATTCCATATTTAAAGTTTATATCTCATTTCGTTCAAAAGTTACGGGGGGTGTACCATTTAAAAGAACAACCCTGTATAGTATGTGTGTATATTTATTAGGCATAAATAATGTTTATTAAGCAATTCCAATTTTTTTAGCCCAAATATAACTCTTAAATATGTAAAATGCTTATTTTTTATAAAATTATTGAAAATATCTTTTAAATATGGATAGAGTTAGGCTTAAAACAAACTATGTTAGTTTTTTAATAAAAGTCATGGTCATACGAGTCATGTGGCCCACCTTCTAGGTATCGCGTATCAATTTTTTATATTTAAAAAAAAATAACTTTTCTTGCAAGATTTCACTTATAATTCTTAGGTTGGATCCCTTCAAATAGATTTTGTAGATTTTTTTATTGCTACTCACCCATATCTAGCTGTAATATTTAAATATATATATATATATATATATACAACTTTTTACATTTACAGTGTGAAAATTGGTCCAAAAAGTATAACAGTTAACTCAAATAATATAAAATTTTTATATTTCAGCTAGATATTATATCTACCTATAATAGGTGTAGAGCAATAAAAAATATATATATATATAAAGAGGACCAACGTAAAAATTATAAGTGAAATCTCGCACATCCAGAATATTAACTCTAAGAATTCTAAACGGGCTTTCGGTTTCCGAATCTAATTTTTAGAATTTTTAGAGTTATTTAACTTAGCAAAAGTACTTTTACGACCATTTAAAATTTTTGTTTGTGATGATACATACGTCATATGACGTCAGAGCTTCAGCGATAATCGCAAACAAGAATATTCCTTTAATCAATTACAAAAAGTGCGATAAACGCTTGTTTGGCTTGGAAAATTTTAAAAAATAGTTTAGTTTATATTTATTTATAGCAGTTCTGGTCCAGAACTTCTGGAACCTTTACTATTAATATTAAAATCATTTATTTTTTTATTTAATTATTGGGTAAATTTTTATGTATCTCGTGTTCCAGATTTATTTACTTTCATAATTTTTATACATAATATTACCCATACTAATTTATTTTTCATTATGTATGAAAGGGATAAAAAAGAATATGTCCCAGTAAAACAATAAACATAATTGAAATGCGATCAATTTGGCAACCTTGTTTATTACTTGGCATGCTCCCCTCACACAGATTTTTACACATACACACGAAACTTATCAAGAATGTGATGTAATGGAAAAATGCCGAAAAAAATAAACGAGAAATGCGACAGCAGTCTACAAGCTGGCGATATTAAATTTTCCAAGTCTGTGGTTCCGTAATCTATTGGTCCTGGGGAGACTTTGCGGTTTTTCTTACTCGACGTTTATATATTAAACTTTTCTGTCACAATATGTTCCATTGTCTCTTGAACATATTATGAACATGATTTATATGTGCTAAGAAATGGCGAAGATAACCACGGTTTATACATGGTTAAATAAGAAAAAAATGTTAGTTCATTTGATATTTTTTTCAAAAACGAATATTTATGGTTAGTTTTGTTGCTACATTCTTAAAAAGAGCCAACCAAAATAATAATTTTTAAACTACGGTTTGTTCTTGGTTCGGATTCACGCAGTAAAACATACCAATAGACTACAACAAAAGTCAGTGATGTAAAGGAATAAGAAAGAAATACTTAGGTATTTATTATTTTTAAAAGTAATATTAAAAAGTAATTTAAAAAGTAAGTTTAAACATATATTTTAAAGAGTACTTTTATAAAGTAATTTTTTAAAGTAATTTTTTAAATTAATTTTAAAAATATATTTAAAAGAGTAATTAAAAAAATAATAATTTAAAAAGTATTTTAAAAAGAAAATTTTAAAAGTATTTTAAAAAGTAATTTTTAAAAGTATTTTTAAAAAAAGTTTTAAAAATTAGTTTTAAATAGTTATTTCAAAAAGTTATTTTAAAATTTTATTTTATATTTATATATTTATTTTCCAAGTCTGTGGTTCCGTAATCTATTGGTCCTGGGGAGGCTTTGCGGTTTTTCTTACTCGACGTTTATATATTAAACTTTTCTGTCACATATGTTCCATTGTCTCTTGAACATATTATGAACATGATTTATATGTGCGAAATGGCGAAGATAACCCCGGTTTATACATGGTTAAATAAGAAAAAAATATTCGTTCATTTAGTATTTTTTTTTAAAACGAATATTTATAGTTGGTTGTGTTGCTACATTCTTAAGAAGAGAGAACCACTTGAAAATAATAATTTTTAAACTAAAAAAGTCATTTGGTTTGTTCTTGATTGATGCACTAAAACGTACCAATACACAAGTAATTTTTTAAATTAATTTTAAAAATATATTTAAAAGAGTAATTAAAAAAATAATAATTTAAAAAAGTATTTTAAAAAGAAATTTTTAAAAGTATTTTAAAAAGTAATTTTTAAAAGTATTTTTAAAAAAAGTTTTAAAAATTAGTTTTAAATAGTTATTTCAAAAAGTTATTTTAAAATTTTATTTTATATTTATATATTTATTTTCCAAGTCTGTGGTTCCGTAATCTATTGGTCCTGGGGAGGCTTTGCGGTTTTTCTTACTCGACGTTTATATATTAAACTTTTCTGTCACATATGTTCCATTGTCTCTTGAACATATTATGAACATGATTTATATGTGCGAAATGGCGAAGATAACCCCGGTTTATACATGGTTAAATAAGAAAAAAATATTCGTTCATTTAGTATTTTTTTTAAAAACGAATATTTATAGTTGGTTTTGTTGCTACATTCTTAAGAAGAGAGAACCACTTGAAAATAATAATTTTTAAACTAAAAAAGTCATTTGGTTAGTTCTTGGTTCGGATTGATGCACTAAAACGTACCAATACACTACAACAAGAGTCAGTGATGTAAAGGAATAAGAAAGAAATACTTAAGCATTTATTATATTTAAAAGTAATATTATAAAGTAATTTTAAAAAGTAATTTATAAAGTAAGTTTAAACATATATTTTAAAGAGTAATTTTAAAAAGTAATTTTTAATAGTATCTTTTAAAAATAATTTTTAAATGTAATTTTAAAAATATATTTTAAAGAGTAATTTAAATAAATAAGTTAAAAAGTATTTTAAAAAGTCATTTTTAAAAGTATTTTAAAAAGAAGTTTTAAAAAGTAGTTTTAAAAAGTTATTTCAAAAAGGTATTTTAAAATGTTATTTTATAAAGTTATTTTTAAAAAGTTATTTAAAAAGTAATTAAAAAAAAAGTAATTTAAAAAAGTAATTTAAAAAAGTAATTTAAAAAAAGTAATTTAAAAAGGTAAAAAATATTTTATACAATCATTTAAAAACCTAAAAAAATAACTATTTCTGAAAAATGTGTTTAAACTTTTTTTTATTGTCAAGAAAAAGAACACACACGTTGGAAAAAAATTGTAATCATTTTTAAAGGTGATTTAATCACTTAATTTTACAGAAGAAAATAAAAAAATCCTTTATACATGAACTGTAATTTTAACATAGAGAACTCATAACGAACGCAATAGAAAAAGTACAAAGAGCAAAATAAACAAAGCCATTAATCTAATTCAATTAAAAATTATTAATAATATAATCCAATAAATTAAATTTTATTAGACCAGATTGCGAGAGATAGAGATTAAATGCGGCTAGAGAATATAGTTTCGAAAAAATAAGATAAATATATCTAATACATGCGATCATAAATTTTGAATTTGGGGCCTTGAGCACCGTTACCGCAATAAAATTAAGCATGCTCATAGAACTTTCAATAGACAAAAAATTGATCATATAAATTATCTTTAAAACGGTAAACAACACGCCCTTCTTGGGAGAATTCTATTGAAAACATATAAAAAGTTTTAGGAAAAATAAATCTTTTAAAAAGCAATACATTGAAAAATAAGTCGGGTTTATTACACCCCCAGCTATTTTGAAACTATGTATTATATTTATATTATACTTAGTTGACGAATATATGACCTGATAAAATGTTACTTCAGTTCTAAATTTAAGCTTAAGTGAATTTTATTTTAGAGAACTGAATTTAAGCTCAGTTGGACCTTATGTATGTATTTGAACAGAGAACTGGAGAGAAAAAAAAATAAATAGGAAAAGCACGAATAATAGGAATCTAAAGTTATAGGTTCTTAATATTATAACAGACCTATTCACAAAACTTTTTTATATTTGTTTTTCTTTTGTTTTTTAAAATTAATAGAGAGCCCCTAGCAAAAGCTTTCATCTTATTTAATCTGTAATCCTGCACACTAACTAAATAAATGATACCTAAATAAAATACAGTGTTGCATCATGAGCATGAGTTATGTGGTTTTCTTTTTAGTTTTGTAAATTGTAACATTAAAATAAGATTTTAAAAATGGACCTCTGTTTTTTATTTGACGAGTTCATCTCTAAAGCCTTCGAATATTAAGTGTAAAAATTTAAATATTTATATTCTTTATTATAGAATAATTGTTTAAACATACCTTATTTTTATCCTGTTAAACTAAAGCCCTTATTTAAAATAATGTTCTTTTTGGTAGTTCTATAGTAAAAAGTTTTCGTTTGTATTTTTCATAATTCATAACATACGGGAATGGAATCTAGGTATAGTTATATTCACATATGAGTGGAGTGAGTTTTAGTTCTATTTTTTTGGACATATTTGAATATAAAGTTTGTTAAAATTTTTGCTTTAAATTTTAATATTTAGTTCTTAAAGTCCACCAATATTTTTTATAAGTAGAATCAATAAAATAAAATTTTAAATCATTCATTTTTCATTTTTATTGTTCAAATTTTTGAACATAGTGGGATATAATCTAGGTAATATATTCAAATTTGAGTGGGGTGAGTTTTGTTGTATAGTATAAGCAAAAATCTTTAGTTCTACTCTGCTAGACTTAAGCCCTCATTTGAATATGAAGAAACAGTGTACTAGTGGGCATGGATTAGTTTCGTATCCTAGATACAGATTTATTTGACTTTTATGATAAACAGGACTCGTAGAACTTTATCAATTGGAGATTAATTTTTAGTGGCTTTTTGAATATTAAAAATTTTAAATTAAAGGGTCTGAATTAAGGAATATTTAAATTTATTTGTGCCCTTTGCACATTCTTTAGAATTAAAATATTTAACCTGAAAATAAAAAAGAAATAGATTAAAAATTTAGGTTTATGTTTAGCTATTTTTTATTTGGTTGTGTAAAAAATTTCACATTTGAGTAATCTAAGTTTTTTTTTACACCAGAGTCTAGCTTTTAGATATTGCAATCTAATGGTAATATGTAATTTATTTTTAATAACTTTTGTGTATTTTATATTTATATAAAAACTAGATGAAATTCTGTATCTTTAAAACATTATATTCTAGCAAAAAACTGTATATAACATTTTTTATAGGGCTTAAAAAGAGCTTTTATTTAAAATATAATTTTTTGAAATGGGGTTATAAATATGTGAGATATGCTAAAAAAACCATTTACTGCTTTAAACGCCAATATCTCGAAAACTATGCGTTTTAGGAAAACGTTATTTATAACATTTTTTGACCAATTTAAAATTATCTTTTATATAAGTGCTAAATTAACCAAATACAATAATAATTGCCTTAATTATAAACAAAAAACGCTAAAAATAGGGTTTCTAAATTTTCTCGTCTCAGAAATAGTCATTGTAATAAATAAGAGATGCCTTAATTTCTGATCATTTATTAAAATAAATGCGATGCATTTCGGTTTTTAAAAAACCATCTTCGGGCATTTAACATCTATCTAAAAGGGTTTAAACCCAAATTGTCTGGTGTTTATTTGTTTTGGGTTTAAACCCTTTTATTATATGCCCGAAGATGGTTTTTTAAAAACCGAAATGCATCGCATTTATTTTAATAAATGATCAGAAATTAAGGCATCTCTTATTTATTACTATGCTAAAAATAGGAGTTTTACCCTATTTTTACCCCCTTACCCACAATCGTTTACCCCCAAAATTTAATCAGCTCTTCAGAATACGATAAGAAACAATATGCAAAAAACCGCAAGTTGATATCTCATGTAGAAATGGAGTTAAAGAGTTTACACCCAGAAAGACAGACAGACGCAAAATTTTTTTTACTGATTTCGACTCTTTAGAATGTCGAGAAATGTGAAAAAAACGTGGTCAAAGATACTCTTAGTAGCACTAAGTGCCGATGTAATAACATGGTACAAGATTTTTTCTTAATTCTTCCTATCTGATTTTTTTTTCTTTTTTCAGTTTTATATAGAGCAAAGGTAAAGTAATAAATCTTTAAATGTATGTAGCCTAGAGTGTTAGATATGCTATTAAAAATTGCGATAATGTTTCTTTTCGTGTTCTTTTAATGTAAAGATACGGTCTAATTTCCATTTAGGTACCCTAGGGTATGTCCAAGGAAACTTAACCCCTGCTAAAAAAATGCTCCCTGCTAAAAAAATATTTAAATAAAAACACTAAACCATAAAATAAATTAAAACATGCTCGGACTAGACATATTCCTAACATACTTGCTGCAAACCTGCTGAATCCGAAATCTCTGAAAGTTAAAATAAGTTTAAATGTCAAGGGATTATAAAGGATTTTCTGATTCTGGTTTTTGAAAATTGTTTTAGTGGTCCCGAGTTATTAGACATTGATTTATTTCACATTGGTATATTTAATGAAGCTTTTTTTGTAAAAAAATATAAAAATAAAAATGAGGTTTGATAAAATGTCAATAAATATTATCGTCATCCAATATGCCACTTTCTAAGAAATAAATGTCAAATAACTCGAGAAAGCCTGATCCGATTTTTAAAAACAAAACACTGTTGAAACCAGGATTAAAAAAAAAACAGTTTAAACATATAAGATACTTAAAGAGATTTTTTATCTAAAAAAAATAAAATTTCACACTGTATAAATTGTTCTTAACTTTTCTCAGTATGTTACAACCATTCTCTAGGTTATTTTTTAAATAATTATATCACTATAATATAATATAATATATTATATTATAATTTTTCTTTCATTTTATGATTTTTGTAGACCACGTCACTTTTATTGATTAAAATGTCAAGTGTAAACTAAGTATTAGTAATAGGTATTGTATAAAAAACAGTGTTTCACTGTCGTACCCGTAACTATGGACATACCCCTTACTTATTCTGCAGGCACGTTCCATAATTTCCCCATCGAAAAATAAAACACGGCATATTCGCGTCTCTCTTGTTCCAATTCCAGAACGATATTCGTGTATATAAGAGTCTTTCGCACCCCACCCCCACGCGCGGGGCCAGTCACCAAATGGTGATATATCACCGAGGATTTATGAGCCTAGATACGACAGGGAAATTGCAAGAATGGCGAGGCAATCTATCTTTGTTGGGGAAGACGAGGGTAGAAAAATAAGATAAAACCCCCAGAATTTGTCTCTCAAGTGAGCAAAAATAGCCCATTGTTCAATTTCAGATACATATTAGATTTTGAGAGCATAACTTATTAATATCTTGAATAACTATCGATCGAAAATTGTAATTTATTGGAACGATAATAATTAAACGTCCGGTCAAGGACAAATCCCCTTAATCCAACAATTTGAGCTAAAATATGTAGTTGTTTTGTTGTAAAAACTTACAGAATTTAATTTTTAGCCTCATGCACGCTGAATTTTTTTTCCTCTTATTTAGAATGCATTCAAATAATAATAACGGTGTGCCTTAAACAAAGTTGAATGAAAAGTCCAAAATAATTTTATTTTTTTTTTGGACATTGTGGGCGTGTGTGATGTCAGGAAAAACTTGAAGAAGAAGAAGAATGACTTTATTTAAAAACGGCTTCGTGAGCGATTTCAATTTTTGTCAAAAACTGTTTGGAAATGTCCCAAAAACAACCTAAAATCAAAAAATCCGGGGGTGGTTTGACTTTCCATTTAACTTTGTTTAAGGCACACCTTGAAGGTCTAGTTACAGCCAGAGAACATGACTCTTACCCTCTGACTTTTAATCCCTAACTTTTGCCATGTTTGGCCTATATAAACACAATCACAATTATAATATAATTTCAAAGGTGATTGGACAAGACACTGTTTTCATCTACGCAATCATATTGTCACAATACTAACAGGCACCTGTGAGCTAAGGCAAGGGGAAGAGGAGAGGTAAAAAATAGCATGTAAAGTATAGGTGATCTTGAATTTTTCACATTCCACAGAGTTGCCAGTCCATAAAATATACACAGTACTCTATATTAGTTAATATTAAGAACAGCGATTACATTTCTGTTTACGTATGTTTTAATTATATTTTTCCGAAAACGTACTAACTTTATTATTAAATGACGTCAGCTGTAAATTAAAAAGTATGGTACATAGTTTGTTAGAAATCTAATTTACAGCTTTTCATCCAAAATAAACTAATTTTAGTTACCAACAATCCTATCAATTATAAACTAGCTTCATCAGCGTATCTGCCTAGCAAATCCAATTTAATCTGTTTAATGTTTTATTATCAAAATACAATACAAATGTTCAAAAGTTTTCTAAACTCAGAGAAAGTTAATTATAATTATACTGAAAATAGTAGTAAATCGACCACAAAAACTTCTGGTTAAAAAATTTTATAATAAAGAAAAAGTTGGTAAAGGATCTCTATCACATTAACAGCCTATTTAATTAGAAAGAAGTCTTTAAATAATATTTTTTTGAATCAATTTTTAATACTTTATAGCAAAAGCGATATCAATACTTTATGCATTTAAAACCTATGTCAATGATACATAATGATTTTGTAAAACTTCTATTATATCAAGGTTAAACTTTATGTATCATATTAAAGTTTATAAACAAAGGTTAACTTTTCATATCGAGGTTAAACTTTTTTACATTAAGACAAAACTTCTAATATATCAAGGTTAAATTTCTATTACGTTTATTATTAGTTTAGTTTATTAGTTAGATTTTTATAAAACAGCTTTAGAGAGAGCCCCAAATAAGCTTTAAGCTTGTACACCAAGATACTTTCCAAAACATCATAATTGGTTTTGTTAAACTTCTCTTATATTAAGGTTAAACTTCTTATAAAAAGGGTCTTGTGTAAGTTTAACCTTATATCAAAATTATGTTAAGGTGACTTATGTTAAGTCAGATATAGACTCTCTCAATTTTGATTTATAATATTAATTTATAATATTTCATTTAAAAAGTATGTTCCTCGATGTAAACGATATAAAGAACTTCATGTACCACATTTAAAATTTTCGTAGCACCCTATTGTTTTCAGCTGGTATTTGGCCCTTTTATTTAATTCATTTCGACATATCAATTTCTTTTTAATTCAAGTTACCACCCAGGGGGTTGTTCTACTAATCTATTTTATTTGTCTATAGAAAAATATTCATTTTTTTTCTCTCTGAGAACAATGGCACGTGCGCTGCGAAACAAATGAACTGAAAGTGATACGATTTTACACTGTTTGAACATATGGAAGATATGCAAAAGATGGTGGATATTTATGAGCTTGTACGAAAGCTTAACTTATATCTTGTAGGGAAGAATAACTATAAAAATTAGTTTGCTCTGGTAAATAATATTAGCATGTTGTTAATTTAATATTGTAAAAACTGGATGTGATGAAAATACTGTAATACGTATTAGTAAATATTCAGGCAGTGAATAAAAACCTACCCAAACAATAAAATAGTCATAGCCTTTGATATACAGGCCTGTTTAGAATTTTGAAGTAGCTTAAGTTAACATTTTTTTTTATAGTTTTATGACTGATTAGTGGAAATTATTTTTTAATTTATCTGCACCTACTATAACGACTCTTTTGGTTATATAAAAACAAATTATTTTGTATGTTTTCCTTATTCAACTCTCCATATTCCCAACTGCTCAAATTTTAATTTGAATGAGCGGGGTCGTAAATAACACGTTAGAAATATAGCGCTGCATGCCGGGTGATTTCAACAGCAAAATTTACATCGTTATTGCTTTTTAAATTTACTACCCTTGTCGACAAGAAACAAAAGTTTCTTGTAAATTTGTATTATTATTTTTTGGATTAAAAATATATTTTAGTTCCTATATATAGGAATTCCTAAGTTAACTTAAACAAATACCCAATAACTATGGTTATTTGATCTGTTCTCCGGATTCTGTACTTTGATTCTGGAATTTGTTACTAGAAGAAAAGCAACAAAATATTTAAAAAATTGTTTTAAATGACAACCTTAAACCGCCAAGTGCATCAAAGGTATGCATTGCTTTGATATTAAAGTTTTTTTTATTTAATTATTTAATTTTGTTTTAAAACATATATTTAAATTTGTTCAAAAATAACTCTTTTAAAAGAATTGTTGGAAAAGTCAACGAATAAAAAACGCATTTTTCAGATATTTATGAACAAAGCCCATGGTTACGGCTTACGCTAATTCTCCAGGATTAATACAAAGTATAAGTATCCCCTTGCGTACCTAATTTGTGCGCAATAGAACAAACGTCTATGGTATCAAATTAATCATGCATTAAAGCTGACCACCACATGGCTACATCTACCACCATCTTTAATAAAATCCCATCAAACAGCCATTAATTATAAAACGGAGTCATCCGCGTTTGCTTGCAAACAACAGACTCCAGTGTTGCCATATTTGAAATTGTAAAAGAAACAAAGATTCATCATCAACATCTTTTTGGTGTCTGTCAAGTTCAGATTATGAGGATTTCCTACCCTTATTTAAGGAAGGTTGTCGTGATTGAAGTTTTGGTGTAAAACCCAAATGATTAGATGAGGATATGTGAGGTGATAAGAAAGGAACTTGTAATGGACCTTGAGTGATCATTGACTCTATTTTAAAAGCAGTCATACTAATATTAACTGCTAATACATCTTAGTTAGCTATGCCTTATCTTCCACTAATGCATTAGATTTGGTGTAGGTGCTTCAAAATAATTTAAAAATATGTCCAATTAAATAAAATTATTATGTAGGGCTATAATTTCTAAAAATCTTTATAAGCTGGCGATAAAAATTTTAGAATCAGTACTGGAATTCCCCTTGAGTTACTATTTGGGATCTCATTAAAAATAAAAAATTAAATTGGCAAACATAAATATAACAACAAAAAAGCTATTTCATGTATTGTAATTTCCTTGAAAAATGTAATGGATTACTTATGGTTAAAAGTATAATATTGGCCCTTCAGTAAAACAATCTATAAGTATAGGTAAACCTGATAAGAAAAATAAATAAAATTGATAAACATAAACGCAATCATAACAGTAGTTAAAACAGTAGTTTCTTAAAATATTTTTAGTTTTACTTTCGGTTTTGGCTACAATAATATTGCAATGAAACTTTGGCAACACCGTACCCTCCGGCAGGCGAAACCTAATATGCTTCCATTTAATATTTAGTCTCGAAATGAAACAATGACAAATTGGCGTGCACGCACACACAAAACAAAGTGAGATTCACCATGCCGAATCCTACCCCTTTGAGCACAGCTGTTTCATTTAGACACTCGCTTTTGCCCTGATTCTGGCACATGGGGTAGGAACAGCCAGTGATTGCTTACACATTATGCATAGACAACAATAACGTACAGAGGTACACGGCCATTGATGGTTTGATTTTGGGTCTAAGGTCGTTTAGGGGGAAACTTGTTTTTTGGGATGGTGGTGACTACCAGGTATCAAGAAGTAAATTTAATTTAAAGTCTATGAATATAAAATATTACTGGTTATATCGTATTTTATAATATAGACTGCAGAATGAGAAAAAATGCAAAAATATAGTGGAATTCACTATATGCAATATATAATAACTCTCTCTCTCTCTCTCTATTTATTTGGTCGTTTTCTTCCGAATAATTAACCAGAATTTCTCTATATAATCATGAGGTTTCCAGTGGGCAAGTACTAATCGGATATGTATCCTGACTTGCGCACTATCACTGATAAATTACTACTGTAGTAATATAAAAAGTTATCATTAAAAACATACAAAAAAATTATCTTCAAACGTCCATTATTATTCACTTAAAATTCAACAGTTCACACGATTAATAACCATATCTATGGTTGACTTTAACTTGCACTTAAAACATTAATACAAAAATTCCCTAGGCACATCATAGAAGATTGCAAACCAAAAATACACGAGGCACATCATAAAAGATAGCTTAGCACGATGCTGACGCTTGATCGCCTAGTACTTGAATGGGAATTCGCTTATTTAAGTTAAATAATTAAATAAATCTACACCTAATTAAATTATTTTTTTTATGAAACCGATCGTAATATTTTGAAATCACTTACATATTTTTTCTCCGTTTTCTAATAATTGTATAAAAAAAAATAAGTTTTTCAAAGGTTTTAAAAAGCCCGAGAACTTTTGCCGGTTAAACTGCGGGTAGCTTTTTGTAACTTTTTGCTAAGAATATACTTGAGACTTTTTATAATTCAAATTAAAAGTATGAGGCGAAATTGAAGATTTTTGTCTTAAATTGCGGAGTAGAAAGGATTTGCTTTAAAGATAAAATTATCAAAAAAATACAGCCTCCGCGGCCTCTGTGGCAAAATTTAAAAAATGAAGGATTTATGTTGATTTAATAAAAGAATTGGTTAAATCTAGCTTCGGTTTAATCACTGTTAAATGTTAGCAAAGGCTAGTTTCTTTTCAATCGGTGTTAAATTTTATCAAAATCAAAAGTTATCTTAGGTTAATTGCTTTTGATCACTGTTAAATGTTAGCAAAGGCTAGATTCGTTTCGATGGGTGTTAAATTTCATCAAAATCAAAAGTTAGCTTAGGTTAATCGCTGCTAAGCTTTTGTGATTGATCGGTTAAAAAAAATCCTAATTGTAATTGGCCTGTATATGAGAATAATAATCACCGTGTAACGTGAATCTTACTCTGAAAACTTTACTGTTTAATGGTATAGACAGTATGGGCCTTTTTCTTCCATACGTATTTACACATCGGATATGTTGTATAAGATTTTAATACCAAAATTTGCTAGTTCTAAATGCATTACCGTACTGAAATTGTTTACCGTTTTGCAACAATGAAATTTTCTCTGGTTAAAAAAGCAAATACAAAATAATACGAAAAAAAACGTACGAACTAAAGTAATAAATTACCAATGAAACGGTAACAAATTGCCAAGTACAATGCTATAAATCATATGGGCGCGTTTTTCCCCATCCTCATCTAATTTCTCTTCATGTTTCTTTTACTAGGGTTTTACGAGAATCTAGAAACGGAACTTCTCGTCTCGAGTATCTCGATTTTCGAGTGTCTCGATTGTCGAGTGATATATGATGATCTTGATTCTATCGGCTATTAACTTTTTTTTTATTCACAACCATTTAGTTAGTAATGAGCTAATTACATAAAAGTTGGAAAATGAATTATTATTAACTTCAACTTCCTAAAAAGCTAGAAACATATCATTTTCCTCCCTTGGTCGGCAAGGCCCTTGTAGCTAACTTTACGTATGTCACTTAACAAAAATTATAGTTGACTTGAATTTTATGACAAAACAGTTTTAATTACATTAATTTTTTTTATTTATTCATTTATTAATTTATTTATGTAGTTTTAAATACATTTATTTATTTATTCATGATTTATTTTCTTAAAATAACATCACATATAAATTTAAGTTATATATTTTTTTGCATTTATGCAAAATAAACAGTGACTACTTCCAACTTTATATTACTATTTTGAGGTTTAGTTAAACGTGATTAACTTTAGTTAAAAAGAAAAATGCATTACAGTATAAGGTACCCAATATGATATAAGATACCTAACTTTATATAATAATAGTTTTAAAGTAATATAATTCAATAATTTTATTTACCTTGGTAGCCAATCATTTGCTGAATTTAGTGTATTGCTTTGGTGTATGCCTACTATAATCAAAGTTGTCATTAAGCTTTAGCTACTGTATAAATTTACATTTATACAGCTGTCAAAAAGTAGAAAGCAAACGCACAGGTACTGCCATCTATCGCTAAACTAACGTAGGTATTTAATTTCTACTAGTTTTTACAAAAAAAACATTTTAATGTATTACCATTTATATCGCATTAATATAAAGTAATAACTAAATCGGTTTTCGATTCTCGTGAAACACCATTGGTGATGTGCTGCAGAGATTAACACGTGTTCCAAATTTAAAGTTAAAAAAGCTAGAGGGGGCGTACTTTAGACACGCACTGTATAATAAACTGCTCAATAGTTAAATAAATTATTATATTTCTTTAGCCTTTTCTATTTGGATAATTTTCTATAATATTAAGGACAGAAATTTTTAATTTTAAACAAAATTATAAAAATATTAATTTATTATTCCATCAATCTATTTTCTAATCATCGTACAGAGTGATATTGGTAGACTGACAGTTTCGGGCTACTGGCCCTCTTCAGTACCAAGAGTCAACTCTGCACGCTGATTAAGAAAACGGTTTTAGACTTTATTCGCAAAAGGAATATAGCCATTAGATTGATGTAGGCTTGTGCGCCATCTATTGCTAGATGTAGACAACTACTCATACCTCTCCTAGTCTGGAGACTTTGAATGGTAGCAAGTTGAAGACTTGTGTGTCTCAAGCACATAGTACCACTAACGAGTGGTTAGGCGTAGAATTATTAAGGACAGAAATTTTTAATTTTAAACAAAATTATAAAAATATTAATTTATTATTCCATCAATCTATTTTCTAATCATCGTACAGAGTGATATTGGTAGACTGACAGTTTCGGGCTACTGGCCCTCTTCAGTACCAAGAGTCAACTCTGCACGCTGATTAAGAAAACGGTTTTAGACTTTATTCGCAAAAGGAATATAGCCATTAGATTGATGTAGGCTTGTGCGCCATCTATTGCTAGATGTAGACAACTACTCATACCTCTCCTAGTCTGGAGACTTTGAATGGTAGCAAGTTGAAGACTTGTGTGTCTCAAGCACATAGTACCACTAACGAGTGGTTAGGCGTAGAATTATTAAGGACAGAAATTTTTAATTTTAAACAAAATTATAAAAATATTAATTTATTATTCCATCAATCTATTTTCTAATCATCGTACAGAGTGATATTGGTGATATTGATGATTAGAAAATAGATTGATGGAATAATAAATTTCTATAATATATTATAATAGGTGTAAACTATTTTTTTGTATATTTAAAACAACCTTTTAAGTAAATTATTGTTATAATAACAAATAACATTAGGATTGAAGGGTGAAATCAAAATAAATTGTTATATCCATATTTAGTTCTATGATTTTTATAAATATTTTAAAGCAGCTGTTAAAAAATAAATATATGCATTTAATTTAAATGTACCGTAAACAGACTTTATTGTTATTATTAAATCAAAAGGTGTAAAATAAAAACTCTATTTTGTGCTTGACTAGTCGACTATAAAGTAGAAAACATATCGCCCAAATTCAAAAATAAATACAGTTTGAAAAAGGATACACACGGTGTGTAACACACCTGTCTGGAAACAAGATTTAGTCTGACTTTCAATAAACCCTAATTTTCTTTCATAACTTGATTATATAAGACAAAAGGATAGTTTAGTAATTAAAAAAAAATCTATCTATTGGTTCTATCATATGGGCCAAAATATCTGCAGTATTTGCGAAAACATGTATAAAAATAAATATATATTTTTTGGTCTAAATATATAAAATTGGTCTAAATTAAGTTAATAACCACCACATACAGGGGAAACCAAAATATTTGAAGAAAATGTTAAGAATTGTTTTTTAATTTTTTATTCATTTTAACACGTTATGCTTATAAAAAAAAACTATATTAATATGACATAAAACAATTCTCGACATTTTCTTCAAATTTTTGATTTCCCCTGTATGTGTTACTGTATATTAACGTATTTTAGACCAATTTTATTTATTTAGATTAAAAAATATATATTTCATAAAAACTTTCTGAAAATTCGATAATAAAAAGAAATTTAAAAAGTTTTCCCTAGGTCTACATGTTTTGGCAAATACTGTAGATTTTTTGGCCTATAAAAATAGAACCAATAGACAGATTCTTTTTAAATTAGTCTTAAAATGATCATTTGTCTTATCCAATCAAATTATGAAAGAAAATTAGGGTTTACTAAGAAGTCAGACCAATGTTTTTCACCAGGTGCACATGTTTTGGAAAATACTATACATATTTTGGCCTATAAAAATAGACAGATTTTTTTAATTAGTCTTACAACGATCCTTTTGTCTTATATAATCAAGTTATGAAAGAAAATTAGGGTTTATTGAAAGTCAGACTAAATCTTGTTTCCAGACAGGTGTGGATATTTTCTTTTCCAATTATATTTATCAAACGATGTTACTTTTTGATATAATCTAACCCAAAATAAGATTATTACTAAACTGGCTCTTTAACTAAACATTTTATTGTTTGATCAGTATCTGATTTAAATGTGACAATTATTTGTAATTTATTTTAAAAATCTACCTGTTTGGAAGTCATTCTTTTCATATTGGTCCATTTTTACAGTTATGTTATTGGCATTACCTGGAACAAAAAATACAGTTATAAAATTGCGAAATATTGAAAATTCTTGGAAAGGTAAAGTGTATAATCCAAACTTACAGGTGTATCTACTTTAATATTTTTCTATTGTAAAATAAAAATAATAAAATAAAAAACTGACAATACCATATTTATCTACACCTTATTTCCCTATTTATAATGTCAAACTTATAGCTAAATTTTACTTTGTTATAAAAAAAATTTAGATTCAGATCTATAAAAAAATGATGTCTCCATTTTGCATAGTTACTAATTTATTATAAGCAAGTTTTACACATCTTTTTAAGATATGATGCCAACAGCCAACAGGATGCAATAGAGGGTTGATAAACTATTAGAGGGTTGATAAACTATTAGAGTTAAGTTATTTAGTTATTACCCAAATATTAAAAACAAGTGAATATACATAATAAATTGTCACAGAAATGTTTTAAAGGTATCAATTTATATTTCTCAAAATAAGTAAGTCCATTAAATTAAATAAATGACTATAATACCAGAAGACATAAATAAGAGAAGCAGTTACATTATCTTCTCATATTTTAGGAAACGTTTCCTGAAAAAAAAAATTGTAATCTTCATATTTCGTTTCAATATCATCTAATGGGTGTTTATCAATTTATGCCAAGAAGAATATAAAACGAACATTTTAATATCATTATAAGCAGTGTTTGATTATAAATTCACAAGAAGGAAATTTTTAAGAGGGCAGATAAGGATAAAGAGTAATGGATAAATTTCTGTAACATAACTAGTACCCGGATATTTGGTATTGATTACGAGGGGCGCGCGGAAGTTTATTTTTTTATGAACATTCTGAAATGGGTGTTACTTACTGAGTATAATGACACAAATTTGTAATTTATTATAAATAAGTTTTGAAATTTTTAAAATGGTTTGTGAGCGTCCTCAACCCACTACCGTAGAATCTTGGATTCAAAATATTCCCGAGCTGCAATTTAATCGTGAGTTACTTTATTGTTGAACGTGCGAAAAAGATATAGGTTTGTCTTAGAAATGTAATGTTTCAAAGCACTTATCATCAAAATCCCATAATAATGGTATACAAGAATGTTTTATTTTGATTTAGTAAGCCAATTGTAAATTCCGTCGATGAAAATTGAAAATCCTCAGGGTTTATAGGAAATTGGAAGATGTAAAGTTGCCAAGCGAGCCCACAAAGAGAAAAAATTATTTACCAAAGGCGTTCGAGGATATAAAATCAAAAATTTTAGTACAAATATTTTTAGCATAGATGAAACCAAAAATGCTTCTGGTTTAAAGATTGCCCATGTTATGTTTTTCCGAATTTTCTACAATGTTCAATAGTAGACCTTTTTAATGGCAAGAAGTTGACTTTTCTAAACCAAATCTAAATACTAATAAATGCATTAATAAATCACACATTCTTTAATTATGCTCTACTTATGTACTTCGGTAGACATAGAACGTTTATTTTCAGATTATAAATATACTTTTGCTAAAAGAAGGCGAAGCTTAATAGCCGAAAACATGGAGAAAATCTTGATGATATATTTTTATTTTCAACAATAATATTGATTATGTTTAAAAATATGGGTACATTTAGTTTTAGAACACTTACATGTAAATATTTTGTAAAATATACATAATATAGTTTTTGTTGTTTTACCTTTGATATTTGTATAGTTAGGAATCTTTTTTTAATACTAAAAGTATAGTTATTTCCCCGTGTCATAATTTTGATACACCTGTTTAACATAGTCGTCAAGTTACGCCATGAATAATAACTATCACGGGATGGTTAGGAAAGTGTGCCATTAATGTTTAAAAACTTTTTTTTATAAGTAACATTTGCCCGACCCCCGCAATCAATACCAAATATCCGGGGTCTGAACATAACACTAATTTTTTTCAAAAAGAATGTTTATAATCTTTGGACGGGATGGATTCTGGTAAATATAAAAAATGGGAGAACGAGGTCAGATGTAGTAAAGACAAATGTTGCTACATCATAATGACTTAAAGAATAACTTAAGGATGGATATGGAATGTTGCGTGTTTATAACAAAAATTAAATTACAATTGAGGAGTAAACATACAAAAACCGAGAAATCCACTTTTTGCATATTTTGACCTAAGTATCGATTCTTACTAATTTTGTAGCGCTTTCTTGATATAGCGCATCATATACAAGCAAAAGCCGATAATTATATGACCCATAAAAAGTTTTCGCCAGTTTTAGGATTTTAATTTTTTGTTTGGGATTAGGCTGTATAAGTTTTCTGCTAATATCTCAAAATTGGATAACATGGATTTATCGATTTTTGCATGTTTGCTCCACAATTGTATAGGATAATAACGTTCGATTTATTATCCATTTAAAACTAAATATTTAGTTTAGTTTTTACAGTGTAATAAAGTAAGTATCGCAAAAATTGTTATCGTGAAAAAGGTGGAATATGATGAAACTACCTCGCGAGGCCTCGTTAAGAAAATCTACAAAGGATAAGGAAAATAAAAAAAAAAACGAAAAAAAGTCCCTAAAGCTAATTATAATGTAGAAAATATCACAACACGGACTGGTGCAAATTTATTTCCCATTATCTGTTTTTTCCACGTTTTCCATCTACCGAAGTTGCCGACTTTTTTCTCAGAACATAACTCTTAAAACCGGGTGCATATCCAACTTCAGATTGTATAAAGTATAATGTACAAAGAAAACCTTAATGTAAAATCGATGGAACACCATTAAAGTCGACTCTGACTTACTGACGTACACAGAAAAAAAGAAGAAAATATAACGTAATTACTTTTGAGCTTTAATTCGTGGACTAAATCTCATAACCAATAATCATATAAAAATTGGGGATGGAAACATTGAAATATTTTACATATTAGGAAACTATTACACTAGGCAACAAATCTTAACAGCAGAATCAAAATTTGACCTTACAAAAAATCCAGCACGTCTTATTTTTTAAATTTTAGTACAGGCAATTATGCCAGTTTAAAAATAATTTATAAAACAAAATATTTTGTATATATTGTATCATAAAAATGTTACTTTATTACATAAGAACCATATTACGTAAAATTTAATTCATTTTTGACCCCCTAGTAATGATTTTTGACAATTTTTAGCATGAGTACGTGGCGATAAGCTTGTCCCCTTATGCACCCTTCTCCTTACCCTCCACCCCCACTTAGTTTTGTCACATTGTTCAATTTTGTTATTAATATTTTTTTTCATAATATCCCTATTTATTCTACTTATGAATTTAAAGTTTCCATGTTTTAAGTTGGTATTTTTTAAATAATATTGAGTCGCCGAATCTAAATTTGACCTCGGAATATTTTTATCTCCCATGATTTTAGAACAAAAGAGGGATAAAATAATGTTTTTTAACATTTTTATCTCGTTTTTCCCAGAAAACTTAGGTAATAGAAATATTCTGAGGCCAGATTCGGTTTCAGCGACCCAAAATTAGTTAAAAAACACATAACTCCAATCAGGGCAAGAAACCGTGTTGCCTAGTGTTATTAACAAAGATTCTTAATTCGTAAGATATATAGCTCGAAAACTAACACATGGAAAATCGTTTTATTTAATAAAATAGGAAATAACATTAAATTTGATTTTTTTTTGTAGAAATTACAAGGTCCATTGACGAGGAAAATTTTCTTTAAACTACTCCTCCAATTTAAAACCATCAAATGTCTCATACATGCAGTTAAAGAAAAAGTATTTTATATAATACGTAACGAATAGTTATTTTCGCTATCGCGAAACCGTCATACTCACATTCGGCTCGAGCGTATATTGTCTAATTACACTGTAAAAAGTAAACTGAATATTCAGTTACAAATGGATAAAAAATAGGAAGTTATTATCCTATACGCTGTTCTTTAATATTTTTTATAAACAGTGTTTATTAAACATGCAACATTTCATGTCGGTCCTTAAATAAAGGTACGTGACTTTACAACTATAGTGTTTTTAACAAAAATTAAAGTACATTTGTACAGGATCATAATTTCCTATCCATTTGTAACTGAATATTCAGTTTACTTTTTACAGTGTATGGAATATTTAATTTTCTGCGTACGCTGGGAATTTGTTAGCGTACTAAATATTGAACGTTGTTCTGTTATTGTTACAGTATCAACTTATACACTATAAGGTTGCTTAGGGTTTCACCCCGGATGCGTTAATGACCTCTTAATCAGCAGCTAAAGCGTCGTAAGACAGGATCCGTGCAAGTAAGATGCACAATAACGCATAGTAAAAAATCGACTTATATAATACAGTTCGTCAAATATCATTAGTGCCTTAGGTAGTTCAAAAGTTAAAGGTGTGCAGAGTTTAGACACTCACTGTATATTTGATACCGTTTGTATCGAATTAAGTTTTTATCCAAAAGATAGAAGACATGACAACTTTTTACAGTGTATTGTAGCTTAAATCATTTGTTCGGTGCAGTCCCTTGTTTTCGAAACTTATTTGCAAGAATTCACTTGTATTAAGCACTTTCTACATCGCTCTTCGCTTAATGCATTATCGTGGAACTCAATGAAAAGCGTTTCGCTTCTGTTTTCCTAAAGCATGCTTGATTGCTTAAGTTTAAGCACAATTAATAATTGTGTCTAACAGGACAATAAGAATTGATGATTTCTTCTTATTCAACATAAAATTAAAAGAGTTTTTAATTTAGGTAAACTTTATTTATTATGGTCAAGTCTTTGCTTGAGAGTTTGAAAAATGGGCAAAAAATGTAACATTGTAATAGTATATTACATAACTAGTGGGAAGGTTTAAGAAGGAAGAAGGAGCCGTCAGGCGAGTGAGGAAACTCCACGAGTATATGAAATACACTTTCCAACGAGTTATGTACACTATTTTTCTTACGATCCCGAAAAAATATGAAGTTTCTTAATTTAAATTTTTCTAATTTTTATTAATTTTTAAGAAAACCAAAGCACAAAATAATAATAAATAGCATACAAATTTATATGTATGTCAAACAGGAAATATGATTTTCATTTACCTTTAGTTTTCTTGATTTTATATTTAATACAATAATGGTATTATTATATTACATAGCTGTTTAAAGGGTTGCATATATGCTTGTCCTAAATGAAGGCGAACTTGATAGTTTAGATTTCTGTGGTTATGCTGTTATACAAGACAGTAAAATTGTAATGTTTTACATTTCATAAGAAAAATAGTGTGTATTTTGCTGTTTTTTATAAAATCAAAATTAAGTAATTTTTATAAAATCTAGTCAGTAATGGTCAAAATATTAACGTTATAACTATAGATTCTATTTTTGACATGAAAAACAGAAATATTTGGATTCAAAAACATAAAATATATCAAAAAGGCTGTGGTGAAAGGTGGAAAATGTCTTATAAAACAAGGTGAATAAAATTAGAATCTACGAGGTAAATATCTAAATAAAATTAGGCAACCCTCCATGCAACCCTCCATACATAAATATCAAACTAGTGTGATATGAAAATATCAAACTAGTGTGAGGCATTTTCTAAAGAAGAAAAGAGTGTGCTAAATATCATTCTCATAGATGATCTTTGGAAAAGAATAGTTTCGGGCCAATATTTTTTATATTATTTCTAGTAAACTAAGACCTTCTGTAATTTCTCTTTAGTGTACTTTTCTTTCATAAATAACCGTCAGCCAGAATTTAAATTTAAATCAGCATAAATTTAAAGTTAAAATATCATTCCATTTAAATCCTGATCTTACCCAATCTCCAATTCATAAGAACTTATCAAATGCAGGCACTTATTTTCCCGAGTCCTACTTGAATCGCTTATTTAAAATACCATTTACATTTTAGTATATACACAGAAAAACATATTTCGATTTAACCAGTGCACTGTAAATGAAAATATGGTAATTAGTTCTTTTAAATATTTAGGTGTAATGTTAGACAATAAATTAAAATTTTATGATCACTTTGATAATCTTATCTCAAAAATTTCCAGCAAAACTTGGTATTTTAATAGAATAAGTCAAAATTTAAGTTTATACTCCAAAAAAATAATTTATAATACAATAATTTTACCACATTATTTATATTGCCCGTCTATCTTATTTACTGCAAATGAAAGCGTTTTTGACAAATTACAGGTTCTTCAAAATAAGTCAATGAGAATTATTTTAAATTTAGATAAATATAGTAAAATTGATTTAATGCTAAAAACGTTGGGATGGTTAAACATTAGAAATCTAGTTAAGTATTTAGTTTTAATATTTATTTATAAAATAAAAAATAATTTGGTACCTCCATGTTTAAAAAACTTTACAAATGTTAACAATGATTTTCATAATTATTATACAAGGTCTAATAATGACTTCCATCTAGAGGTAGCTACAAATAGTTTGACGAATGATCTTTATTTCATAGGGGTATAATTGAATTCAATAAATTAAATATTAGTATCAAAAAATCAGAAAACTTGATTAAATTTAAGAAAAATTTAAAAGAAAAAATACTAAATGAACAAAATTGTAATTAAAATTGTATAATTTAATTTTTTAGTTTAAAATGTATTTAAGTAGCCATTGAGTGCTAAATAAAACCTATTTATTATAATTTCCCAGCAAATAAAGTAGGTCATATGTTACCAGCAAAGAAAGTGGTAATTTAAATCAGTACTGTAAATTCACTGTTTTCTGTAAAAATGTGAATTTTTACCTGTGATTTCACAGTAATTAGGGCAGCGAGTATTTCAAGCAGTATTACGGGCTCTTGTAATTTTCGGGACTATCTGTAAAAGTACCGGCTTTTTGGACCACATGCATGAATTTTATTGCAAAATTATTTAACCGCATTGTAACTGAAAATGTGGTAATTTCATAGCAAATAAAGTAGGTCATATGTTACCAGCAAAGAAAGTGGTAAATGTAAATTAGTACTGTAAATTAACTGTTATCTGTAAAAATGTGAATTTTTATTTTGGTAATTTTACTGCTATCTTTTGTAGAATGTAAGCTATAATTATGGTAATTTTCAACCAATATTGTAAAAGTGCCGGGTTTTTGGACCACATTCATGAATTTTAATGCAAAATTATTGTACCGACAGGAAAAGCTGAGATTTTACTAAACCGAGTAATATTGAGGTTAATTTAATAAATATTGTAAATTCACATTCTGACTTGGTGAATTTGCTTTAATATGCTTTAATTATTACGGTTAATACTACTGAAAGATTGACGGACAAATTTAAGGTGCGACAGGAAAAGAGCTAAGATTTTACTAAACCGAGTAATATTGAGGTTAATTTTAATAAATATTGTAAATTCAACTTTTGACATGGTAAATTTGCTTTAATTATTACAGTTAATATTACTGAAAGATTGACGGGAAAATTTAGAGTGTACACTCAGAAAATGTCATAGTAATTTTAATACTAAATTTTATTTGTAAATACATATTTGTTATTTATATCACCACCACTGGTATTTAATACTTTACGTGTGATATTATATACTAAAATGTGTGTATTATATACAATATGTTGTCATACTACCACGTCACAAAGTGCTGGTAAATTTGGATCCCCACGCAACATGTGTTTATTAATACTAGCATGTTATAGTAAAAATTACTTTATATTTGGTAAAGCATATCACACTTATATTATGGTATACTTCGAGTTTTTGATAAGTTGTATTTTTGGTATTATTTACCGATTGTTATTTTACTAAATACTGTAACATACTTTAAACTAGGTCAATAACACAACAACCACAACTTAAAGTATACCAATATAGTTTTCCAAATGTTACAGTATTAATAAACACATGTTGCGTGGGTATCCAAATTTACCAGCATGCTCTCTATGTTAGTATGACAACATATTATATACAGTACACACATTGTAGTATTTAATATCACAAGTAATTAAATGCCAATGGTGGCGATATAAATAAAAAATATATATATATATATATATTAACGTTTCGTATTAAAAATACAACGAAATTTTCTTAACCTTAAAAGGCTATTACTCCTTTAATATTAAATTTAGGTGTTTTGGTGAGGAATGCTTTTTTGCTCAGTTTTAAATAAAGAATCGTCCTGCAGTATTAAAATTTTATGGATGCTTCCCATTCAATATGTCATCGTCATTTCCGGACCAACCTTTTTTTCATATTTTTGGATGTAGAAACACCTATTAAATTTTGGCATGGCAGTTACTGATCACCCTGTATGTATGTAGGTACAGATGAAATTTTTATTTAAAGTATTTAAAGAAAAAATAATTCTTTTTCAGATATATGTGTTTCCTTAAAATTAGGTTAAACTTTACTTTTGACATGTGCATATGTTTATTCACGCACATGCGTAATACAAACAAAAATAATTATCACTTAATATAAACAAAATTACTTGAATTAAAATATTCTTTCTTTTTGCGTACTTCATTTATTCGCTTATATAAAACACCATTTACATTTTAGTACATTAAACGCATAGCGTGCTGAGAAATCCATTGTTTCGGTGTGTTTCTTCGCAACAATATAGAGGGATGGCAGACTCATATTAGGGGGATTGCAGCAAAATGTGGGTACTTCAATTAAACATCATTAATAAAGTGTCTGTAGGTTATTTAGAAATTGAATTTGTTTCATTTTTATGTGGTGTTTGAGATAAAGATTTAAGTTACTGATTTGAATCAGATTTTTCTATTTTGTAGTTAAAAGAAATTCGAGTCTATCTAGAAATGAAACGTAATCATCTGGATTTAGTATATTTAAGTCATTTAAGTCAAAACTATAAAAGCTAGATACATTATATGCCGATTTTTTGTGGAGCAGCGGTTACTAACCAATTTAGGGGAATATGTATTTCTCTCTCTTTTTAACTCATCAATTAAACAGAGAAAGAGTAACATACTGGTTAACCGGCGTTACTACAAAAAATTGACTATAGTATCTATATTAAAGTACTAATTTCATAACATAAGTTTTTAGCGCATGAGTACAAATTTAGAAAACGAGCCGCTTGCGGAGAGTTTTCTAGAGTACTAGTGTGCTTAAAACGTGTTATAAAACAATACAATTTTTTCTATTTTGATCTAAAATTTAAAAAAACTTACATTTAAATTGATGACTGATTTAGGGATTTTTGTTTCGGGTTGGCATTACAGTTTTCGCCATGTTTAAAATTCTAAGAACAAATATTATTTTGATATATTTTTTAGTCATGTCTTCTCTTTTTCACTGAAAGTAACCAAGCCAAGTTTAACACCCTAAAAAATAACCTAAACACAAAATTTTGTACAAAAACAAACTTTAAAGCGACGTTGATATTTACAGGGAAAGCGTCAAGCGATAGGCTTTTGTATGTTGCCAACCCAAAAGAAAAAAAAGTAGATACCTCTTATGGGCCTATAAAAACACGCAAAGTGCGTGCGATTATGAGCCTTTAAGAGTGGCAAAATATAAAAAATTAAGGACGACATAGGGCTATTATTTAGTAACGGAATATTTAAGCAGTAAAAGTGTTTTGTTACAGTAGAATATTATTTTTTAAACAATTATTTATTCTAAAATAGAGCCAGTGGAGACTTCCCATTCGTCTAAATGTATTTGCTTGAAAATTCCAAAACCCAATCTGAAAGCTAGGCACAAAAAAAAATGTTTACTCATATTTTTAACTCTTTTAAATTGTTGAGACTTTTTTAGGTACGTTTACTAATTTTTTTCCACTCCTGCCTAAGAAATCCAACAATTCCGCACAAAGGTAATTAAGAAAGGTACACCTTTCAAAAATTCCTCGAAAAAAAAAATGAATTTTGACACTTTTGACAGACAGTTTTGCCTTTTTTAACATGTTTTTTTATTTATTCATATATATTTTTAGTTATTTTAAGAAAGAAACCTATTTGAAAAAAACTGTTGCTGTTGGAAAAAATACATAACAATCCTTTTTCACATTGCTACCAACCTAACTGTTAACCTTTTGTTTAAACTCTTCCTCTAAATTTGTAAAAAATTCCTAAAATTTAATAAAAATTGCATAATCTTACTGAAAATGGCATTTTTAAGAGATTCAAAATCACAGAAATGGATCTTTTTATTATTGTTATTCAATTTTTAACAAAAAATTGACTGAAATTCAGGAAATTTAATTTTTGGGAGAGGGCGTAGTATTGTAACTCGCTAAGAAAGTGTTATTTCCTCGTTCGTTTGCTATAGACTCACTCGGCTTCTGCCTCGTACGCCTATATCAAACTCGTTTCGAAATCACTCATTTTCTTAGCTTGTTAAGTAATATGACTAATATAATCTCCCATAATAACTACTAAAAAATAATTTAACACATTTACGTCACATTTACGTATTTTTCTACTAATGTGATATATAAACAAATTTTTGTAATACTCGTCATGTTTAATATAAAAAAATTATAATAATAAAAAATAATAACTGCTATATTTAATAAAAATATCGAATTAAAAATTGTTTGAATCAGGTTAAAAAAAATTAAAATTATAGGTCTTGGATCTATAGACAAGCAAAATAAAAAGCCGGAAAAGATGGCAGTAAATTAAAAACTAAAATTTTAATTTAACTTTTTATTCAACCCTTAATTTAACCTAAGTTATTTGCTTGAATAATTGGGAAAAGCTTAAAATTTTTGAGTGATGAAAAAATAAGCTGCAGTAAAGATGAAAGAGTTAATTTTGAAGTTAAGTCATGTTATGCCGCGATTATTAAACAATGTATATAAAAATCTTATCATTATTTATATAGTTTGTAATAAATTACGAATATATTCTTTTATATTTTTTTATCGCACAATTATATCGCTTCGATTTAAATATTCAATTTATTTATTTGTTTGCAAATGATGAAGACAGTCATTACCGCACCATATTATAATTTAATGAGTATTTTATAATAACTTATTTATGAATGAAGTTTGATAATAAAAAGCAGATAAAAAATAATGGAAAATAAGTAAAGTGAAGCGAAAACAATAAGTTATTGTGTTAACAAATAGACTTTAGATTAGAATATCTGTAGTACAGTCGTGTATAATAAATTAAAAAAAAAAAAAAACAGTTAATTTGATATAACTTTTTATTCTGAATTTATTCAAGTTAATAACGAATTCATATAAGAATTCATTAGTAAGTTCAAAGTTAATTTAACTAAAATTGTTTAAAATTAGATTTGTGTAGGTATTTATAAATGCAAAAAAAGGTATAAGATCTAGATACATCTTGAAAACCTGATTTGATAGAAAAAGGATAACATGTTTTGATCAAGAAAGAACTTTAGAGTCTTACATACAATTTTTTAACCCAATAAATTAAAGAAATTGGCATGTAAAGAAACTGAGTTATTTAGTCATTCACTTATTTTTTACAGTAAATTTCAATCATAGTGGTTAATGAGTCAATGAAATTGCGATATCTGATTAATAACAGCAAATAAAAAGACATCAGAGGGTGCTATTGAGCCAACTAACAAGAATACACAAATGTCTAAATTTGAGATAGTAACTGCTACTTTAAGAAGGTTTATATTCATTTAATTACTGTTTATAATCACAGTTGAACAATAAGAACATCCTATGCCATAGAAAACTTGTAGTGTCTGAGTAAACCTTAATTTTTTGTTAAGCCTTCGTTAGGCGCGCCTCTTTTTGTAACGTGTTTAGGTGCGCGGTCTACACTTGTAGACCATTTTATTTTTTGTTTAAAAAAAAAACACATTTATATTTTTAAAAACCAAATATCTTATGCTATTTATTTGGTTGTATTTAAAAGTTATTTACATATTTTTTTCAAATTATTATTGTTTTAGTAAGTGTTAAAAAGAAAAATGATATACAATTCTAACATATATTTTACATCTGTACGGTAATTTGTAAAAAAAATAAAAATAACTTAAAAAACTTTCTGAAACTAAAACATTTGTTTTTTTTAACATGTACGATTATAAAAAAATAAAAAACACCTAAATTAAAAGAAAAAAATATTATAAAATTTGACTCGAAATCATGCAATATTTTAGTAACTCATGCGCCTTGTACATGTGCTCTTTGCAACCGTAGTTATGATATTTTGAGCATTTTTTTTTTCGATTTATTTTCCCTTCTTAGGCACATTTAGTGTCCAAAGTAATTTTTAGTTTTATAGAACCGAAAATTACCTTATTTATCAAAAACATTACGTATGAGCTCTTTCATGCCCAAAAAGACTCGTGCCAGTGTGTTCCTATAAACCGCTATTTTTTTTGGTGGTAAAGACATATTGTATCTTTTATTTATCTTTAAACTAATAAACTAACTTTGAAAAACAATATTCACAAAAAGAAACCATAAAAACTTACACAAAATAAAAAAATGCAAAAATAAAAAAGGTAACGTGGTTAGTCGCGCGGTCTACAATTGTAGACCAGGCAGGTTTCAATATGAATAAAAACAATATTATACCCATTCAAAGTGTGAATTATTACTGATCTAATAGATTGATGCATAATGCACAGCTACTCGAAGGGGCGCAAGCGTAAACACTCCGTGTAAAAAGTTACCCAGCTAAAAAAAAGCATGGTCTACGATCGTAGACCGCGCGCCTAACGAAGGGTTAAATATCATAGACAGAAATGATGTCATTTAATCATTCGGTAGAATTTAATTATTTTTTACAGTAAACTTTGATCTTATGATCGTGTTTAATCAGTTAATAAAATGGCGACACCTAATTAATAATAGCAAATAAGGGGATATCAGATGGTGCAAAGATGGCTATCGAGCCAACTAACAAGAATACACAGATGTCTAAATTTAAGATAGTAATTGCTACTTTAAGTAGGTTTATTTTCATATAATTACGTTTTGTAACAACAATCGAATAAGAAGATATGAGAAGTCGCTTAATATAATAAAGGAAATAAAATGAAACTGTGTGGTACACCCACTAACATTTTAAGGATTAAATCCTATAAAATTTACTTGTTTGTGTAGTCAATTTTGATATGCCTTTATTCTCACTCAAGTGCACTCCTACCTTATTCTAACCCTATTATACTAATTCGTCAGTCCGGTATTGGTTGGTTCTATCCCCACTTTTTTAGATTTTTAAGTTTTAACATATTTAAATTGCTAAGAATTTCTTTATTTTATCTGCAGTCAGATTTTGATAATATTTGCATTATTTATTTTATTTACATTATTTGCATTATTGATTAGATAAAACCACAACAAAATAAATTAGAAAGTCCTTACTGAAGTTTTTAGTTTTTTTGGAGATTGATACCGGACTGACAATTTATAAGCTGTTCTATATATGTAAGGCATCAGCCGATAGTCATAGTTTTCCAAAGACTAATTTATATAAACTTATTAATATAAAAATTTTAGAAATCAGCTAATAAGCGCTTAGTTTTTTTTATATTTTATAAAAGCATCTACATAAGAAGAATGGAGTAAATAAACTGAGTAGAGTTAGCAAAACAACGAACGGTAGGAGGAATTATAATAAATACAGTCCCAATAGATATTTAACGTAGCTGTTTAATATTAAAATGTTTACTCTAAATTAGTACCGCGGAGGTAAAGAAAACCCTATAACGAATGACATAGTCTGTTTAGTAGCATTAGAGTAGAAAATACTAAGTACAAATAAAGAAAATCGCGAATAAACATGCTTGTATTAAATATAAATTTTATGCGGCAATTTTCAACTTTAAATTTTCCTGCTTCAGTTGTTTAATCAGTACAACGACACGGGATATATTTCATAGGCTTTTTTTTTAAATTAATGAGCAGTGGAATGATTATTTTTTGAGTGCTTTGCTGGGAAAACGGTATTTTAAACAGATATTGAATATATTAAGGATTCTTAATATGAAAATTGAGTGTTCTAATCAGGATATTGGCAGTCGTTAAATTATGCCTGCTTAAAACATCACTCGTTTGGGATAGCTATGATTCTGATTTGCATGTCAAAAGGGCAGATACAAATCCTAAATGAAGTAAAACAAATTTTTAAACTGATAGTTAAGATCTCAATGGTTTTCCAAATGGTAAATCAAAGTAAACGCGAACCTAACGAATGCCATATTAATCTCCAAAAAATGACCCACCTCAACCCATTCAGACAAATGACCAAGTCATTATCTGGAAAACCATGTTAAATATCCAGAAATTACTCTATCCAAAACCATACGTGGGATCACCACGACAAAGAGCCAAAAGCTGTCTCTCCAAATTCTACCCGAAATAGGTAGGTAAACCCAACAAACAATACTAATTTACGGAGCCCTAGCCTGGAATATAAGCACCCTTAACAAAAAACTTTCAAGTTAATTCAGGCCTTTCAAAATTCACAGAGATTTCAAAACGGAAATCATGCGTCATAGCAAGTGTTATATACAAGACAACCAAGATCATTCTAACCCCCTTATTTTAAATATCAGGAATACGAAATTTCCACCATCACAAAAAGATTAAAAATGTTTTCAACCAGTAATGGTGCCCAGTAATTCATGACCGATGCAACTCCAGTATCATTGAGCTAGACTCACTTCTTCCTTTCCCAGTCTTTATTTAAAATAATTCCTATTGAGATAAAAGAGCCATATGCACTAAGCATATCTTTTAAATATACTCCCAATTGTACTTCTCTACTTTGATTGATATTTCTTTCAATTAAGATCACCTATTTTTTTTAATTAAGTTTTGTTTCTGACTTAAAAGTAAAAACTCGTTCACAATTTGGGGATTTTTAAAGTGTTTAATTTGAATTGCATTGAACCATTAGGTTATATTAAAAGTTATTTTACAATAAGAATCTACTAATAAGATAACTGTATTTTTTAAATTATAATTCAATCTGCTAAAAATTAAAATGAAAAAAAAAGGTATTTGAGTATATTTAGTTCTACGCGCCACTGTTTATAATATATGTAAACAAATTTACATACGGCGTTTTATTTTTTGACTTGTTTAAAGAACTTGACTTCTTTATTACTTGTATGTTTTATTATGTACGGCTTAGTGATTTATTATATTCAAAAGGCTAAAATTTAAATTTATACGATGCAAAACACAAAAAACACTATTTTTTTCTATTATTTTTTGTTGATGAAAGAATTTTATTTTTATAGAGTGTCTGTGCTCTCATATTTAAACTTTTTTAACAAACAAATACAGATCTTTTATTATATTTAGATTTTCGCAAAATATCTTACATGGTAAAAAAAAGTATTATTAGTTTATTAAACTGGACTAAGTCAAATAAATAAATATTTAATACTGAAATCATCTTTTTGCCAATAGTATTAATTGAAATTAAAAAATGCCACTGCCGCGCTAAAAAATTTAACCATATCAAAACCAAACTGTATTTGTATTGTATTTGATATATGTATCTAACTTGGACTTCTTTTAGATTTTTTAACAAGATGATTTTGAACGTTCAAGCCATAAATTAAAAATTGATATAGTATTATCACTGATCACTGAAAGTCCAAACCAGCTTCTTTATCTTTTCTTATTTCAGATTTTTCAGAATTTATGTTTGGTTTAGTCCTGGGTTTAATTGTAACGGATCCAGTAACCTGCTCAATAATTTCCTGAACCTTGATAGAATCTTCATTATTACTATTATTATTATCGGGCAAGTAAAAAGTAATGACGTTACTTTCTCGGTCCATGCGGTCTCGTATTTCCGTATTTCATATTGATCGGATTTAACTCTATATGGAGTGATTTTGCCTTCTATGGTGTCTACCGTTTTTAATTTCGGTAACTGAATCGTTTAGTTTTTTAACATTTGAATGAAAGGTGCAATTTTCACAAAAGAATTTAATACTTCTTGATACGGAGCGAGTTAAATGTTTAACTTCATCAGCAGACAAATCAGTGCAGGTATTGTGCACAGCTTTTTTTGCAGAAGCTGCATATAATTCCATTTCATGCAGTTCATAGTTTTGTTCGGGGGAAAGAACGAATAAATCGACAATACTGTAGTTTCTAATTATGTATAATTTAAAAACTCAGCTTTAGAATAATTAACGAATAAAAGTGTTCTGTTTTTTAAAATTGTAAACCATAGTCTGTTTAATAATAATTATAATCGATATAATAATAATAATTTTTACTTAGTCTCGACTTGTTGTGACCGAGGAGCAATGTGTATGTGCTGGAGCTTCTCATGGTGTATTTTCCACACATCTTGTCTGCCCCAGGTAATGTTTTTTTTCTAGAATCTCTCACACACACACTAATTCCATTTTTTCTTTATTTATTTCTTTTTCATGCACAACCATCTCCCTCACTTTTTTCGCTATTTTTTCAGAATATTGAAAAAAGATTCAAAAGGTTCTTCAAAGGTTTCACATTCTTCTTCAATTTTTAGCTAGTACATTCGATAAATTCATTAATTTGGGTTTGAGTATGTAATCAATAGAATTCAAAGGGTTTTTCAAAGGGTTCACAAACGTTTTATGTAATTCCATTTATTGTTGGTATTGATAGTTTGTTATGTGTGTATGTTTGAGGTTTCTTTATCTGGGCAAAGATAATGATATATAATTATATTTTTATGTATTTATTTATCTTTATAGCTCTGATTATAATTGAATTTATATGCAGTTATAGAAATTTTAGTTTTATTGCTTAAAAGTTCAGCATCATTCAAAATCACATTGATCAATGTGATTATATTAGTTCTTAAAAAATATTGTTTTTGTCTAATTGTTCTATGTTTTCATTATTTTTTACAAATTGTAGTACTATATGCAAATATGCATATAAAAAATGTTAACATGTTAAATTAATTAAGTACATTTCCGCCAACATAAACATTTTTTTAGATAATAACCTTAATGCACTAAATGCTATTTTCTTGTTTTGTTTGATAAGTTTCAATATGCATCTAATAAATATGTATTATGTTAAACATAATTTATTATGTGAGAATTTCTGTATATTTGCTTTTACTTTGTATATCAAATCAACATATTGACTACTTTTTGAGCATTTAGTACATCAGGACAGTATGCCTTATTCGCTTCTTTTTTCATATCATCCTATGAACTCAACTTACCTGCATATGTAAGAATTTTTTAAATAACGTTAAACTAAATATAGCCTTTTGGGCTTTAGAGTATCAAAACTTCACTTAGGGTAAATCATTTACAAAAATGTTTAATAACATTAGTCCATAAATTAAACCCTGTGGCACACCATTATTAACTTGGAAAGCTTTTTAACTTGAGTTTTACTTGTGCAGCGGTTTTTTTATTCAGTTAAATATGAATATGCATATATGCTATATTCTAATCTTTTTGTTTTTTCGAGTCAGTAACTTTTTAGTAAATAAAAATAAATAAACTTTATTTATAATCTTGAGAGATAAGATTTATTTGTTTTTGTTTGTTTATTTTAATAAGTATACAATTAGTATATGTGAACCTCGACGAAATAAGGTACTAGGTACGTGTTCAAAAATCGGTTTATTTGAATGTATGTGAAATTTTGAGAAAAGTAATGCATTCAAAAGTTTAAAATTTGATTTTAAATAAAAAATCGGTTTGAAACTAATAGAGCAAAATAGTTTTTTTATTTTTTCTTAAATTTAAATTTCATTCTTGGCTATAGTAATTACTTGCTTTTGGTGTGCTTTTGAATTTTATGATATCTTAAATATCTTAACAAATTGAATATTATAAAAAAACAATGTTTGATTAATTTTTAATTGCTTATTTAAAAGATCAATTTAAAGATAATTACAAAATTTATGTACTGGCTAAATTAACGTATTAAAAACAATTTTTCACAAATTAAAAATAAATATTGTAAATTGTTAATTTATTATTTCATCAAGTTAATTATAGGTTGTTGTGGACCTGCATAGATAATATTCAGAAGTTATGGGTCATTATTCTTTTACAAGCCATGTAAATATATAACTAAATTATTTATAAAGTTAATTTTTCTACCACTAAAGCTAAAGATTATCTATCGAAACCTTTTGGAGGTTTGTTTTATCACTTATAATGTAATAAAGCCAGTTTAAAGAAGCTCAATTTCTTTAAATGTGTTTTTTAATTTATGTAGGAAGTTAATTGAATGTGAACAGCTATGTTATTTATATTAAAAAAATTACATTACATTAGGATTGAGACAAAAATATTTACATCAGGATATTAAATTGTTTTCATTCTCTATTTTTATTTTTTAAAATAACATTTAAATAAAGAAAATCATATAAATAAGTTAAATAAATACCAACCGATATGGAAACTTGTAAAAAATAGCTTATAGTTTAAAGAATTCAAAATTTTAAGTATTGTCAACTGATTTTTTTGAATATTTTTTTGTAAAAATTAATGGAGTGCATAAGCATTAAAGCTTATTTAAGACACTTCATGACTTTATAGTATATTGAAATAAAATGTGTATGAATAGTAATATTAACCCTACACTGATAAAAACGATTTATTTGGATATGGCCAATTAAATTATTTGGTTTTAACAAATTTTATTTGAGTCAAATAACAATATTTAGTTCATGTAAACACATATTTTAATTTAAAAATGATTTATTAATGGGATCAAAAGAGGTTATTTGACAAAAATAAAATTTATTTGTCACAACCAAATAATTTAATTGGCCTTATCCAACCAAATATTTAGTTGGCACAAATAAACTGTTTTATCAGTGTATAATGCATAGTGTTACTTTCAAGTAACGCCGGATTTAGAGCCTTTTAAATTTTAAAATAATCAAAAATTTAAACACTTTTTGCATAGACTTGAGTAGGTGTATCTTTTTGAGTTAATCAATAATAAAAAAATAACTTGGGAATTTTGAATGCCTTACAAACATTGGTTTATAAAGTCATGTTGTGGCTAACATCTAACTCGGCAAATAAAGTGGATCACCAAAAAAAAATTACATTTTTTAAATCACTATATTTTAAAGATCGAAAGCCCGTTTTGAATGATTTTCTTTAACTAAAAACATGGTATTTTGGCTTCATTTTGCAATGATAAAGATTTAAAAAAAAATAATTATTTATACAGGGTCCACCTAAATAAGCGTGAGTATGTTTTCTTAGATAAAGTTTTCGCATGTCCCATTTTTATATCAATTATTTTTAAAATTTGATTTTTTATATTTACTATTAATAAAATGAAACGTTATTGTATTTTTATTTCATCTATTTCATAATTACTGCAATATAATGTTAAATAGTAGAAATGTTTTTAAATACTGGTCCTCAAATGATAATCACCCTTAAACACAAAACAATTATTCGAGCTTCCGTACTTAGTGATTAACGAAAAAATCAAGATAGTACGCAGCCATTACCTTGATTAACTTAATTTATGGCATTATAATTACGAAAGTATCTAGTGCGAACCGCTGGCTTTAAGCATAAGGCCTATAGATGTCTAAACAGGGATCTTTTCCCATTAAAATTATACTACTCAACACTCTAATGAATTAGACCTAGATTATTTTTTTACTTCAACTATAGGCAAAAAAACACTGTGCGGTATATTTAAAAAAAAAGAGCTGATCGAGAAAACGAAAAAAGGTTCCGAAATCAACGCATCAAATATAGCCAGACGCAACTAAAAAGTCCCCGGAAAATTAAAAAAAAATCATTTTTTGTAGAGCAGTGTTATTATTTAATTAAATTAAATGCATTTTTTGTAATTTTTATGCTAATTAAGAATTTTACGCTTAAGTGTTTAAGGAATTACTTTATGATAAAAATTTGCATATAATACTATGTGATTTATCGAGGACAGAAGAATTGATTTAAGTTTTTTGATAAAGCCTGGTCAACCTACGATAATCTGTACACCTATATGCACCTGTAGTTAAAGAAACTCGTATTTATTGGCAAACTAATACAGGTTTATTAGATATACCTATACTGGAAATTCAATAAAAGCTACAGTGACTCAGTTTTGAATGTGTGGTAAAAGGCGAAGATCATACCAGTTCGGGTGCGACTCGCGTAATTTCGTCCAAGCTTCGCAAAGGCGGACCCCTTATACGAAATCAGCAGATATATGAGTCACTGCAGGTTTTATTGAATTTTCAGTATAGGTTCCAACATTTTAAAAAGTCTAAATAAAAGACATTAATAAAATTCTCTAACAAAGGCAACAAATCTTTTATTTCAGGAATTTTAGGGTAATTTTTTGTATTTAAACTGATATTAGAAATTGAGTTAAAGGTCTTGTTTAGCTTTACATTCATTGTGATTAAATTAACAATAACTTCTATGTATTTTATAGTTTATGAAACTAATCTCGTGTCGACTTAAGACACTCTCAGTTATGCCTCTCATTTATTCTATACCGGGTGTACCAATTCTATTTACCGAGCGAATTTATCGTAATCTAAAAGAGATAATGAAGTTCTGAGAAAACCATCTTAAATAAGCCAACTTAAACTATCTTTTAGCATATATTTGATACTTTCATCTCTTGAAATGTGGGCAGAGGGGCTTAGAGGGACATATTTTTAAATGGAAAGGGTGGTTTTGTGATACATCATTTTAAAGCTTATAAATCTTTTCATTTAACTATATATTTTTTTATTTTTTTAATCATTTTTTTTTTTTTGGGTTTAAAATAGGGTTAAAAATGGGTATTTTTATTAAAATTTCTCTAAAAAATCAAACAATTTTTTTAAAATTACTAATTTCATGATGTTAAAACGTAAATTAGACTTTTAAACTAATTTTAATTGACATAAATAAAAATTTACAAAAAAAAACTTAAAAAATGGCATTTTTTAGCACAAAAAAAAATTAAAAAATCAAAACCTTAAAAAAATTGTTTAAAAAATAAAATATATAGAGTCCAACAGAGAATTTTATTTGCTTCAAAATGATGTATCACACGACCCCTCTTTTCGTTTAAAAAAAGTCTCCCCCGTGCCCCCCTGCCCACATTTTAAGTATCAAATATATGCTAAAAGATAGTTTAATTTATCTAATTTAAGATGATTTTCGCAAAACTGGATTATCTCTTTTAGTTTTCGAGAAAATCGCTGGGTAAATAGAGTTCGGACACCAGGTATGTGCCTAAATATTTGACTTTTATTTTTTGTCACACGGTTCCAAAAAAGTAAAATATATTCCACGAAAAATTCACCTCTGAATTACTGTAGAATAGATTCAAAATAAAACATATATGTTTATTGTATCCTTTAATGTATTATATTTAATATTGGATACTTTAATGTAGTCAATAATTACACAGGTCCAAAAATGTTTTCTGTCGATTTACCAGGATTTAAAATGGGTTTTTAGGTTTATTTTTAATCGCTGAGCACGAATCCGTCGTCCGTTTTGGCTCATCACATCCGGATTTTTTTTAACAGGAAAGACCAATTATTTTTTTCTTTCTAAAATTTTATTTCGCTCATATTTTCCAAAATATTAATCTGAAGGTATTATACGACTATGTTTTCGGAATCAGCGGGTCGGGATCTATCGACATGTTTTTTTTTAATCTTAGATACGGAACGTTCAAGTAATTCGTAATGCAAATTCGATTCTCGCGTATTTAAGGCTGTAGAGATTTCATATTTCGGCTACCCCACTTATCACACCCTCCAGGGAACATTCAAGTAGTACGTAACGCAAATTTTGATCATTTTGTCGTCAAATTTCGGTCATCGTCTGGATATTTAAAAAAAATCATGTCGATAGATCTCGACGCGCTGATTCCAAAAATAAAGGCATATAATACCTTCAGATTAATATTTTGGAAAATATAAGCGAAAAAATTTTAGAAAGGAAAAAATAATTGGTTTTTCCTATTTAAAAAAAAAATCCTGATGTGATAGGACAAAACGGACGACGGATTCATGTTCTGATCCTGGTCAGTCGACAGAAAAAAATTGGTCCTGTTTTATTGATTGGAATATTTGTTTGATTTTCAGAATAGGAACCTCGTATTTCCATATTTAACGTCAGATGTATTATTTCAATAAACTTGAAAGACGACAATGTTGTAGAGGACTGTAATATTTTATTGCAATAACACAGAATTATTTATTCACGGAAACACAAAAAGGTACAACAGAAAAAAGCATCCATATATCAAAAAAACAAAACCACTTTCATCTTTCTATGACAATTTTGTTTTTGGTGGATCACAGCCAACTATTTTGCTGTGCGAGAAAATCGAGTCAGGCCAGGGAAGGTATCCGTGCCGCACAATGGTTAAAAGAACCATAATAATGAACCATAATTTTGATTACAATCATTTTTATTTTAAATTATTTTTTTAATGAACGTGACGCCCGGGCGCTCCCGCTAGCCGGGTCCGCACTATGGAACGATCCGGGCTATAGGCCGGACATCGGGTAAAAAAACAAAAATTGAAAAATAAGGGCTTAACTTATTAACTATATATAATTTTATTTTTTCAAACATTTTTGGGTTTAAAATAGGGTTGAAAATGGGTATTTTCGTCAAAATTTCTCCAGAAAAATCAAACTATTTTTTAAAAATGACTAATTGCATGATGAAAAAATGTAAATTATACTTTTGAACTAATTTTGATTAATATAAATAAAAATTTACAAACAAATCTTAAATAATCGGATTTTTTAGCACAAAAAAAATTAAAAAAAGTCCAAACCTTAAAAAAAAATAAAAAGTATACAATCCACTGGATACGATTACCCACTAAAAAAAACTCCCCCCCATGCCCCTCTGCCCACATTTTATGATCGTAAAGTGTATACCCTAAAAGATACTTTAAGTTGTCTTATTTAAGAGTTCTAAATTTGAAGTCTATATCTCAACTAGTTCAAAAGTTAAGAGGGGGGTGACTTTTGGACCGCACTGTATATTAAAATATATTTTATATTTTTTGTTTAGCCCCTCTGCACTACAGAATCTGTAGTCTATTTGTTGGTAGTGCTTATCTCATAAACTGGAGTCAATTCGGTAAATCTTATATTCTACTTTCTCAAAGGAAAGTCTTGCGTTAGTAAGAATTTTTTTTTTACGTTTCTGGACTTTTTTATTTTATATCCAAAATATGATTTCTGTCAAAAAAAAATTCTGTCTGTCGGTCTGTGTGTCAGGGAAATTTGTGACCACGATAACTCAAGCACGCTCTGGGCTAAAGACTTCAAATTTGGACCACAGGTTGATTATCCAAAGTTCTAGGCTGGGATTGTTTTTCGTAAAAGTCGGGTTGGGGTAAGGATGCAAAATGGGGTAAAAACTATTTTTTTTTAAAAACATATTTTTTTCAATTTATTTTTCGTTTTACGAAAAAGGAATCTTTTTTTGAAAAACGAAAAAAAAAAATTTTTTTATTTTATTTTTTTTTTTTTTAATTTAATGAACCTAAGCCTATAGGGAAAAGTATTATTTTGTTGGCAGCAGTATTTTTTTCGTATTCAGCACTTTAGAATTATACAAAATCGACTCCCATATACTGTTCCCCGGTGTAATAAACAGACATAGATTTTGACGTCAAATTTTGTTATTTTCGCCAATGTCCGTCGCCAGATATATCGGTCTTTCAGACACCTCACCTGTCGGATGTCTTCAAAGCCATCTTGATGCATCTCATTAGCTCGTATCAGCCACCTCTTCATCATTTGCTTAATTATGCCTCGCCTAAAAGTCACAACTCAGTAGAGTAGAAGTATCTTGGCGACCATATTTGATTATTTTTAATTCTTTAGTCAGCAGGTGATTTTATATATTACATATTTACATTTTTTTTTATTCCTTAATCTTAATGGCCTTGGCTTAACTAAGTTGAATTAGTAAATAATTTTTGGTCCTGAGTCTGGTGATTTTTATTCTTCCTTTTAAATTTTATTTTCGTTCGGAATTGCTTTCAAAAGCAAAAACCAAATGGTTAAAGTGGGGATATAATGAGTATATAATAAAGTTGAAAACTACTATTTAGTCTTTTGTCAATATCTTGTAATTTATTTTCCATTTGTTAGGTGCGCCCAATTTTATAGTATATTAAAGTACTAGTTTCATAACATACGTTTTTATAGCACGAGTACAAGTTTAGAAAACGACCGCTTGGGGCGAGTTTTCTAAAGTACTAGTGCTCTAAAATTTAAAAAACTTACATTTAGGGATTTAGGGATTTTTGTTTTGGTTTGGCATTACAGTTTACACCATGTTTAAAATTCTAAGAACAAATGATATTTTGATATATTTTATAGTCATCTCTTCTCTTTTTTACTGCAATTAACCAAGCCACAATTTTAACAGAGTAAAAATAACCTAAACACAACATTGTGTAGAAAATTCAATTTTAAAGCGACATTGACATTTGCACGGAAAACGTTAAGCGATAGGCCAGGTCTGTTGCCAACCCAAAAGAACAAAAAGTACAAACCTCTTATGGGCCTACAAGAGTCGCAAAATAGAAAAAAATAATAATCTAATTTTAAAACTTTATTTTAGTGCATTACGTCGCCATTTTAAGTAAGGACAAAAAGATTCTGTTAATTTTCATATAAAACAGTAAAAAAAAATCGATTTAAATTATATGAATTTTATAATTTAGACTTAATATTTTACCCCCATTTTTTACCGTGTATACTAAACAATTAATCTGCTCATAATTTTTCTTATTTATTTTAACACCACGCCTTTTAAATAATTATTTACTTAGTAACCACAATTTCCACAATTATTATTAATTTATGTAAAAATCATACTTCAGAAACAATATAAATATTCATAAATATGGATGTCATAATTGATGCAGGCATAGATGATCGTGTAAGTAATGACTTAATTTCTGTTTTATGTAAATTTACTTTTAATAAAGTTAAATTACCATTAAATTTCTTATTTAAATAATAAATAAAATATATAATGCTTCGCAGATGCAGGGATCATGCAGGAGATTTTTCCCAACTAAATTTGAAAGAATTATCCAACGGTTTTTAACAGTAAACTTTACCCCTAAAAACTTTTGATGACCCCTGAAAAATTTGACAATTAAAAAAAAAATTCCTTATTTATTTATTTATTTATTTATTTATTGTGATACAAAAGTTTACACTCATCATTTCATAGTAAATTACAAAAAAATATATAAAAGTACAATAATATAGCAGACAATTAAAATCACACAATTAAAATATCACGCTCTAAATTACTTTTCATATATTCCTCCGTACTGTAAAAGGCCTTTTTTAGAAAATATGACTTTAAGATCTGTTTGAATTTAATCAGAGATAGATTTCTTATTTGGACTGGCAGATTACACAGCCCCACAAAAAAAAAGTCCGGATCTCTAGACCAGACATGTGTATCCTTATGTATTTTGGCCCGCTGAATCCGAATCCGAGGTCAGAAAAAGCCCTACACCCCAGGAATTGGCCCCAGAGGCCGAAAATGGCCGCTGAAAGGTGTGAAACGGGAATTTTCGGCCTCTGGGGCCAATTCCTGGGGTGTAGGGCTTTTTCTGACCTCGGATTCGGATTCAGCGGGCAAAAATACATAAGGATACACATGTCTGGTCTAGAGATCCAGACTTTTTTTTTTTTGTGGGGCAGCCCCACAAAAAAAAAAGTCTGGATCTCTAGACCAGACATGTGTATCCTTATGTATTTTGGCCCGCTGAATCCGAATCCGAGGTCAGAAAAAGCCCTACACCCCAGGAATTGGCCCCAGAGGCCGAAAATGGCCGCTGAAAGGTGTGAAACGGGAATTTTCGGCCTCTGGGGCCAATTCCTGGGGTGTAGGGCTTTTTCTGACCTCGGATTCGGATTCAGCGGGCAAAAATACATAAGGATACACATGTCTGGTCTAGAGATCCAGACTTTTTTTTTTGTGGGGCTGTGTTATTGACAAAGACAGGACCTTGATAATTTGTGCCGAATTTACTGCTTTCCAATCTAAACTTAGGTAACCTGATATTGTTTGAACGTGTATTAAAGTTTGTAACAGCCTGTAGGGTATATTTATCTAAGTTTTGTTTTACATGTACTAATGTATTAAAAATGTAAAGAGAAGGGAAAGTCATAATACCTAAAGCAACAAATTTATCACGGCAATCATCCTGGTAACCTAAGTTAGTGATAATCCTAATCAATTTTCTCTGCAGCCCAAACAATCTGTCCACGCCCGACGCGTGACCCCAGACTAGCACACCATAAGTCAGTCTCGACTCAAACAGAGCAAAATAGGCAACCTTAAGTACATCCCAGGAAACCCAAGGAACCATTTTAACCAATACCTCTACCATTCAATTTTCCGAACTGTAACGCCAAGTTTCCTAAAGAACTTTACCTCTGAAAAATTTTTGATGACTATAAAAAATATGTCACCACCTTTGCAAATTAATTTCCCAACTCTACCAGTCAATTTTCCGAACTGTAACGCCAATTTTCCAAAAAAACTTTAGCCTTAAATATTGTCAATTCCTCAAACTGTACTAAACTCTGCCACTCAATATTACCAACTGGACAGTTGATTTTCCAAACTCGAGGGGGGTAGTAATGTTATACTTTAATACTTTATTATTTTTATTATTTAATTGTCTCTCATATAAGTTTTTATATTTTTAAGAAGTATAATGCCCTTAAAAATTTTTCCTTTTATAAAACTTGACTATTTGAATATTTGGAAAATTTGAAAACCATCGTATAATACAATACACTTCTAGCAATGGAGGTGTGAAGATTACCATAATAAATAAAGTGTAAAATATAAATAGGTAAGCTTAAATTATGATAGATGAGCTAAAAGTGCAATTATTCATTAGGTGTAATAAATTTATTAACTGCCGTAGAAGGAAACATCAGTAAATCTTATTTTATTTATTAATAAACTTTAGTTTAAAATGAATTTAACCTCAACCCTAATTAGTTTTTATTGTTTGCTTGCTTGATTATATTTTTTTTACAAACTTTACAGCTTCTAAAGCTTAGCTTCATAGCTAATAATTAAGTATTGTAGGTGGAATCTTAAGAAAATTAGAAATTAATATCCCACAATAAAGGTGTTTGTGGTTTAAAAAATTATTAATAAAAAAAATTGTGTATCATAAACGACGCGACGATTGTGTTTGGAGTTTCGACAACTTCAAAATCGAATTGGTGAAAAACTGAAATAAAATCTCCTACTAAATGTGCCCAGACAAAATTAAAAAATGGGTTTTTTAGGGTCCCACACCATTAAGTCAAAAACCAACCCTCAATTTTTTTCAGATTTTAAAAATATATTTGGTTGCGCCCGGTGGTTTTTTGAGAGAGAAAACATGTTAAGCCTTTTTATTATTATTTAAATATAAAAACGTTGTAATCAGGTGATTTTACGAACGAAAATTATTTTTGAATAATATGGGAATATTAAAATAAAAATACCCTTTTATATGAAAAAATGTCTTACACCAGGGCAAAAACATTACAAAAATTGACATCTGAAGCCTATTTATGCTACAAAAAAGTTACTTAGAAAATTTTCTCATGGGCCATTTTTTTTTTTTTCTAGAAATTCATAGATACCAATTATGGGAGGCATAGAGTAGTGGCTAGCGCGTATGCATAGCAAGTCTACTATCGTGAGTTCGATTCTCACTGGCGCCGATTTGCCTTTTTCAGTTAATTAATAATTGAAATTTGGCGAAGGCGATAAGTGAAACGGACACTCCCTAGAAACTGGTTCGAAAGTCAGTATAAGCCGGTGGTTCCCTCTACTACTAGCCCACACAAGTCCTGGACTTAGGGGATGCTTAATTAAGTAGAATAGTACGAGGTTAAACAAACATGTATCTAATTAACGTCCCATATTTATTTTTTTAAGAAAAGGAACAAAATGTCAAAAAAAAATCACTAAACCCATATAATGTAATACAAAATCACTTTATTTCGATAAAAGAGATGATATTTGGCCAACGTCCTAAACATTTTTTGAAAAAAAAAATATTATTTAATGTTTTTTATTACATAATATAACATACTAAAAGGCATTTTAAAAACATTTTTTATTTATTTGCCACAAATTTGATATTTTATTGCAATTTAATGATATTGAATTATTTTTTGGACACCCTGTACTTTTTTTCAAAAAAGTAAATATAAACCCTGAATTCGTACATATTGAAGAATACCCTAGAAAAAAAGGACTCTGGAAAAAATTCTAAGTGCTTTTTCTAGCCTTTATTAACCTCATGTCTTAATTTTTATCATTTTTACCCCATAAAAAATCCCTTTTATTTTTGTAGAGGGGCATAAAATTTAGATTATTCCTTTATTATCCAGAAACACTTTTTTGTTCCATAAAAGTTCAATATCAAAGTTTTTATATCCTTAAAAAAACAAAAACCCTTGACATGATTTCCTATTTAAAAACGCACCGGGCGGGACCTCTAAATATTTATTTAAAAATCTAAAAAAAAACAGAGTTGTTTTTTCACCTAAAGGAACAATTTTGAGGGGTGAGAGCCACACAATTCCGTAGGTCTTGGGCACCCTAGTGCTCAATATAGGACACTGGACATATACAACTATTTTCAAGCCAACTTTAAATTTAGTTTGCTGAATAACTAAATTTGATAAATTATTGTAAACATTTTTACACAATCACAAAAATACAATGTTACAATTTCATTTAATTTTAAAATAGAAGTAATATAGGGCGTTAATTGTTTCCAGATTTATGACTGTCCCATGCAAAATATTCACAAAAATAAATTAAAAAAGACTGGCAATAAATTTAAATGATAAACATTTAAAAAGAATTGTATTTATTACTACCAACGTAGAAAAATAAATAATAGCAATATTTATAGCTCGTCCAATTATTTTTATAGAAAATACTTTAATTTATGATCTCTCGCATTGTTAAAAATATATCGTGTCATTACTAATCTACAATTTGTTTTATTAATTTTATTTGTATTATTTTATATTTTTAGTGCTTTTTAATTTGGTAGTAATAACTAATTTAAAAGGTTAATAAATTAAATATTTATAAATGTGTTTTACGAAACCTTTACGCAACTTTTTACACAATAACAAAGTCGTAGGTTGATTTTTTCAAAATTTATTGTTTATTGAATAACATGCAAATTTTGATAGTTTTTTGCAGTTTTCTAACCAACGAACTAACAACTCTTCTCTCTAGAATATGCATACAGTTAATATAAAGTATCGCCAACATCTCGGTTTGTTTGTAAACAAATAGTAGGTATAGTCAGGCCTTAACAATAACAATCACCAGTAACTGTTATTGTTGCCTCTGTTAGAACAAAGCTGTACGAGTAAGACAGACAAATGTATATGTTGACTACGTTTTTGTTAGTTTTTACAAATGAAATGCCTATTCTAGAGAGAAGAGTTATTAGTTCGTTGTTTCTAACCAACAAATGATCCTATCGACATTAAAAAAAAGCCATTTTGAAGGTTTTTTTAATTTCCTACAAGATAGTTACATTGATTGTTGATAAAAAACTCAACTTTTTTACTGGTATGCAAAAATGTGCAAAATTAGACATTTTCTGACCTTTATTTGTTAATATCTTAAAAACCACACCAAATCCACCGCAGCAAATACATAGGTTTTCTTCTATACAACTGTATTACCTGAAAAACAGACCTCTGTCCCCAACAGGGTATTTTTTGCTCATATCCCTGAACTACATGTAGCAATAAATCTTCAAGAGGGGCAATTGGAATTTGTTTCTAAAATTGTGGCAACGCATGTAAGTTCGACGATTTTGAAAGTATTGGCAGTTTAGGTCTATTCGCACTTAACTTGCCATAATTATAGTGAGACCAACACGTTTAAAACATAACCTTCCGCTGAAATCGGGTACAAAAAAGGAAGACCAAAAAATAACTGGAATGTTGGAAGAAATATTGAAAGGGGGCAATTGTAAAAATATAACACCGTGGGGTTTAGGCTTCGGACAAGTTCGTCGCTCGTTTTAAACCGATTTAAAACTTTATACTTTGACTTTGTAGTGGAAGTGTTTGGCTAAAAAACTGAGGCCATCTATCAAGTACTCTAAAATTAACTGAGGCATGATCTGAAAATTTAATTTAGCGTTAATTTAATTTATTACATTTCGTGGACACCATTTTATTGATTGTACACTGTATGTGTGAATAAATTTTGTTGTGTGAGTTATATTTTGCGCATGACTGACAAACTAAAAACATCATAATAGGGTGATGCAAAAAATAAAAAGGTATGTTTTATTATTAAAGGCGCTTTACACTAATAGAACAACCGTGATATGCAATCCTGTGACTTTTTTACTGACAATAAATACACTCAGAAAATGTCATTCTAATTTTAATACTAAATTTTATTTTTAAATACATATTTGTTATTTATATGTCACCATTGGTATTTAATACTTTACTTGTGATATTAAATACTGCAATGTGTGTATTCTATACAAAATGTTGTCATACTAACATAAAGACCGTGCTGGTACATTTGAATCCCCACGCAACACGTGTTGCGTCTCGTAGCATACCGTAGACAATAAAACACATGTTTCCCGGTGAACTGCTAAGAATTCTGGGATTTGAATGTGAAAAGATGAACGTAGTTTTGAGTGTCTTTATATGTTAATTGCAAAATGTGTTTAAGTAAACTATAAAAACTGATTTTGATGTGCTGCGGTAGCTACTAAACTTGTGTTTTTATCTCGGATTTCCGAAATCCGATTTTGTCTAATAACACGTGCGTACACGGTGCAATTTATGTCTTTATTAATTTGTAATTAATTTATATATTTTATTTAAAAAGGGCATATACGGAGAGAAATTAAGTGCCCTAAGTTATCGTACATTATCAGCTGATGGCCCGCTATAAAGCAGTGACCATGAAATAATTTTCTTCTAATATTAGTATTTTACCAGGGGTATGTTATCACAAAATACATATTTCTTTATGGACTATTAATCCTTAAAATCTATACCAGAAGACCGTAAACACACTTTAATTTTTGCAGAAGACAAGAAAATGTACCATTGCATAGTAATTCCCGGTGCAATATTTTCCCTTACGCAAATAAACCACATATTGTTCCATGGTGTTAATATCAAAGTTAATTTTATAACGTTATGTTATAAAGTTAAACTACATCAAGGTAGTGATGCAGAAGTAAATGTCTATAAAAAGCAGATCCTAGTTTAACAATGAGTTGATACAATTGATATTTATCAAATATGAAGTCTTAGCAGACCACACTACCAGTCTAAATCTAGTATTACCAAGACTCCTTAAAAAATTGTCATATTTTTAAGTTAATTAGCTGTCAGTCCGATATACCACGAGAAATCTTTCAGTTTTAAACTGAAAAAAAGTGTTTCTGTATTTTTGCATCACCCTAACATCACATAGGGAAACTCACATGAAATATGCTGAATTGTAATATAGCAACGAAACGATGAATTCTTAATTAGATCAGATATTTTACTGCGTATAAATTTAACTACCCAAATGAAATGCAAATTAAATTTTGTTACTCCAAATAAACCAAATATTAAATTAAATAATACAAAATTTAAATTTGAAAAATTTTCTTTCCCGTTTGTAAAATACCTATTAAAAAGCTTCCAATTAATTTTAATTTTAAAATATCTTTTTTCCTTAAAGGAAATTAAATTAATGTTTAGTGAAAACTATAACTAAGTTTTCTTTTTCTTACTCCGTTATACTCCTTACAGAAAAAGCTGTCCTGTTAACCGTGATTCCCAATCTAGTGGAATATTTAGTTAGCCTACAGCCAAACCAAACCCTTAAAGATACCTGTCTAGTGTAGCTTCTTTTTAGACAAGACTTGGCTCTGCAAGAGCTGCTCAGCAATATTTAGCTCTCCTTTATCCGCTCATCCATGGAAGTAAACTAATAGACTGGAATGGTTCCAGTCTGGTCCGTCAGTTTACGTCTAGCTCCACAATTTAGGAAAGTATAGTTGAAAATATTCTTTAATGTTACTTAAATGATTTTTTTTTGCTTTTACTTTTAATAAGCCACAATTCAGTATCTGTGGTTGGTTCTTTATTATTTTACGCAAGCTCAAAACCTAAATTATGATTTTGGCTGGTTAGGAAAAATGTTTTGGTCTAACTAATCGTCGTATCAGAACAACAAGGTTTAAAAAATAAAAATATAATGCACTTAGCCCATTTTGTTTACAATACAACCATGTTCTATCTGCAATTTTTGAGATTTTTTAGTACAGCGAAGTTCTAACTGATAATAATGTTTAATTTGAATTCCTTACTTAAAAATCAGGTACTCCGTTAATGAAAATTAAAGTCACATCGATGTCACTAATGCATAAATAATTTGGCCGGCATTTTTACCAAAATTATGAAGGTTGATGAGGAATACTTGCACGAAACAACTATTAATTATCAATTTTATTAATGATTAATAATAATTTATGCAAAATATTGCATTTATGTACAAATTATTAAAACAAACAGGCAACAAACATTGAATTTCATGCAAAACGGTTCTTACTCAGTTAGAACACTGTTGTACTACTACTTTTCATAGATTTTTGGGTTATCAAAGTTGCAACTGATTACTTATTTTAGCTAATATTCAAAATATCAAAAAAATGTGTATTATAGGTACTAATTTATCCTAATATAAGCCCACGCCAGCGTAATACACCACTCAGTTATGAAATTTAAGGTAAGTTTCATGATTTTAAAGTTTTGATTAATCATAACTCAAATCTATAATTTATACAGTTGAAACCTTGTTGTTCTCATAATATCCAGCCCTAATTTAAAAGCAATTTATTCCTTGAATATTTTGGTATTTCTTCATCAGGATTTATATCAGAAACAGGGTATTCTTCAAAATTTTTAGATGTAAGAGCTCAAAACTTAAATTATGATTTTAACTTCTAAGCAAAACGTTAGATCTAAATCAGAGCCCAAAAAGTCCCATTTAAAGGTGATTTGATCTTTCGATATTCAGATTAATTTACTTGCAACAAATTGCGTTTGGTTTGGAGCGAATAGCACGAACATTTTATTTTTCTTTTTGAATTCTTCTCTTCTCTTTTGGAATAATCTTGGCCAGTTTTAAATCTAGTAAGAAATAAATTTATTCTTAAGAATATCTATATAGTGCAGCTTAGCTTTTGTCTGAAGTCAGACTTGGTTTTGCAAGGGTTGAAAAAGACTTGTTAGCTCTCCTGCGTCTGCTTCTCCAGTGGTTTTATAGATTACTTTCAGTACTATAGTCCGACAACTGTTATAACATTTTAAAAATATTCATTTGAGTATAATTTTTATTGCAACGTATATTTATTTGTAACAGTAAAAAAGTAATGTCTTAGGATTTCTTTGGCATGATTAAACTATTGAATATTCTTGGTCATTAAGGATCAAATTTTAAATTATGATGTTTTAGGAAGAAAATAGCTAGTCCTAACTTTAAGATGATTTAGTCTTTCGATGTTCAGATTAATTTACTTGCAACAAATTGCGTTTGGTATGGAGCGATTAGCACGAACATTTTATTTTTCTTTTTGAATTCTTCTCTTCTCTTTTGGAATAATCTTGGCCAGTTTTAAATCTAGTAAGAAATAAACTTATTCTTAAGAATATCTATATAGTGCAGCTTAGCTTTTGTCTGAAGTCAGACTTGGTTTTGCAAGGGTTGAAAAAGACTTGTTAGCTCTCCTGCGTCTGCTTCTCCAGTGGTTTTATAGATTACTTTCAGTACTATAGTCCGACAACTGTTATAACATTTTTTAAACATCATTTTAAAAATATTCATTTGAGTATAATTTTTATTGCAACGTATATTTATTTGTAACAGTAAAAAAGTAATGTCTTAGGATTTCTTTGGCATGATTAAAACTATTGAATATTCTTGGTCATTAAGGATCAAATTTTAAATTATGATGTTTTAGGAAGAAAATAGCTAGTCCTAACTTTAAGATGATTTAGTCTTTCGATGTTCAGATTAATTTACTTGCAACAAATTGCGTTTGGTATGGAGCGATTAGCACGAACATTTTATTTTTCTTTTTGAATTCTTCTCTTCTCTTTTGGAATAATCCTGGCCAGTTTTAAATCTAGTAAGAAATAAACTTATTCTTAAGAATATCTATATAGTGCAGCTTAGCTTTTGTCTGAAGTCAGACTTGGTTTTGCAAGGGTTGAAAAAGACTTGTTAGCTCTCCTGCGTCTGCTTCTCCAGTGGTTTTATAGATTACTTTCAGTACTATAGTCCGACAACTGTTATAACATTTTTTAAACATCATTTTAAAAATATTCATTTGAGTATAATTTTTATTGCAACGTATATTTATTTGTAACAGTAAAAAAGTAATGTCTTAGGATTTCTTTGGCATGATTAAACTATTGAATATTCTTGGTCATTAAGGATCAAATTTTAAATTATGATGTTTTAGGAAGAAAATAGCTAGTCCTAACTTTAAGATGATTTAGTCTTTCGATGTTCAGATTAATTTACTTGCAACAAATTGCGTTTGGTATGGAGCGAATAGCACGAACATTTTATTTTTCTTTTTGAATTCTTCTCTTCTCTTTTGGAATAATCTTGGCTAGTATTAAATCTAGTAAGAAATAAACTTATTCTTAAGAATATCTATATAGTGCAGCTTAGCTTTTGTCTGAAGTCAGACTTGGTTTTGCAAGGGTTGAAAAAGACTTGTTAGCTCTCCTGCGTCTGCTTCTCCAGTGGTTTTATAGATTACTTTCAGTACTATAGTCCGACAACTGTTATAACATTTTTTAAACATCATTTTAAAAATATTCATTTGAGTATAATTTTTATTGCAACGTATATTTATTTGTAACAGTAAAAAAGTAATGTCTTAGGATTTCTTTGGCATGATTAAAACTATTGAATATTCTTGGTCATTAAGGATCAAATTTTAAATTATGATGTTTTAGGAAGAAAATAGCTAGTCCTAACTTTAAGATGATTTAGTCTTTCGATGTTCAGATTAATTTACTTGCAACAAATTGCGTTTGGTATGGAGCAATTAGCACGAACATTTTATTTTTCTTTTTGAATTCTTCTCTTCTCTTTTGGAATAATCCTGGCCAGTTTTAAATCTAGTAAGAAATAAACTTATTCTTAAGAATATCTATATAGTGCAGCTTAGCTTTTGTCTGAAGTCAGACTTGGTTTTGCAAGGGTTGAAAAAGACTTGTTAGCTCTCCTGCGTCTGCTTCTCCAGTGGTTTTATAGATTACTTTCAGTACTATAGTCCGACAACTGTTATAACATTTTTTAAACATCATTTTAAAAATATTCATTTGAGTATAATTTTTATTGCAACGTATATTTATTTGTAACAGTAAAAAAGTAATGTCTTAGGATTTCTTTGGCATGATTAAACTATTGAATATTCTTGGTCATTAAGGATCAAATTTTAAATTATGATGTTTTAGGAAGAAAATAGCTAGTCCTAACTTTAAGATGATTTAGTCTTTCGATGTTCAGATTAATTTACTTGCAACAAATTGCGTTTGGTATGGAGCGATTAGCACGAACATTTTATTTTTCTTTTTGAATTCTTCTCTTCTCTTTTGGAATAATCCTGGCCAGTTTTAAATCTAGTAAGAAATAAACTTATTCTTAAGAATATCTATATAGTGCACCTTAGCTTTTGTCTGAAGTCAGACTTGGTTTTGCAAGGGTTGAAAAAGACTTGTTAGCTCTCCTGCGTCTGCTTCTCCAGTGGTTTTATAGATTACTTTCAGTACTATAGTCCGACAACTGTTATAACATTTTTTAAACACCATTTTAAAAATATTCATTTGAGTATAATTTTGATTGCAACGTATATTTATTTGTAACAGTAAAAAAGTAATATGTCTTAGGATTTTTTTTGGCATGATTAACACTATTGAATATTCTTGGATATTAGGATCAAATTTTAAATTATGATGTTTTAGGAAGAAAATAGCTAGTCCTAACTTTAAGATGATTTAGTCCTTCGATGTTCAGATTAATTTACTTGCAACAAATTGCGTTTGGTGCGGAGCGAATAGCACACACTATGTATACTCGATGCATGTAATCAATGTAGCCGGCTTAATGTGGACACGGCGTCCAAGATTTATAGACTTGAAAGTCAATAGTATGGCGTTATGTGGACAACGGTTTACATTTCCTTACATTATAGGCCAATTGAAATGGTTGTAGCTCTAGAATTAATTACTTACTACATTTTTCTGTTTAAAACAAAATCCTTTAAGAAAAATATTTAGCAACAAATGTAAAACCCTCAACAAATAAATTAAAAAGGAGTAAATTTCCATAGCAAGATCAGGAAGTTATCTTGACTTATTAACATCAGTTTAATATTATTAAAGAATATTGTACTGATTAGAAAGAAAAACAGTCCAAGTTACACTGTTGTATCCACTAAGTTCAAGTAAATCAGAAATATTCTACTACCCGTTTCATGTTAGTCCAAAATCGAAGTGTTAAAATTCACTCTACACATTTGACACAAAATATTTTGTTTGAAAATACCTGCTGTCAATAAATAAAGTTTCTTTTTTTACTGTTTTTTTTTATATTTCTCTAAATCAATTGGCTTATTTTATGTCATTTCTTTAAAGGGTCTCTGCCACATGATCGCGATTAAGAAAATTTCAGATTTAAAAGATAATCCATTTGGTATCTTTATTATTTAACCAGTTTATGTTTCTTATTTAACCAGTATTTAAATTAAATACCATCAGCATTATTTTGACTACAAAATACAATGTTGCCATGGCGCCATTTAAAATATTTTGAATTAAATTAAATTAAATAAAATAAAATATTACGAGATCCAGAGACAAAAGATACAGAAAGAAAGGGAGGTCTTCTAGTCCTTAGAAAAAATACAAAAGGCCCAAAATTGTTTAAAATAAAAAGTAATAAGGAAGACTTTTATTTAATAGTGGACAGCTTCAAGTGGTCATGAACGAAGGACAATACGGACGTATACGGGTGAGTCTGAGAGCATGGTATCTTTTTTAACTTCTTTGGAACCTTTTCGAACTTTTGCTATAAGGATCATTTTCTGGAAAGTGCCCATAAAATTTATTAGAATTATTTCAAGGATAGTTCTATCAGTACTTCGTTGCTTGTTCATCACACATTGGCAAAAATAGTATATGGTTAATCTTTCTATCCTTTTATGTTTATCTCCAATAAAAAATATATTTTAGGTCACTAACAAGAAAGAAAAAGAAGAAGAAGAAAAAGAAGAAGAAGAAGAAGAAAAAGAAGAAAAAGAAGAAGAAGAAGAAAAAGAAGAAAAAGAAGAAAAAGAAGAAGAAGAAGAAAAAGAAGAAAAAGAAGAAAAAGAAGAAGAAGAAGAAAAAGAAGAATAAGAAGAAGAAATAATATCTTGTGTGACCTTCGAGCGGGCGCGCCTATGTTTCCTATACAGTGGTTTGTATTGTCATTTATCTTTTGAAATTCTGGATTTTTTCTGCTCTCTTAATGCAAATAAATTATATACTATGATTTCGACGAACGCCGAAAAAGAAATCAATAATAATAAAAAAAAGTTTTATCCTACTTCTAGTAGGCTACTAAAACTTAGAATTCCGACTTTTTTTATGAATATATGTTCAGTTACGTATGTAATAAGACGTGATCTGCCCTCTTAGTTAAAACGTCCTAACTACATTTTTTTTTTTCATTTTTGACTTATCTGCATATACCGGTTGTTCTACGCCTTATGTATCTATTCTCCAGGATTCCCACCAGTCAGGGCATCAGGGAAATGGTAATTGAAATCTGGAAGTCAGGGAATTTGGCGATTTATTCGAAAAAGGAAAATAGCAATGTTAGTTAGGACGTTTTAACTATGGAGGGCAGTGATTTTGTTAGAATATATTCTTCAGTTTTACAAGGAATAAGCAAAAAAAGAGTCTCGTTTTAAAATATTTTGCGGTAATACAAAGAACTGATCAAACGTAATTATTGATATTTTCTCGCATTTATTAAAAAACTTGTAAATAGTTTAAATTTTATATACAATCTACACAATTTTAACTTTCGTTCCACTTTGTGAATTTTTGATTTGCCGCTTGATATGTTAGAAATGTTAGAAATATGTGTATCCTAAGAATATCATAAGTAACGTTACAAAAGCTGTATTAAGTCAAAGAGGTATTTGCCAACAAAAATATTCGTACCAATAACATTATGAATTATTCATAAATTATAATATATGTATACGCTAGCTGCATATTTATTCAGAATAAATATAATTCTATATTAAACTATCGATGGTCTGATTAAACGCAATAGCTGTTTATTTTAATATGCAGTTGCATTTAAATTATTTAATTGAATAATTTATTTTTATGTCATTTCACCCTTTTCGTTTTTAATTTTCTTGAGCAAACAACAACTTTGTCAATAATAACTATTAACTATTCAGTCGTTTGGTAAAAAAAGAAACAAAACGCCAAATATTAAAAAATCCTTTAAAACAGCTACAAAATCTATATTTCTAATCGATTTTTAAGATTTATCTGGCCCTGTAGATACTATTTTTAGTTTATTTCAGATTTAAAATTATTAATGAACAATTAAAATCGTTAATTAAAAAAACAGCAGTTGAGTCATACCACATGGTGGTTCCACTAGAAATGAGATTCATTCTTTGGTTCCATCAAAACCAGTTATTAAGTTATTTTCAAGGGGTCAGTGAACAAACCGTATATTGATAAAATAGTTAAAAAATATATTAAAGAATATATTTGCATTGAATTAGTTATGTATTTTAAATTATGGTTTTAATAAATTTTTTTTTTTAATAATTAATCTAACAACACTGTTGTTAATTTGTCAAAGACAAACTTAACAGAATGTGAGATCTCTTTGCTGTCCAAAGGACATAACTTTGCCATTACACCTAGGACAGTACCAACAGACAAAATAATTTCTATAGTGGAGTCTTCCTTGTCTTCATTACCCCCGGTAGATGCAGAGATAGTACGTTATGAAACGGCTAAGATTCTGAAAAAGTCAAAACCACCTAAGTCTAACCTGACAAGGGAGGAATATTTAGCTTTAAAGAATCTTAATCGTAATGACGATATTATTGTTGTGCCTGCTGATAAGGGTAATGCCACTGTGGTGATGGACAAACTTGACTATTTTAACAAAATAACGGAACTCATAGACAATGACACATACGAAAAACTCGAGACCGATCCTACTGGAAAATTTGAACGAAAAATCACACAATTACTTAAACAATCCTCCCTTACACCTCTTGAAATTTATAATCTAACCCCCCGAGACTCCCGCGTACCAAAATTATATGGTTTACCTAAAATTCACAAGGACGGTGCCCCTCTTAGACCAATTGCCAGCACAATAGGTTCCCCTACGTATAAACTTGCCAAACACCTTGCCCAAATCTTAAATCAGTTAGTTGGAAAAACGAGGTCTTATGTAAAAAATTCCACACACTTTGTACAAACCTTATCGACAGTGACCCTGGACCCCTCGGACATAATGGTTAGTTTCGACGTAGAATCTCTATTTACTAACGTTCCCGTTCCCGATACAATAAATATTATACGAGACCTACTTACAACTGGAAATCTTGACCCTAAGTTATGTAAATTATTTGAAGCTTGTCTGACATCTACATATTTTCTGATACAGGGAGAGTTCTATGAACAAGTGTCAGGCACCGCAATGGGATCCCCATTATCACCCCCTGCGGCCAATGCTTTCATGGAATACTTCGAGAAAAAAGCTATTGAGTCATTTCCATTAAAACCTAAAATTTGGCGCAGATACGTAGACGATGTCTATCTATTTGGCCCCATGGCATGGAAAGCCTTCAAGGTTTTCTAAATCACCTCAATTCCCAACATAAATCTATACGGTTTACGATGGAAATTGAGAACAACGGATCACTTCCCTTTTTGGACGTTTTGGTTTTCAAAACGGAAAATGGCTCAATAGGACACTCGGTATACAGGAAGAAAACCCACACTGACAGATACCTAAACGCATTTTCACATCACCATCCCTCTCAAAAACGCTCGGTAGTTAATTCACTTGTTCATAGGGCTTTCATGATTTCAGACAAGAATTCCCTAGACACAGAACTCCTTAAACTAACCAAAGCCTTGACCATGAACGGTTATACCAAAAAAGACATTAATAAGACCATATACAAATACAGAAATCCCAGACCCAAACAACAGGACAATAGTGACAATGACAGACAGACACAAGTTATACTTCCCTATGTAAGCGGTATCACGGATAAAATAGGTAAACTTTTGAAGAAGTCAAATATTAAGCCTATATTTCGGTCCAACCAAAAATTAGTCAATGTTTGACTTCAACAAAAGACAAAATACCCCTGAGTTCAGAAGGCGTATATAAAATACCCTGCTCCTGTGGTACGGTTTACATAGGTGAAACTAAGAGAAAAATTTCTACAAGACTTCAAGAGCATGAGCGCAATATAAGAAAGAAACAAATTTCCTTATCGGCAGTAGCCGAACATGTACATGAAACAGGTCATAAAATCAATTTTTCTGAAACAAAACAAATATTAACAGAAAACAGAAAAATGCCAAGGAAGATACGGGAATCGATAGAAATCATCAAGCATCCTAACAATATCAATCGGGACACTGGTTACCACTTACCTGCAATATGGAAGTCTTTGATAGGAAAAACCTCGTCACGGGTGAATAACCACAACTCGTCATAAATAGTGACACAAGTTGATTCGAAACTTAGTTTCAGATTAATCCCTGAAGATGTCTCTAGTAGTAAGAGACGAAACGTCGGAAAGTGAAAATCCATTAACACGGTCTAAACCCGAAAGTGAAAGTTCTTTATATCTTAATGGCCGTGAAAGCTTAAAATCTAAAATTAATCTAGATATGTTTATTAGTATAAAAAATACCGGATTATTTTCTGGTTCCTGAAAGACGTACCTAAATAATATTTAATTACAATAATATTAATTTATAATTAATGTAAAATTTTTTTAAATATATTTTAAGGTTAATATACTATTGCTTTGGTTAGTATATTATAATAAATTTATAATATATTTAATATAATTAAACAGAAAAAATAATCTGTTTTAACGCATGAATATTATCTCGTTTCATACCTAAGAAGATAAAGGAGTTCTGTTTTAATTTAATGAATAATACATGTATTTAAACACTTAAAATTATTCTTTTTAATTTTTTGATCCAATGTTTTCAATGTTTACGGCCTTCATAAACTTAGATTCATTTGTAACTCAGTCACTGAAAATAAATATAAAAATAGTCAGTATTGAAAAGAAGAAAAAAAGTTATTTCAGTAATGTTTCTGTATCCTATTTCAGATTTGTTTTTGTTTTGATACAAAGGGTAAAAACTTTTTTCACCGAATAAAATAGAAGGAAGTAAAAACTTCAACAGTTCTATTTTTGGGAAGCCAAATAACAAAAACATAATTTCCAGTAAGCAAGTAAGCGAGTATAAAAGTATAATATATTTTCTAAAACAAATAAATTGAAATAAAATGAATTAGGTATTCATTTTTTGTGTTTAATTTTCATTAATTTTATTCTTTAATGCCATTAGTTTACATTAAAGAGTATCATAAAAATTTTAGATTAAGAAATCAATATGAAAATAAAAGTCATAAAAAAGAGAAATTATAATTCCGAAGAAGCCTACAAAAACTGTAATTTATCCGTATATTGATTTTCCATTTTGAAAATTTTCAAATTTTTGGAAAGCCTGGTATTCGAGCAAAAATTTTCATTTTTTGTTTGGGTATTTTTGCGTTTTATGACGTTTTATGTCGATATAAATCAATTTCGAACAAAAAAAATGGTCAGTAGATTGGTCGATCCGGGAAATTTTGTGTGCACGATAACTTAAGAACGCTTTAAGCTAGAGACTTGAAATTCGGCATACAGGTGTTACTAAAAGTTTTCGCTCGGGATTGTTTTTGGTGAATATTGGGGTGCAGCAAGGGGGACAAATGGGGAAAAATACATTTTTTTTAGACAAATTTGAAAATTGCTATATAGGGGTTTTTGAAGTTGCTGAAATTTAATGCAATAAGCATGCTTCCTGCAGGAAACTATGAGGCTCGGTGATAGATGTTAAGTTTACTTACATAAATATTTTGTTAGACTAACAGAAAATTACAAAGGACAATTTTTATTCAGATTGTGAATAATTTAAAAAAAAATAACTAGTATAAAATATTTATCAAGTATGTTTTACTTTACCTAAAGCCATTAATTGTTTTTTTTTATATTTTATGAAGTATATAGTTTTTATTTAACTTTTCAATTTTTTTTTAGTTTTATATAATAAAAGGCAATAAAAAAAACATATATAAATACTTAAGTTGATAATATTTAGAAAAATATGATTTATTTTATATGTGGCCATATTACCAGCACAGTGTTGGCCATATAATTGATACGTTTTTTTAAATGGCCTATAATTTTTTATTTTTTTAAACCCTTTTCATGTTTTTTTTTTAATAACTTAAGCATAAATAAGTAATCTGGGCTCTATAAGTTTTATTTTGTTTTGAAGTTATGTCCCTTAATTTTTATCAGCAATTATGGATGGGCATAATACCTGCACTTTTCTCTTACTAAGGAAAACTTTTATTAATTAATAGTTTTAGGATCTTATAACCTTATCTGCCCACTTTTTCATTTTATGGCACGAAATATGTTTATAAAATACCTATGCATAATAGTATATTTTTCTAAAAGCCTCACCTTTAACAAGATTCCACTTCTCATAGAAACCATTTCAAAAGTGCAACTTGTCTGCACTTGCAGCGATAAAAAGTGCGTTTGCAAGTATCTGCCAGTAAATGCAACTTTACGCATGACTGGTTCGATATTCCATCAATCAATGTTACTGTCAACCGCGAAAACAATGGCATGTCGCTATATAATTGAAGTCCATAAATCATGCGCAATGATAACGACATCGTCCATCTGTGAAAATCTGCATATACGTACTCATTTCTTCTCAATTACATAGTTGCATTAAGTAAACCAAAAGCCGTAACAATATTTTGGTTTTCCTATGTATACCGTTAATACCAAATTTCTCAATACGTTAATTAATATATTAAATAAAACGAGGAGATAAGAGAACGTTCAAGTATTACGTAACGCAAATTTTGATCATTTTGGACCACCCCCCCCCTGTAACGCTATTTTCCTATACCATTAACATGGGCGTAATACTCCAAAATGTCAATGTATCTATTTGTAATTATCATTTTGGAAAATAAACTCCTGGACAATGCTCATATATAATAACCCAAGAGGCTGAGAATTATACGAGAAAAATTCGCTGTTTTCATGAAAATTTGCTGTCTAAAAATAATACAATACAGCAAATTTGAATGAAAACTGATAATTCGAAGAACCATGTATAATTCGGAAGATTATTTTTTAACGATTTATAATATGTCAAACCTACTTTTATATTTTTTTCATGGCAAAATGTTATAAATTGTTTTATTACGTATCTTAATATTTTTACAGGCATATTCTTTGACTTGGTTAATCTAATTCAATTCTCAGTTGCTAAACTAAAACCTTTTTGTCCATTTTTAAATTGCAAATTATCGTTCTGTCAATAGTTTAGTTACTTACTGCAGTACTGACTAGCGCGGTACTGCGCTAGGCTTGCAAGCATGTTCATAAAAGTCAACCAATAAATCCCATCCCATTTTATAAAGAGAATATTTTACGGTATTTTCTTTTAAATAATAAAGTAATATTAATAATTATAAATAGTAATATATTCATATTTAATTATTGATTAGTAAGAAATCTTGTTGTAAAAGAGAAATACTGAAAAACAAAATACTACAGCGCTTCTCACTAAAATTTTCTATAGTAGAAAATTCCCAATATAACTGTTATATAATTGGACATAAATAAACACGTGGTTAAAGCCACTTTACACGGAGCAATTTGTGCGCAAGTTTGATGCTATGCAAGTTTGTTGCAAGAATTATTCAGTCACTGCGCATGCCTTTAGGCAAGATTGAGGCCATTTTCGTGCCATCAAATTATTTAGAACATGTTCTATTTTTTGGCGATTTTCACGCAAGTTTTATGGTTATTTTCGTGGTACCAACCTGGAAAAAAAGTTACCAAATCGATTTCATTTTACTAATATAGTAGCAACTGCACATTTTAATAATTATTATTATTAATAATAGGTCGGTCTTTCTAACTAAAAAACTTCCTTGAAAAAGCAAATGCTAGGTTATGTTTTTGTCAACAAACGCAGAACACGTCAAAATTGTCTGGTTGGCAGTACTGTTTACCTTGCAATATATAGCACCAAACTTGCGTACAACTTGCTCCGTGAAAAGGCAAATCAATGTCCAGTTGTCCTCACGCTATATCTGGCAGCAAACTTGCATAGCATCAAACTTGCGTACAAATTGCTCCGTGTAAAGTGGTCTTTAGAAATATTGTTAAATGATTGGTTGATAAAAACGTTAAAAAATTATCAATGATATGATATAGAAAAAGTCTCATAAAATGCAATGGCATAAAATCTTTAATCTGATTTTGATAAATAATATTGCTTTATTATCCTGGTTTTTAATATTTAGTTTAGAATTTCTAAAAAATAATACTATTAATAGAAAACCGCAATTGAAATTTGTAATTGTATATGGAAAAAACTTCTTGGTATTTAAGACTAGGATCAAATGGAGTTAGAATTTTCCCATTAGTCGAAACCAGTCAAATCAAAACCAAAGCAGACCGAGAACCAAAAGTTTGCATAGTTAGGAAAACTTACTTATACCTTGAACCTGGTTTGAATCCATTTCATAAGCGTCAATTTCTTAAACCTAAGAATTCTAATTTTAATTATAAAGTTTGGAATCTAAGGCAGACTAACATCTCTACTCTAAATTTCTCTACTCCCTAACATCCCTACTCCACAACAACTCTACTCCGTAACATCTCTACTCCATAACATCTCTACTCCGTAACAACTCTACTCCACACTATAAGGACTTTATTAGCCACTTAATAATAAATGAGCAGTTCAAAGAACAAAGAATCTTCTTCTTCTGGAATATTTTATTTTTTTCGTAGAAAACGTTTATCTTTAAATTCAAATCTAGAACAATCATAAATTAATTATTCTAAAAGCCACAATGACCGCGTACTCTTAATATGCACTAATAAGTAAGTAATTAATAAATTAAATTCATATTTGACAGTGACTTAGCATGACAGATATTCATTTGAGTTCAGACAAGTGGCTAATCGAGTGCATATAGTGCGGAGTAGAGTTGTTATGGAGTAGAGATGTTATGGAGTAGAGATGTTACGGAGTAGAGTTGTTGTGGAGTAGGGATGTTATGGAGTAGGGATGTTAGGGAGTAGAGAAATTTAGAGTAGAGATGTTAGTCTGCCGAATCTAAACTCTAGTTAGTGTTTATGGCATTTAGTCAATGTAAGGCAGATAGCAGTACCATTTAAATGATTGAAATTGTTGTTGTAACAGGTGGGATTGATACAAAAACACCAACAAACTATTCCACATAAGGTCAGGTATTTACTAGCTATGCAAATCGCATGTTTTCTCCGGTTGTTCGAAGAAAAATCTTTTTCTAATAGGAAACTAGGTTAGGTTAGGTCTAGAATAAGAAGATGGAAGATTTTGAAAATGTTATCGTTTATTATTGCTTATGACCTTATTGTTACTGTTTGAATTATTTTAATCAATGTCAGTATGCCAAATAAACTAATGACGGGCGGAAAAGTAATGAAAAAAATCTGACTTTTTACTTTTGTATTCGTTGGTAATATTTTTACTGAAATATAATATTTGTTAAAAATACTACAATCTACAAGTTAAATAATAATTATAATTAAAGAAAAACTAGGACCCTAAGATAGTTCTATCAAATAAGACTGAATATTAGGTGTGACAATAACTTATACGTATAATAAATAATTTAGAAATTACAAATTTTTCTTCATACATTCAGAAAATGTCATTGTAATTTTAATACTAAATTTTATTTGTAAATACATGTTTGTTATTTATATCGCCACCATTGGTATTTAATACTTGTGATATTAAATACTGCAATATGTGTATTGTATACAAAATGTTATCATACTAACATAGAGACCGTGCTGGTACATTTGAATCCCCACGCAACATGTTTTTATTAATATTAGCATGTTACTGTAACATTTGGTAAAGCATATCACACTTATAGTATGGTATTCTTTGAGTCGTTTCTAAGTTGTATTACGGATCTAGTTTAAAGTATGTGACAGTACTCAGAAAAATTAACAACTGGTAAATAATACCAACATTTCGATTAGTAATAATATAAAGATTGCAACCACACACAATTACACACTAATAAAATAATCGATCCTTTTTTTTTACTTTTCTCTATATTAATACTAATCAAAATTTTGGTATTATTTACCGATTTTTATTTTACTAAATACTGTAACATACTTTAAACTAGATTAATAACACAACAACTACAACTTAAGTGTGATAATTTACCAAATGTTACAGTATGCTAGGTGATCCAAATGTACCAGCACGGTCTCTATGTTAGTATGACAACATTTTGTATACAATACACACATTGCAGTATATAATATCAGAAGTAAAGTATTAAATACCACTGGTGGCGATATAAATAAAAAATATGTATTTATAAACAACGAAATTTTCTTGTATAACATTAAGCTGCATCTTTGATAAACCAGAAAATATGGAAATTATGATGATGGTATAAGTTTTCATAATCTTGGGTTATACATAAATAAACGACTAGACAAATTACAGTCTATAAGAAGTTATTAATGAAAGCGATCAAGTAGTTTGATTGCCAATAAAATAAATAAAATAACTTAATAATCTCGTAAATTGAAAATAATTATCTGCCCATACATACATATTGAATACCTATCCATAAATAACTTAATACAACGAATAATTTGTTGCCTGTATTATATTCCTCCGTAATTTTCCTTCGAGATTGTACATTATCAAGTAGGTGCATCTAAATGCCACTACTTTTGATCATAGGCGGCCGTTGTACTTATTACATTACATGTTTACGTTACATTTTTGTTTAATCCCGTACTATTCTACCTAATTAAGCATTCACTAAGTCTAGGACCTGTGCGGGATAGTATTAGAGGGAACCATCGCTTTTAACTGATTTCCGAACCAGTCTTTAGGAGGGTGTCTCTCTGCCTTCGACAATTTTAATTATTAACTAACTAAAAAAGGTAATCAGCGTCAGTGAGATTCGAACTTACGTTATCCGACGGGCTTAGTAAAGGTCTATTGATGATTCGAACGCTCAGTTCCTCCATAAATTAGGTTAACTAATGCTTTTTATTAACTGCTTCAGTAAAAATAAAAACTCAATTAAAATGGCGGATTTTTGTTACTTTTATTTTTGTGTAATGCTATTTTTCTCAAGTAAAACGAATAAAATTATTGAATTAATTTTTCAGACATATGTCATAATTAAAATTACAATAGTAATATTTTTCCTGATAAAATCCAAATTTTGGTAAATCAAGTTATGTTATAAATTTTACACAGATAAAAGTAGCCTAGCAGTACAACTGCGTTAAAAGATTTGGTATGTGATATAAACATATAATTATTACACAGACCCACAAAAAAATGTGTGCGGAGCCAAAAAAGCCACCTATTGTAGTATTCTGCCCGGTTAAAGTAAAGGGCAGTAAGGGACATTATCGCATAGCGGCAACCCTGATGTAATATTTTGTAAACGCTACTATTAAACAATGTCACTTACTGTCCTTTACTTTATCTGGGCAGTATTGACCTAAAAAAGTCAAAATCTAATTTGATTAAAATGTTCTGCTTAGTTTTTTTTATTCGAGTTTGAGTTTTTAATTTCAAGTATTACGTAACGCGAATTGTACCAAAATTCATACATTTCATACCCTGTTTCTCGCGTTTGGACTTTATCATGTTTTGGTTTTGGTAAACAGAAAATTCTAACCATTGCAGATATCGACTATGCTAAATCAATACTACAATGCTATATATGTGGCTTTTTTGGCTCTGCACACTTTATTTTTTTGTGTACCTGTGTTGTCTTTTTAAAAAATGGGTGAAATAATAATCTTAGTATAATTATAATAATTTAAATAAATTTCTGGTGATACGTTAAAATAATAGTATACTATTGTTTTAACTAGTAGGTATAGTAGGAATAGTTATTTTGTTAGCATAAATCCCATAAAGATTAAAATCATTTATATATTTCAATGTAATTTTAAAATACCATCTCCGCTACTGTAGTTTTTGCAATTATTAAAGCAAACGCCATATAAATCACACAATCCGCCATCGGAGAAGCAACAATTTCATCATTTTTAAACGCGAAATGCTGAAGCATCATTATATTGTCATCTGAATTTATTTACCACACATATTGTACGGGATAAAAACTACTGGCTTCAATGAGACGAAAACTATTTAACCGTTTCGCTGCGGCCTTGATATATTAGGTCTCCATGGGCATTTTCTTTTGCGAATGTTTCAGAAAATAATGCCATTATCAATATCATTCGACATACATACCATTTTGATAAATTAGCTGCTTCTGGATATTGATGGCTTACCTGAAATTAAAAATAAAGAACAATTAATGCTAAGAATAAGAAAACTTTAAAAGAATATTAAATTACTAGTTTCATAACACACGTTTTTAGAGAACGAGTACAAGATTATGGTGAGTTTTCCATAGTATTAGTGCGCTAAAAACGTGTTATGAAACGAGTGCTTTATTTTAATCTAAAAATCAAACCGTTTTAAATATTGTTTTTAATCAAGTCTTATTGATAATAATATAAAGGCAAATAGAATACTTTATAGAAATTGGTCTTGACTGAAAAAAAATTTAGTTAGCCAATGGCTCTAATTTTACATACTTAATCAACACAATAAATCGGTTTTAATATTTTTTGGAGCAAGTCTTCTTGATGATGAGTTATAAAGGCAAATTGTAGTCTTTTAGATATCTTCAGAAAGTAGTCTTTGGTTGAAAGAAATTAAGTTAGTAAATGACCATAATTTAATTTAAAATTACATATATTTTATGGCAATATTTATGTTTAAACCAAATCTGGTATTTGATTAAAATCCATACAAAAATATAGGATATATATTTTTGACAGAATTTCTTTTTTTTTTGCTATAGGTAATTTTAATAATAAGGATATAAATAATTGGGTTACCAACTACGCCGTGAGAACACTAAGTAGTACTACTTAATTTAAATTTTTAATTTAATTAAAATTATTTTTTCATTCGTGTTTTTGTCCAATTTGACTTAATTGGAATGTCTAGAGTTCTAAAATATGTGCGTTTCCTTGCTAATTATTTACTAATTAAGTACTTGTCACTTATGATTTGTTTATGTATAGTTCAGTTTTACTTCTTGCACATCATAAATAAAATTATTCCTTTTTCTAGATGTACTGATATCACAGCCCCACAGAAAAAAGTTCAGATCAGCGAACCAGACCCATGTTTTCCTATATATTTTCGGTTGCTAAATCCGAATCCGAGGTAAAAAAAAATCGTACACCACCAAAATCATTAGCTAGACCAAAAAAACACCTCTGGAATGGGGTAAAAAGAAGATTAAGCTACGAGAATGGTTTTTCTATCTTAATACATCGATTTATACAAATAGTTAGGTGTACCATGCGTTAAATTAAGGTTAAACAGCAGCAACATACAATAGATTTGAAACACACCCCCAGGGAGGCGAAGGGGTGAAAGATACTCCCCATATATAAAAAAAAATCGATCCAAAACCGCATTGACTTCTGAAAAAGTTCGAAAAGTTTTGTTAAAGTGGTAAGAAACTGCATCAGGTTCGACGTAATCTTCATAAACTACCCTTATAAGGTTGAGAACAACCACCCCTAAGTATAAAGCACACGAAAAACACAAGAACAAATGTTAAATTCAACAGGATTTCTATTTTCATGGATGCTATGATTGGCTGAAATTGCCTAGTACTCTAAAATAGAACCAAAAACTTACGTACCATCAACGTCCTTCAATGTGAAACCTCAGAAGCTTAATCTTCTTTTTACCCCATTACAGAGGTGTTTTTTGCTTTAGCTAATGATTTTGGGGGTGTACGATTTTTTTTACCTCGGATTCGGATTTAGCGACCGAAAATGCATAGGGATACATGGGTCCGGTTCGCTGGTCTGAAGTTTCTTTTTTACCCCACTCCAGGGGTGTTTTTTGGCTCTAGCTAATGATTTTGGGGTTGTACGATTTTTTTTGACCTCGGATTCGGATTCGGCGACCGAAAATACATAGGGATACATGGGTCTGGTTCGCTGGTCTGAAGTTTTTTGTTTTTACCCCATTCCAGAGGGGTTTTTTGGCTCTAGCTAATGATTTTGGTTGTGTACGATTTTTTTTACCTCGGATTCGGATTCAGCAACCGAAAATACATAGGGATACATGGGTCTGGTTCGCTGGTCTGAATTTTTTTTTAGTCCATACCAGGGGTGTTTTTTGGCTCTAGCTAATGATTTTGGGAGTACGATTTTTTTTGACCTCGGATTGGGATCCAGCGACTGAAAATGCATGGGTCTGGTTCGCTGGTCTGAATTTTTTTTACCTATTTCAGGGGTGTTTTTTGACTCTAGCTAATGATTCTGGGGGTGTACGATTTTTACTAACACCGGATTCGTATTCAGCGACAGGAAATACATACGGATACATAGGGTCTGAACTTTTTTTTGGGGGCCTAAATTAAAAAAAAATATAAAATATATTTTCAAATATGCAAAGCATGAATCCTGTCTTAAATATTAGGTAAATAAATTAAGATAAAATTAGGTTTTTCTTAGTATAGTCATAATAAGTGAAATAAATAAGTGTGAATTTAATTAATGATCAAATGCCATAGGTTAGGTTAGATTAGATAAATGTATTAAATTTTAGTTAAAGTTAAACAAGCCGTGAAGATATGTAATGGTTCGCTTTTCGTTATATGCTATTCACAGTATATGTTATATTGGATTTTCCCAAATACTATAAAAAAAATATTTAAAAAAAAAATAAAAAAAATATATTTTTTTCTTTTTTGAAAAACAAAAAATTATTTTTTTTTAAATGCAAAAAAAACTTCAAGTTTTTAAAATTTTTCATTTTTTTATTTAACTTTTGCGATTTTGCGAAGAACAAAATAAAATTGAAAAAATTGTTTCAAAAAAAATCGTACGTGACTTTAAAACTATAGTATTTTTAACAAAAATTAAAGTACACTGTAAATGTAAAAATAGTAATTTTACAGCAAATAAAGTAGGCCATATCATATGACTCATATGTTACCAGCAAAGAAAGTGCTTGTAAATTTAAATCAGTACTGTAAATTCACTGTTATCTGTAAAAATGTGAATTTTTACCTGTGATTTCACAGTAAAAGTGCCGAGTTTTTGAACCACATGCATGAATTTTAATGCAAAATGATTGTACCGATAGGAAAAGAGCTGAGATTTTACTAAACCGAGTAATATTGAGGTTAATTCAATAAATATTGTAAATTCACATTCTGACATGGTGAATTTGCTTTATTACAGTTAATACTACTGAAATATTGAGGAACAAATTTAGAGTGTACCTTTGTATACACGGAAAGAAATTAGTGGGCTCTGCGCTATACATTATAAGATATTTGGTAACAGTGGCAAATTATAGTAATTTAAGCTATAGATTATAAGGGACACAATAACTAATATTGTTAAAAATAAATTGGAAACGATTATATATATTACAGACACGATTATATTTATTACAGGCACTATTATAAATTTACAGAAATTTTATTATATTATAAAAATTATTAGCACGGACAATAATTAAATCTATTTAAGCTATAAATGCCATACTATTTGTTATATTTTATTATTCACTAAACAATTAAAGTATTTCATATAAATTTTTACACTGACTGCCATAATTGTAAGAGAAAGCCTTGTATTTATATAATAAGCGATTATAATTTGCTTGGTATGTGTGTTATAGCGCTCCTAGCTATAATTTTTTTTTTCCGTGTAGTATTAAAACTTTCTATCCATTTGTAACTGAATATTTAAAATGGATGGAAAGTTATGATTCTATACAAATGTACTTCATGTTTTGGATGTTATTTAAAAAAAAAAAAAAAAAACACCATAGTTCTAAAGTCACGTACTTTAATATTTAAGGACGGACATGAAATGTACCGTTTTTAACAAAAATTAAATTATAGGTAATAACTTCCGATTTTCTATCCATTTGTAACTTAATATTCAGTTTACATTTTACAGTTTGGTGTGTGCTATAGCCTTTTAGATAAAATTACTTTTGTTTTGTAATGAAATCAAAATTCAAATTTAGAAGTAATTTTTATACATGCCAGTTTAAGTTTACATCATTTTTACATCCAAAAATAAACAAGGACCGATAAAGATTTGTTTGAAAACAAGCCCTATGAGAACTACGGCCCTCCTTAGGGTTAGCCTAAAAAGTTTTTACCTATTCTCTGAAAGCTTAACGCCCTTTTTTTGGTAATGATAAGCCAGCTTATATTATTTTTTTACTGATATCTAGACATCGGATTTTACCTACAATACTATTAAATAATATTTGGATTATTTAAAAGTCCAACTAAATCATAATTTTCGGATCTGTTATGTTTTTTTTTTTTAATTTTCTTATACTTAAATATAAACGCTAGGGGATTTTCATAATATTTATATACTTTTCTTTGTAAATGTAGTAGTTTGATAAATTTTTATAAAATTATTATTATTTTTTTGTACCCGGCTATGGATTTTGACGCGTCACGACTCGGTAAAATCCGATCTCTACTGATATCTCATTAAACACTAGGAATATAAAACTTTTTATTTGTCAATAAGTTTACTAATTAAAATTGAAAAACGAATTAAGTGTCCCACCCGTAACATTTGAAACACCCTGCAGAGCTCCTCTTAAAATTTTGTAACCTATTTCTAAATCACCATGTATAGTTCTCAATAAATATTTATATTTTTGCTGATTCAGCTTATTTTATACATTATTTGTGCTTCATTCAAATTACTTAAAATATAAATCTTACATGTGATTAATGAATATAATGTATGCCTAACTTAAATGAAAAATGCTTTTTAGTCTTTGATAAAAAATATCCCAAATTCATACGTAGGAGTTTTATGTTATTTATGTTCTGTCTTGCCAGTTGTAAAATTTTCTACGTTTTTTAAAAGTGCCAACAGCTAAAGGTGAAATATTATATTCTAAACATGACCTTACATATTGAAACAAAATATGTATACGTTATTTATTAACTGGAAATCTGCGTTTTTATTTAACATTTATAATTTTGAATAGCCATATTAAATGTGGCTATGTTAAAGTGTAAAGCAAATATTACTTCTTTTATATTAGTTTTTCTTCTGCCATTCGAATGCATTTATTGGTAAATAAATGGATTAAAGGTAAATTGATATTGTGTTTTAAATTGGATAAGAACCAGCTCGGAAAGCAGTATTTTCCAGCTTCCTATGAATAATAATTTTACATACTGGAAAGTAATTTCTCTAAAACTAATGAGCATAAAGCTAACCTCTCAGTATTGGATCAAGCGAATTTACTTTTTTCATTTAAAAAATTTTTAACCCAAAGAAAAAATATTGAACATTTTAAAAGTAAATTGTATCACCTGGAAATTAAAGTTTATTAAAAATATATAAAGTAAAATATAAATTATTAAATTATGAAAAATACACAGATTTTCTGAATCTTCTCCACGAAGAGTATACTGCCTCTACTACTTCTAAATTGAAGATGACAATAATTGTTCAATGTTTGCAATAAATATTAAAATATGATCTAATAGAAGAATAATAGTGCATGGTGAATAAATAATAATATATGGAAATAAAGCATATAACCTTGGTATACAAGAAACTGTGTATAAAAATATATACCGGTATTGTAGACTGCACACCTGTAGTTTTTGCCTTGTTAAAACAATAAGTTCTCAAGTTGATAGTGTTTGTGTACATCTGACAGTTATAAAGATAAACAATGCATAAGTAATACTTTATTTAGAATATGGATGTAAAATCTTCTATGCATCTTTATTATTTATTACAAAACATGTAAGGATAACATTATTATATTATCAAGAAGCGGTGCAGTTCATTGCCAAAGCTTTCACCTTAGTGAAATTTTTTATTCAAAAATCACTGTCTTTCAGGTTAACCTTCTTATTGGAGTCGCTGCTTTTTGCTTAAATTTTGGATGTCTTCTTTTAAGAAGATACCTATCAGGTACCATGGTTTTTAGCTTTTAATAAAATCATTTAATACATTTTAGAAAAAATATTCTGAAAATACAAAAGTTAAACAATAAACTACTAGATACCTAGACACAAAATCGCTTAAACTGGAAAATACCTTTTTTATATCTAAAGTCCGTCAATCTTTCAGTAGTATTAACTGTAATAATTAAAGCAAATTCACCATGTCAGAACGTGAATTTATAATATTTATTAAATTAACCTCAATATTACTCGGTTTAGTAAAATCTCAGCTCTTTTCCTGTCGGTACAATAATACGAAATGTGGTCCAAAAACCCGGCACTTTTACAATATTGGTTGAACATTACCATAATATAGCTTAAATTCTACAAAAGACAAAAATTTACGGATAACAGTGAATTTACCAGTACTAATAAATTTACTACTTTCTTTACAGGTAACATATGACCTACTTTATTTGCTGTGAAATTACCATATTTTCGTTTACAGTGTAGTAGTAGATTTGTAGCAGTAAGTAATTTCATCCACTTTAAATAAAAAAACTATTCATTTATTTTTTGTTTTAATTTAAAAATGAAGAATATATTACTCAATGTCGAGGAATTCTAAATATTTTTTTTTTCAAATTTCAGGTTCAGGTCTCTGTCTTTTTTTCTTCCTGGGAGTTTCGCTTTTTAAACTAAACGCCAGTGACATTTTGACACTGTCACAGCATAAACCCACGTTAAGTCGTCCTGAAAGGTCGACCGTTTTTTGTTTTAAAGAACTGTGGTGTCTCCAGATTCAAAGTCACCTCGAGTGGCCATGTCTGCTATTACAAAATATCTGCTGCGGAATGTAACGGACTATAGAACCTTAACATGCATGTTTAAAATGTATATCAGTTGATTTTAAATATTTAATAATGAATCTAAAATCAAATTTGATTATTTTATTTATTATAATTTAATAATACTTAAAGCAGTTTATATTGTAAGTATTATAAAATATTTTATTTAAAATTTAGTGGAATTTTTTTTTTTTTATTTGAGACGTGTGTCTAATACTATTATAAATGCGGTATAAATGCAATTGTTACGTTATTATAAGGAGGGAGGGGAAGGGGGAAGATTCCCCAGGGCCCGGGCCTCCGAGGGGGGCCCGCCGAAAATTTTCTGTCTGGGGTAAAGCTTTTTTTCAGATGCGAATACTTTTTTTTGCAAAAATGTGGGGCCCAGGAATAAAGTTTACCCGGGGTCCGGGCTGGCTTTTCCGGCCTTGATTACAAGTTAAATACCATATGACGCTTTCATTATAATACTCGTTGGCCTTATGTTTTTTTGCCCATGGTAAACGATTTTTTATTTATGAAATTACAAGATTTTTAAATTAGAAGAGTTCAGTTTCATGTCTTTTTTTTTCTGCGCTCATTTGTTTTTTAGTTATAGGCTGTCAAAATTTACTTAATTAATTGTTCCTAATTTTTTAACCATTCCAAATATTAAATAAGTTTTAGATGTGTAACTTTTAGCTTTATAAATACTAATAAATTTTAACTAGCAAACAAATAAAAAAGGTCCTAAGCGCTATCACAACTCTAATTATCCATCATTTAAAAATTAAATTACTTCATTTGTGATTTGTAAGATGCAAGCATGTATTATATTAATTCTTGAATATTCGTTTTGTGCCTTGTAATTATGTAAATATTTTTAATAAAATAAATATGTATTTCTTTAAATTTTTTGATATGCCCTTGTATTATTCTTAAGATATATTTTTTATTGTTATTAAGTTATTATTTAAATGTCATGTCAAATTCTTGGTAAATATTTCCATGACAATAGTTTATTGTTGAAACTATACCAGGGTTTATTAATGAAATAAGGCATAAAAAAATAACTTTTATTTAAGAGAAAGATAAGTATATCTCCCAGAATAAATAGGAAAGAATTAATTAAATGCTTGCCGGTTACTCACAAATCACAAATTTAGTAATCCAGTTTTTAAATAATGTATAATTAGAGTTGTGATGGCGCTTAGGACCTTTTTTAAATTGTTTGCTTATTGAAATTGATTTGTATTTATAAAGCTAAAAATAACATTTAAAACTTATTTAATATCTGAAATGGTTAAAAAATTAGGAACAATTAATTAAGTAAATTTTGACAGCCTGTAACTAGAAAACAAATGAGAGTAGAAAAAAAAGACGTGAAACTGAACTTTTCTAATTTAACGATCTTTTAATTTCATAAATAAAAAATCGTTTACCATGGGCAAAAAATATAGAGGTCTCCACAAGGCTAACGAGTATATTATGAAAGCGTCATACGTTATTTAACTTGTAGTACAGGTGAGACTATAAAACACGGTTCTTGATTTTTTTAATATCCCTTACTATTTTCAAGAAAATGTACGAGGGCGGGAATTCTGGATCATCCTGTACATATACAAAAATTTTTGGAGTTTTTTATAACATTATTCTTCTACATATCCCGCAGATTTGGCTGTAGCTCGGAACCTTATCATTCATATTAAACCTCATATATTACAGTCCTACATAATATAATATAAATGTTGGTATATAATTAGACATCCAGTATGGAAAGACGAACTGCCCTCACGAAGTAAATAAAGCGATGTTGTAGACTGGCTTTAGTGCACTACACCGGGACCTGCCTCTAGTTTCTAATTGCTCATATCTGATACGTATTTATAGCATGCAATTACGTTTGGCTTCAAGTTGCAACACTGCGGTGTCTCTGCTACATTTCTCCTTCGTCTTCCAAGTACACATAAGTCGGGACCTATATGTACAGGGTGTACCAAAATGAATGCTTCCCTTGTAATTAAAGCAATCATCATTATCTTATTATCTTTAGGTTTTCTTCTCTCAAGACTGGCTTGAGTCTATTCTTTATTCCGCTCTATTTTCAGCCAAATCTGATTTCTCTAAAATTTCTAGTTCCTAATACTTGATAACTATAAATTATAAATTATAATTTGTGAGCGGTATTCCTTTCTAGCTCAGGTCACTCTTCAAAATATCTTCAAGTAAGTAAGCACTTATGTAGTAAGCATTGATAGAAATACAGTCGAATTTTACATAAGCATTGACAGAAGTATCGACTTTAATATCTTCTTTTACTGCGTTTCTGCAAGAAAGAGTATGACACACCATCTGATACCTGCTAACCATTTCCCAAAGATAAGCGTTTTCTCCTGTTTACTTCAATATGATCTCGTTTGTAACTCCATTGCTTAGAAAATGTTTGAAACTTAATAATTCATTATAAACCGAGACCGCAGGTCGAGAGCTTTTTTATGAATTATTAAGTTAAAAACATTTGCTTAAAAGGAAAATTACCAAAAATACAGCTGCTTGTAGTTTAGGTGGTTTAAATCATTAGGTGGAGGAGTAATTTAAGATTATTTCCTGAAAAAAATGTAGATGAAACAAGCAACTGTTTAAACTTTTTATTATATCGAAATAAGGTTTATAAATAACATTTATTTCCTACAACAAAATAAGAAATGGAACAGTTGCTAGTTTTATCTGCATTTTTTAGTATTTAATAATCTTAAAATATACCCCTCCATCTAACGATTTAAACCACCTATCGGCATAATAGTCACTTATCTAAATAGCGAGATCCTATATAATTGCTCTTAAATTAACAGGATTTGTCAATTATGACATTTTCTTGGAATTTGTTTGGTTTAAAATATATAAGGGAAATAATCCCCAAAATACATCGAAAAAATTACCAATTTTTGTTATACTCTGTAAGTTGCACTTTGTGTATTCAGTAAACTTCCTTGATAAGTTATGGCCGCGCGCCTCAACTATGTCATATAGGTATTTCATTACGCGTCTTGATTTACTGCCCGATTTATTTAGTGGAAACTTTGGCGAAATGTATAGCATAGTGTTGCCGAGACTGTCTAGTAAGTAATTAAAATAAACTATTGCACTATACTGCGTTGTGAAACTATAAGACAAGTTTCGAAGTTTAATAAATGTATTGTTTAATAAATTATTAACAATATTATTAAATTCTTCTTTCTAAGGTAACCTCATTGAGATCATAAGTAAGGTTGACAAGGTTGTTTGAGTAAATAAAAGTAAAACATATAAAAGCTCCTTCTATAATAGAGCACAGTTCCGGTTTCTTTAAAAAAATTCCAGCATGACAATATTTCTTTAAGGTATTTTGATTTTGGCATCATATTCGTTCCATTATGTTATTTTTAACAGAGCGGTCCAAAAGTCACCTCCCCCCCTCTTAACTTTTGAACCAGTCGAGATATCAAATTTAAAACTTTTAAATAATACAACTTAAACTATCTTTTAGCATATATTTAATACTTTCAGCTCTTAAAATGTGGGCAGGGAGGCATGGGGGCACATTTTTTTAAATAGAAAGGGGGGTCGTGTAATACATCATTTTAAAGCTTATAAAATTCTCCATTTTTAAATTAAAAAAAAATATATTTTTTTGGGTTTAAAATGGGGTTGAAAATGGGTAATAATGTCAAAATTCCTCTAAAAAAAACAAATATTTTTTTAAAAATGCCTAATTTCATCATAAAAAAATGTTAATTATACTTTTAAACTAATTTTAGTTGACATAAATAAAAATTTATAAAAAAAAACTTTTTAAGAATCGAATGTTTTAGCACAAAAAATTGAAAAATCAAAACCTTAAAAAACATTTTTAAAAAAATTAAAAATGTTAGTTTAAATAGAGAAGTTTATAAGCTTTAAAATGATGTATCACCCGACCCCCCTTTCCGTTTAAAAAAATGTCCCCTCATGCCCTCCTGCCCACATTTTAAGAGCTGAAAATATCAAATATATGCTAAAAGATAGTCTAAGTTATCTTATTTAAGAGTTCTAAATTTGAAGTCGATATCTCAACTCGTTCAAAAGTTAAAAGGGGGGGGGTGACTTTTGGACCGCACTGTATATATTGCATATATGGAATATTGTATTATTTATATAGAATAATGTGACTAATATTTTGTAATTTATTTTCTTGTGACAGATTTTTGACATTATTATTAAAAGCTATAGTCAATCAGTTGTGGGTAATAATTGGGAAAACATATCTTATGAAAAGGACCTGTTAGGAAAAGGGATGAAATGATGGCATACTAAGACACTATATCTTATTTTTCTGTAAGGCAATCTGGGAGCTTAAATAAAGGTAGGCAGGCTTATGAGGGAATACTAACAACTAAAAATCGATGTAAAATGTGGAAAGTTTAGAAAATTAAAAGAATTGGCTATAGATAGGATGGGATAACTTGATAATGATGCATTATTAAATCCAGAAAAAAATCCCTTCTTTGACCTAAATGTAAAATAAGTTATTTAATAGATGTTCCTTTATCTTCTTTATCTAGATTAAATCAGAGATAAGCAAAATTAAATCTTTATAAATAGAAAGAAGAAGAATCAAACAAGACTAGATAAAACAGGAGATTCAAAATAATAAAAACTAATGATTAAGATACGATGTCAAAATAATTTTATTCTTCATTTTCGAGTTTTAACGAAGAAATATTTCTTGTGTGGAAAAAAATATATTTTTAGTGACTAAAAAAAAGTTGTTATGAAATTGTATAGGTATATATCGACTTGTTGTTAGTTTCCTAGATGCCTAGTTTGTAATTAGAAACTTGAGACGTAGAAGATATTCCAGACTTAGGTTTGCTTTGTCTTTGCTTATGCCGCAATTAATTAATGGTAATTTATGTTCCTTGCAGTTGTAAATTCAACGAAAATAATTATGAACAAAAAGTCTACCACGTTTACTGCTTCATTCAAGTCAAGATGCAAATGCGGGACGAAAAAAAAACATATTTTTTAAACCTCTTATTATTTAATGAAGATTTTGATATGATTTAAATTTATTTTAAATTTGATACTTCAACAAGAAAGCATATTTTCTTTTTAATTTGTTTAATTGATATTTGAGATAGATACTTTAATTTCTTTTTAACAATTGTTTAGGATCAGACGCATCGAAATGAAATGAATCCAGTTATTAAAAACATAATTTACAAGTATAAAAATTTGTCGCCAAAAAGAATAGAAAATAAAGGGAGTAAAGTTTATTTTACAGTTATATTCAAGTTATTCTCCATCCCATCCTATCTCTAGCCAATTCTGTAATTTTCCTAAAATTTCTTCACCCTACGTAAGGGCATGTCCACAGCCTTGCATAAGAACATAATGCATAACAATGCGATGCCGTGATTGGATTGATGTGCCGCCATGTATCTTGTAAGCCAATCACGGCATGGTATTCTTACGTTTTATGTTCTTACGCAAGCTTCTGGATAGGCCTTAAGTGATTTTTCATTCTAGACCTGCTTACTAGGGTGGAGCGAAATTTTTTTTCGCCCAATCATATAGCACTATGTACCAAAAGTTGCCTTTATTATAGAACATAACCAGTAATTTTTTTCAATTTTTTTTTGATTCCCCGCAGGGGTATTGACATTATTCAACATTTAAAAAATTTGTTGAAAATTGCATTTTAGTGGTTTTTGAGGATGCTGAAATCGAATCTAATAATAAAAAAAATCTAACTCCGCCCGCACGAGGGGGGCGTAAGTTTAACTGGGTGCCGTAATTATAATTAGGCATGCATAAAGTTACTTATATTTCTCGTTAGATTAGTTAATTTTTACATAAACTACTCTTAAGTAAGCTCTAATATCTTAGTATGTGACCCAACATCTAAGCCCTCCTATTAGGGCTGAGTTAAACTAGCTCGATACATTTTTAGCCATTTCTCTCCAATACAAACTCATGTTTTCTCTAAACTGTATAATTTTGAATGTTACTAATGGTTATATTTTATTTCTGCAGATAGGTATATTTATTTATACGTATTTGTCTAAATATACCACCAATGTAAGCTACCCCATAAATTAAGCCGTTTGCAAAATCCCCATGCTAAAATAAATGAAAAGCAAATAGTCTAATTGCCGGCAAGGCAGACACCTGTAAATTTTATAGTCGGTAACATAACCCCTATAATACAGGAATCTGAGGGACTGGGATTCGGGAGCATTTAAGCTTGGATGTACGGATCGGTTATTAATGGATCTTTGGATTTATTTTACCTATTGGTATTTGTATTATATGTTTATTTTCTGTATTTTTTTTGTTTTTACATTTTTTTTTCTCTTGGGTCCATGGATTATCTGGTTTAAACGTGATTTATTAGAATAATTCTCGATTATAAAAATTCAGCAAATAAATTTGTTTTTTTACGGGTAAAAATTGGGATCAGTTCAACAAACTAATATCTCTAAAATATTAGTAATATTTTATATGTTCATTACAATTATAGTTTATTATATCTTTAACATACTTATCCAAAATCTTCATAAAGAACATAATGCCCTTTGGTGTAAGAATTACGGTAGACGTTTTTATCATACCTTTTTCTGATTTTCTTTAATTGCTATGCGCAAGATATTATTCTATTTTTTGATTGATTTGATTTTACTCTTTTGTATTCTAAATTATTTCTATCCACTTTCTTTTTAAGTTTTTTCTCGTCTTCTTCGATACTGTCTAGTTTCATAAATATTTCTCATCCATTCTTTTTGATTGACTTTATCACAGTGGAGTAACTACAAATTGTGGGCCCTTGTGCATAAATGCTCGGCGGCCCTCCCTATAAACACAAGCGGCAATATTTATTGAACAAAATTTGAAGATAAAAATTGCCATGTGAATACATTGTTGTTAATAGATTTACTTTAAATATACTATAGTGTAGTTCCAATAAAACATGCAGTGACTAATACTATCATCCTTAGCCGTAAAAGGAGATAGCAATACAGTCGATATTTCTGTGACCGCTTACCTAAAAATCGACTTTATTGCTATCTGCATTTGCTGAGTTTCTGCTAAGAAGGATAGAATACCTAACTCTCTACTATACTGTAAAGATCCCTATGACGAATTGGACCGAAGTTACGCGAATATCACCCGAATTGATATGACGTACAACTTTTAACACCCTCTCACAAATGAGTCACTGCACCTTTTATTGAAACTGTACTATAGGACACATGAGATATGATTTTTGTCCTTATTCTACTACTAATTACAACACTGTATGACGGCACACTTGCCACATAGTAGTTACACCACTGCTTTTCCATCCTGTTTTTTTTTTTGTTTTTTATTATTCGAGTTCCTTTTTTTTTATCACATATAGTTTTAGTAATTTTCGTTTATCTTACTATATTACCTATTAGCTAACTTTTTCCCTTCAGATTTAGTACTCACTTTACCTTTTTATAAAAATGTTTATTTTTTATATTAATTTAAAAGCATTTGCATGCTTGTGCTTTTTAAATGCCTAAAGGCAATATCAATCTTTATTCTATTTCAGATTAGCATCAAGAACGCCCTAATATAATTAATTTTATAACCTTTGCGTAAGTAATTATATAATTATAATTATTATACCTGATATATAGCCCAAAAATGCAATTATTTATACGTTCATCAAAATTTAGTACTCTAAAATGTAATGAATTCTGCGTGAATTAAAAGCAAACCAACGCAACAAATACAAATACACCTGTAAAGGTAGCATGCCTCTCTCTCGCTATACATGGAAAAGCCCTTATAAAAAAACTTTAAACGCAGTTTGATTTTAAAGTCGCACTAAAAATACTGCATAATAACAATATTTTTATAATATTTATTAATTAAAATTAATTTATTCCAAAAACCTTGTGAACTTTGTATTTCTTTGACATATATCACATTACATTTTATTGTAATTATTTAATTTAATTATATTTACATCAATTTAAACCAGTTCTTTAATTGAAATTGTGTTTGTTTAAAACTTTACCCCACAATTATCTGTTATTTCAAATGCAAATATTGTAAATTACTCTATATTTTTTTACGTATTTAAGTAGCAACAGTATTTAATTTAATTGATTGGACATTGTAATTTAATTAGTGATTTAAATGGTTTTTAAATTAACCGCCAACTCAACACTGTAATGGAAAATTATATTAAAAATTAAAATAAATTTAACAGAAACAAACAGAAACGGAAATGTTTAGAATAAGTAAAAGTAAAATATAAAAGAAGTATAAATGCCTAAAAGAGAAAAAGATCAATAAGGAAAAACATCCCAATAAAAATTAGTTAAGAACATATTTAGATCTCTTACCTAGATTTAATTCAGGGACTTTTAAGTATTGCATTATGTAAACATTATTTTAAAGGCAGCTACATTTGGTTGAAGACCAATTACCGCTAGTCTGAACAATTATACTGTTTTAGACCCTCGAAAAGAGCTGAGAAAGTTTTTTTTGTGTATCTTAATGAATGAATAAACCTTTTTAATATTATTTTGTAAAACAGTTTTATTATAATATAAGGTTGATTCAGGCATAATTATCACTAACTTCACTAAACTGAATTAAGAAATTTAGAAATTAAGAAGATTAAGGACATAACCTCAAATTCTATAATAAATTTATCGTGGTATGCAACAATTAAGATAAAAGATATATACCATAAAATAATGATACAATCTTAAAATAAACCACAAAAAAAGAAGAATTTCTGAACTACACTAACTCTTGTGCAAAATGTTGTAAACAAACGTTATCCAAGTATCAAAATAAAAATGAAGATGGCGACACCTTTTTATTTTAAAATTCGTACATTTTCAGTGTTAAAGAAAAACACAGTAGTTACATAAGAAAATAAAAGGTACTTTTGGAGATAGTTGGTTTTAAAACACGATTTGTAGACCCAACAACTGCAAATATAGTAATAATCGTCCTACGCGATAGATATTTGTTTTTGTTTTACTTATTCAGTCGTATTTACAAATGCTTATTATCTATTTGGCAGTTACCTTATTATTGCATACCACGGAAAATTTGAGATTATGTTTCTTAATTTTATTAATTTCTTAATTCAGTTTAATGAAGTTAGTGATAATAATAATAATCGACCTATAGATTTAAAATTATAATGTATTGATTTAAATTTAATTTTAGAATTAACAATAATTGTTAATAATTATTATTCTAAGAAATAAATTTAAAATTCAAGTACAAAGACCGCCATAATAAACTAAAGGTTGTTTGGAAGAATTTCTAACATTGTTTCATCTAAAAAAAAAATGCAAAAAAAATGCATTGTCCTTACTGCCTATGGTGCTGTTTTACTTTTGCACTTATGCATCTGTTCCGATTTACCCTTCATCCCAGTTAGCCCATTTTATTCTATGAACGAAACAAAATCACGTTTAAAAATTATTAATTTTAGATAACTTTCTACAGACTCTACATAAAAGTAAAGGCTAGTTTAACCACGTATGTACCTAAAATAATTTAACGAATGAAATGAAATGTGTCAAATAATTCTGACATTTTATTGGTCAAATTCTTAGTTTAGTGTTAATGACCATCCTTAAGTAAACAGATTAAAATAAATTCCAAAATTTAATAAAGCATTTAAGCATTCAAAATGATGATTATTATGTGTTGATATAAATTTAATTTTAAAATTAACAAATCCACGAAGAAATAAATTAAAATTTTAAGTTCAAAGACTGCAAGTTCCGCCATAATAAACTAAAGTTCGCCGAGCGACGGTAGCCAACATTCAAGATTTAACGCCAACACACTTATAATTTATAAAATACCATTTTATTTATTACTTTATTATACAAACGGTTTTATTTCCCATTTTCATTATTTTTGTTGCATAAAAGCCCAGCTTTTGCTTAACAATGCATACAATAAAGCATTTAATAAAATTTGTTTTAGATATATGTATTTTTTCTAATAATATTTTATTTTATTTTATTTTGGAAATTTTCATTATAACCTAATATTATTAAAAAGATCCAATGGATGGTAATTGGGCCTAAAAATAAATAAAAATTCAAAGGCAGACTTACTTCTATAAACATTTTATTTTTATTAAATTACTATTAAATTTTACTCCTAATTAAGAAGAATTCATAAAACTAAAAGCAGCTAGTCTTCAACTGCTCATTTTTGAAACATATTTCTCTAACATGATACTTTTTGTAACTAGTAAACAGACAGTTATTTTTAACATTGTTGTTTATTACGTGTTGGCTATTACAGACATAACCTCAAAGTATGAAATAATATCAGTAACAATAACTCACCTAATTCTTAACTCCTATAAGTTTATTCGACGGTTTGAGTTAGTCCGAAAAGTTTTTAAGCTAATTTATTGTTTTTTAAAGAAAAATAACTCATTTTTAACTCGCGGGATACATTGTATTATTGTGAAATTATTTTTAGCGTTGCGAACGCATTCACAATCTACTTTAAACTGACTCATAAAACACCCGACCGATCGCACGCTATCAACATTAAAATAGTACTTTACAGGGTGTTTATAGATTCAATAACTAACTAAAACGTGCAGTTTTTTTTGTATTTTTTGTATTTTTGTCTAAATTATATAACTGAAAGAAAATAAAAAATATTAACTGGACAGGTGTATTTTTACAATGTCTCAATTTTCAATATTTTTTATCTCTGTAAATCTTTTTTTTTTTTTTTTGGCAAACAGTTTCGGAACTTTTAGTAAAAGGTTTGGTTGTGGATAAAATTATGTAATTTCTGTTATTAATCTTGACCTTAATGTCAAGTGTTGTACCATTTTCAATAATACTATTCCCACAATCACAGCGAATGGATAGTTTTGGACAGGTTTCCTATAATATCAAGTTTCATAAAAATTTGTTCATGTGGTATAAGGATTTAAAATATTATTAAGACTTTTTAAGCTGTGACTCTATGTAGCGTCACACAAAATTGTCAGAATATAAAGCTTATTATTTTTTTTTATCTAAAACTCTCCCAAATAACATTTACCAGTTTTGATTCGAAAATTAGTTTGATATACATATTGATTATTATACATACATATTATAATACAAATTGTATAATTATACCTACAATACAAATTGTTCAAATTGGATAATTTAACACTTTATTATAAATTTAAAAACCCACATTTAAAAAGGTGTCTTTTAATAAAATATTATGTGTCAGAATATTTAGTACCCTTATAATATACCTATAAGGATTAATAAAAATAAGAAAATTATTTGTTTATATGAATAAAATTAAATAGGAAAAAATTAAGAAAGTTATACGAATTTATTTGTTTTTTCTAAAAAAAAAATTTTTTTCTGAAAATTTGGGCCAGTTGTTACAAACAAAGAAAATAGTTATTTATCCAATACATACAGATAATAAGAAAATTACCAGCTTTATTTTAAATAGATACCATAAATAACTATTATGGTACTAGTGGGTAAAGTAAGATATTACCCATGTGAAAATTAACCTGCGAGGCGTCAGCCAAGGAGGTTAATTTTCGAGAGGGCAATATCGGTTTACCCATGAGTGCCATACAAGATTTTATCCAATAAATAGCTTAGGAATTCATATTTTTATTAAAAATTTTAATGATATTTACAAGAAAATAATTTTTTAAGTGACAGTTGAGTGGGTAAAATAAATAATTATCCACTCAATAAAGTAAAAGCCACGCGGGGGTTATTATTGAGTTTATCTATTTAAAATAAAGCTGGTAATTGTCTTATTATCTGTATGTATTGGATAAATATTATTATATTTATTATATCGAGGGTGCAGAAATGTTTTTTTTTAGTCATCAAGATTTGTGCGAAGGGTACTTTTTTCATATGTTTTACAAGTTTGCCGGGCAGCCAAAAGTTTAGAGACATCCCTGGTAAGATGCGTTTTTGATCAAGCAAAACATTTGATTTAAGTACTTAACATATTTGCGGATATATAAACTTTTAAACCACTTGATCAGAATAGTACAATGCTTTTAGTAATATTTTTTTTCTGTGTACTAACGTCACTAAAATTCAGTATAATCCTAAATGCTTTATGGTCGATATCGAAATGAGGGGGGAAGCAAAACCTTTATAACGTGTAGTCCAGTTTGACCCACGAAGTAGGTCAGAAAAACATGGCGAGAAACCTCTTTTGTAAAACCTGACTTGCCCCTTTTTGATTAGGGTCAGTTTACTCTTCTATGTTTAATCGACCATTCATTTCGAAACGTTGGAATGTCGGCTATGCAACGTTCGTCGACAAAAACATGTAAATTTAAGGAAGAAAATTAAAATGAGATTAAAATTTTTTTAATTTAGTTTGGCTTAATTCTTATTATTATACTATTCACAGCGTGTATTTATAATACGGTAGTTTCGAATTTTCCAAAAAAGGTCCTAGACATAAAATTCTTGGATACAAATGTGTTTCATGAAAAAACCGGAAATTTTTAGGAAAAATCAAGTTTTATGAGAGGAAGATCCATATTGTTTTTAAAACTATTCCCTCAAAAAACGACAAAAAAAAAATAATTGGGCGTTAAACTTTTTTTAAAAATGGAAATACTCTCTTTTTATTTTTTTATTTTTCGATTTTTGAAAAAAAAAATATTTTTTTTTTATACAATAACTAGTAAATGAGTTATCGATAAAAATTAAAGTTTTTCTTTTTTTCCCTTTGAGCCCCTTGCCTCGCTCTGATACACTTCTCTATGGTTTGGCCGTCCGTCTGATGTCACAATTTTTGTGGACACGATAACTCAAGAACGAATTATCCAACGGACTCGAAATTTTTAGGAAAAATCAAGTTCTATGAGGGGAAGACCCATATTGTTTTTAAAACTATTCTCTCAGAAACGAAAAAAAAATATTGGGGGTTAAACTTTTTAAAAAAATGCAAATACTATCTTTTTATTTTTTTTTAATTTTTCGATTTTTGAAAAAACAACTGAAATTTTTAATTTCTCTTTTTATACGATAAGGGAACGTTCAACTATTACATAACGCAAATTTTGATCATTTTGGATAACTAGTAAATGAGTTATCGATAAAAATTAAAGTTTTTCTTTTTTCCCCTTTGAGCCCCCTGCCTCACTCTGATACACTTCTCTATAAATTTTAATTTCTCTTTTTATACGATAAGGGAACGTTCAAGTATTACATAACGCAAATTTTGATCATTTTGGATAACTAGTAAATGAGTTATCGATAAAAATTAAAGTTTTTCTTTTTTCCCCTTTGAGCCCCCTGCCTCACTCTATTACACTTCTCTATGGCCATAGAGAAACATAACATAAGCTTTTAAGAGAAACGATATGGTTTCTTTCCGCTTTTCGTTTTTAAGGTACCGAAAAAATAAAAATTTAATTAACTGTATTATTATTATTATTATTATTATTTCCATTTAGTATTTTACTTCTCAGCTAATAGCTGGAATACACCTATTCCTTATAGTTCTCAAGGGAATCAGGTTATTAGGAGTGGGAAGGGATTTCACCCTATCCCACCCATTTATTTAGGTAATTGTATTGTTTAAGAACTTTCTAACAATGTGGCATGTTTGTAAGATTGCTATTCTTTGCAAGTTACAAACAATATGTTCTTCAATATCCAATTTTCCTAGATGTTTAACTAAATTTTTTGACACAACTCCAATAGCAGATATAATAACTGGTACTATTAAGGTTTCCCGAACTTTCCATATATGCTGTAATTCAAGCGCCAGATTAATATATTTGTTAATTTTCTCTGTTTCTGTTTTAATTAGGTTTTGTGACAGTGGGCATCCTACGTCAATAATAAATGCTTTTCCATTGGATTTCTCAATCACCACAATGTCTGGCCGATTATGATCAACTGTATGGTCAGTTATGATAGGTATGTCCCAATATATGAGGGTTTCGTTAGACTCGAGTACTGCAGCAGGTTGATACTTATAATATGGCGCTGGATTCTCAATAAGTCTATATTTTTTTGCCAGAATTATATGTATCAATTTTGCTATCTGATTGTGCCTACTTAGATATTCATTGTTGGCTAATGTTGAGCATCCAGCTACAATATGGTCTATTGTCTCCCCTCGTCGATGACATTTTCTACACACATCTACTATGTTTTCTTTCAGAATGTGCTTTTCGTAATTTCGAGTTCTTATTACCCCATCCTGTATAGCAATCATAAAACCTTCGGTTTCAGTATGGAGGTGTCCCTGTTTTAACCACTGAAGTGACAACTCTTTATTTATTTCATCCATCTCTAATATTTTGGGATATTTACCATGTAAACTTTTTTCTTTCCATGATATACGTAGGTCTTGCTCGTTACTACCAATATTATTTTCCATACTTCCCAAATTAAGTTGGCTATAGTTATTATCAGCTTGGCAAATTGCTTTGATAGTAGCATCGTTACTATTTAGAAAGTAATCTCTTAAGGACTGTTCTTGTTTCCTACATTGACTACTTATATCAATAAGTCCTCTGCCACCTTCAATTCTGGAAAGATATACTCGTTCCACTGCAGATTTTGGATGGTGAAAACGGAACTTAGTTAACAGCCGTCTAGTCATCCTATTAAGTTCATCCAAGTCAGCTTTCGAATATTTTAGTATACCAAATGAATACGTTAGTGCCGGAATTGCCCACATATTAATTGCAGTGATAAGATTTCTTGCATTCAGTTTTGTATTCATAAGGTTTGTCAATCTACTGCTATATTTTGCTTTAAACTGTGCTTTTAAGGTGGTGTGGTTGATTGTTCTATTCTGAGCTATACCAAGATACTTGTAAGTGTCCTCTGGTAGTAATGGAGTAATATCTTCGATGTTATTTGATTGGCAGTATTTGCCTCTTTGCAAAGTTATGTATGCACACTTTTCGAGTCCAAATGACATTTGTATATCTGAACTAAATCGTTTTGTAACATTTATTAATATTTGTAGGTGATTTGTGGTTTCTGCATATAACTTTATATCGTCCATAAACATTAAATGGCTTAATCGATGCTGCTCATTAATCTTCCATCGATAACCAAGGTTTGTGTTTTTTAATATTGACGATAAGGGATTTAGTGCGATTATAAACCATAATGGACTAAATGCATCTCCCTGATATATTCCTCGATTTATTTTTATTTTAACTAGTTTTTTACCATTAAGAAGAAGTGTCACCATCCAGCATTTCATAAACTTACTTAAAAGTGCTCGAACTTTGGGGTGAACCTTATAAATTTCTAAAATATATTCCAACCAGTTGTGGGGAACAGAATCATAGGCCTTCATATAGTCTATATATGCCATGTTTAAGTTTCTTTTTTTTGTTGAAGCATGTTTTATAGTGACTGCATCTATAGTTAACTGTTCTTTACAGCCCATCGAACCCTTAATACAACCTTTTTGTTCAGGTGCGATTATTTCGTTATTAACACAATGTTCATAAACTTTTGTATGTATTAAGGATGTAAACAATTTATAAGTTGTCGATAGGCAGGAAATGGGTCTATAGTTACTAGGATTACTTGCTTCTCCTTTTTTATACAACAAATTAGTATTGCCTTCAGCTAGACAATTTGGAAATAATTGTGGGTCAGCCATTACTTTGTTAAAACTTTTTGCTATAGCAACATGGGCACCAGTAAATTTTTTTAACCAGAAGTTTTGTAGATTGTCAGGACCTGGTGTTTTCCAATTAATCATATGACTTGTTATTTCTTTAACCTCTTCTCCGGTAAATTGTACTTCCTCCATCTCAACAATATTTTCACATTTATTTTTAATCTGTCCTATCCAATCTGTATTTATATTGGCATTTACTGGTTTAGACCATATGTTAGACCAATAATTAGCAAAGTTTTCCCTACTTCCTTCTTCTATGTCATCGTTTGGCTTCTCTTTAGATTCTAGACTCCTGTAAAACTTTTTTTATTATTATTATTATTATTATTATTATTATTATATAAATTTTGGTTTACATAAATTGTAAATTAAATTCAAAAAGTTGTATTAATTTAATTTCAAAGATAACTTTAATGAGAAGACACGATATATCCGCAAAAAATATCCGGTTTTTATGTATGTATAGATACAGTTTATTTTAAACTAATTAATAATGCAGGTATATTGATAAAGTGCAACAAGGATTTTAAGTTACTTTAATTTAAAATTTGAATACTAAATTACATTTTTTTTATTGACGGAGTACCTATAAATCTTCCAAATTTGGGATATATTTCCAAATTAATCCTAAAACACGGTTGTACTTCAGCATAATGATAAATTGGAAAAAAATATCTAGCTACCAATACAACGGTGTTACTTTATACAAAGTGTTTTATAAATAGAGTAACTAATTTTAAGGGTGATTCTATATCCAAAAATATAAAAAAATCATATATTGTTAGCCTCTCTAAAGTAAGGTTTTTAATTAATATCTCCGAAACAGTACAAACCATGTCATTAAACTTTTGTATAGTTCTCCGCATGAAAGAAAGTCTCCGGCGAAAGGGGGAGGAATCATTCAGGCTCACTTCTTTCCGTCAAGAGCATTAAAAGGCGTGCTTGCCTACAACGGACCTCCCACTTGCACACACATTCCAAACATATTTCCCGTAGCCACAGATCCGTGCGTCAAACTATATAATCCTGAAAAAATTGGAAGGGTGTTACACATTCTTTGCCCCAAACTTTTTTATGTGTAGTTTTTTTTTAATATATTATTATTTTTTTTTTAATTTTGTTTGTTGAATCACCCCTTAAATTTAGTAGCTCCATTTTGAAACAACCTGTATAAATTTTAATATCTATTTCTTTTGTATTATATTTTTTTTAAATAATTAGGAAACACTGTCAATATATCAGTTTTCTGTGAATAAAATTTCCTAAATACCCACATATAATAAAATACATTGTATTTCTTAGTTATTTGTTTTTAGATCAATAAAATACCTCCACCCCTATTGCCTTATTTATTTTCCGCAATCGTTCATAATAAATTTTAATAACCCCAAGTGCAATCTACTTAAAAGTAATTATTGCAAATTATCTACAGCGAAAACATATTTATACATTCAGAGTACATTAAAAATAGTTTTTTATTTTGACATCTGTCAGGAAATATGTTGTTAACAAAAGATAAGCAGTCATAGATGGCCTAAAACAATTGACAAGTCTAGTTTTCCAGCGGAAGTGTATATTGGCAAAAACAATAACTTAAAAAAAGTAGTCAACTTACTTTTATTTTATAAAAAGATTAATAAATTTTAATGGTTGGTCAAGGTAATAAAAAAAGATAAAAATAAACGTAATAGAAAAATCTAAATTAAAAATAAATCAATAATAAAAGAGTAGAAGAAAAGGATCAGTAAAAATAAATATAGAAAAAAAAAAGAAAAAGTATTAGAAGTTCTAAATACCTAATACCTTCCATTTGCTTGTGTTTTTCTTATTAAAATAAGTTTTATTCATATTAATAAATTATTTATTTTATTAATAGTTTTACTATGTAAATAAACAATAAATAATTAAGGTGCTTGAAACAAGTGGCAATTCCTTTGAAATCAGTGCACCAATCTAAATCTCGTAAAACGTCACCCGTTGAAATAATAGCGTAAATGCCCCTCATAAACTGCACTGCCTTAGGTGCATTCAAGGCCCTAACATAAATTTACAATAATTTGTATATTCTGATACTGTTCGATGGATTAAACATTTTACATACTTCAACTATAGTAATTCAAGGCTGAAGGACATTAAGGTACGTGGTACAAAATTGATTTTATTTTTAATCTTTAATAATATTACTTGGTAAATCAAAAACAGAAGGTACAAATTACTAATGTTTTAAGTGAGCTATAGACCATAACGAATTGTATGCCGCAGGGAATGATCTTGGGTCCTGTTCTCTTCTTTATTTAAATAAAGAATACAAAAACTTGTTTTGTGTTTTACAAGAGATATGGTTATATGGTCATTTGGTGTGCTAGCGCGCTATACTGACAAGAATAGGAGTTACTTCGGACCAACAGATATTTAAATTTATACTTTAAAATTGTATATATTTGAAGTTCACACAATATTTTTGTTAAGGGACCGTTCAAGTATTAATAACGCAAATTTTGATCATTTTGGCGATATATCGTAAACGTGACGACAAACCCCCATTCAATATTTCTTTTTTATCTAAACATCAACATTAAGAATTTATAATAAAAATTCTGCACAAATTGTGCCGCACAATATTAATTAAATGTATTCACAAAAGAGTTTATCCCAATTGCGTTCTTTGGTCTACATAAGGCAGCGTTGACTAGAACTGTGTAATACTGTAAACGTCACATAAAGTTGAACCTGTGCACGCGGGACAAGCTATGATCAGCGGGAGAAACAAGGACAGCAAGACTCATAAGCGTCAAAGACAATGTCATAAACTTAAAACCAAAAAGGCGGAAGATGGGGGAATAATCTACAACGTGCGACAGAAACGATTAAATAAAGGATACTAATTGTAGGTGTACAAGTGGTTTATATAACCAGAAGTAATTTGTATTATCAGATAATAATAAATAATATATTATTATTAAACTAGTCTTTAGAATAAGTGTATGAAATATGAGTTGACCACTTGGCCATAATATTATTTTAATAAATACATAAATTATAAAGCAAGTAGGTAAATTTATAAAATTATTAAATATTACTAGATACCATCTTTACTGTATAAAATATTGTTTAGAAGTAACACATAACGATACTTTTAATTAATAAAGTAAAAATACCTAGGTAGAAAATACTAGCACTAACTGATCTCATACTTTTAATCTCTTCTCAATAGTAGTAGTAAATTTTTGGGTTGGCCATTCATAGCTCTTTTTGTCACCCCAGGCAATCCCAGCCATTTACTGATTTGAGTCTTCCTTGAACCTGCCCGTCCTTTCAATAAAGGTCAGAATATTGACCCAGGGATGATCTCTTAGTTCCTCTTGGTTGTCTTAGAGTTTCAAAGACTTGCAACCTGATCCTGTCGTATCTGACACACTCGGCTAAGTAATGAGAGGATGTTTCATCCTCTCCGTACTCTGGGCATAGCGGACTCTCTAGAATCGGCATTATTGCCAGGTGCTTCCTTAGCTTGCAGTGCCCGTGAGGAACCCTACAAGTTGTCTGAGTGCAGTTCTTCCTTTTTCCAGCAACCAGTCGGTTTTTAATTTGCTTGGGCCAGCCAGGAAGTCCAAACCGTCGACCGTCCTCTATTGCTCCTTTAGCTTGGTATAAGTCCACTCATCCAGAGCGGTCTTTACCTGCTTCCTTGTAACACCCAATATAGGTTCAGGCCATCCCTGATCCGAGTCTTGCAAGTTCATCTGCCTTCTCGTTTCGGGAAATTCCACTATGACCATACCAGTTGAACGTTTTTGGTCCTTGCTAACTCTTCTAAGGCTTCTGCACACTCCCTGACTAGGAGTGACCTAGTGCTGGGATTGCACAATGCCTTTAGAGCAGCTTGACTGTCCGAGCAGATGTATACATCGTGCCCCCGCTGCTGCTCATCTCAATAAATACAATCTGGTTTCGATAATATTATAAAATGCAACATCCTGAATTCGTTTAAAGAATATAACTGACATAGAACTTTTAGATGTTATAACGTTAATTTATAAATGTTATGACATTAGTTTGCAGTGTGCTTGATCTGCGGCTCCAAAAAACTCAATAAGGTATTCCAAATCAGCAAAAACAATAGTATACACGGACCATTATAGACCAATTATAAAAAATAAGGACCAAGAATTTTTCTTTAAGAAAAGTTGATAACGGGGGTCATAGAAATTGCAAAATTATTGAATAAAAGTGATCCGTGTTTATCAAGTAAAAAAATATAAGAAATAACAATAGAAAGTATTGAGTTTAAGGAAAAGAGGAAGCAGACTCTGGAAAAAAGACAAGTCTACATGAATAACGTTAAAGCCAAAATAAAAAAAAAAAGAACAGTAGTCAAAGAAAAAGAATGGTTATTGGATTTTAGTCATAAAGCTTTAATTTTGCATTTAGAGTATACAAATTAACTAAACAAAAACTTCTGAAACTCTCTAAAGAAAACCTTAATAACGTTATGTCTATAGACATATATATTCAGAATTGAATTACAAACATTAGCTTGTTAATAGCATGGCCAGCTTGTATATTCTACAATTCAAATCGAACCAAATCGACCAGTCTATCAAGCAAGCGGTGCCATGGAAAGAGACCTCCGCATCTGTTTTCTTAGCCGCACAATTTTTTCAAATTTTAACAAATTATTTAGCAGATAACAAATATTTCTATAGAGTTTACAAACTTTAAATTAGGAGTTTGATGTAAACTTTGATTACTAAGAGATTCCAGCTTCACACAGGGCGCGCTATAATGGTTTGGTTAATTCTATAGATAATAAAAAATTAAGACCGTTAAAAGAAAGTACTTAAATAAATGATTAATCTTTTGCTATTGAAGTAGTTTTATTTTGAAACGTTATTAGAACGGACTAAAACACTTAAAGTGGAGATTTGAAGATCATTCTGCAAGACAAGCAGATACCTAATCATTTTATTAAATACAGCAGTAGGGAAAAACCCCCAATCGTTGGCACTCCTCTAATTATTGGCACTGGAGTGATATTTTCGTTTATATAAAAAATCTTCATTGGTACCTTAATCTAACTATTTTTTTTATGAAGTGGCAATATTGCTAAATATTATACTTTAAATGCCAAACACATATCTCCCCCCCTGGGCAGTAGAGTCTTACTAGTTTCGTGTGAACTACGTAGGTGTAAATTTTTAACGTTTGTGCTAAGGAAGTGCTTTAAATAGAAGGTTAGTAAAAGACGTTTATTGATGGACTTACTATTTTTTCTCGATAATTTTAGTGAGTAAATTTTGAAGGTCCCACAATTGGTATACAAAATTAAACTAAATTCTAATTATTGGCACAAGTGCCAATAATTAGCTTCTTCAGTAAAAATCCTGTTAATGTAATAAATTATATTAAATTTAATAGATTTATTACTTGTACGGTTAAATAGACATACGTATTGTCACATCTGATATAAGACGAAACCAAAACCATATTTTAAAGCGGGTGGGCTATTATACAAAAGATACAGTTTTAGCTAAAAACCTATTTCAAATAAATGCGTTCTAAACAGCGTTTAATGAAAAACTTACAGTTTTTCCTCAATACATATCTACGTATATACATTTTACACTTAATTTTGTCTATAGACTTATTTTTTTTAGAATTTAATTTTTTATTACGGTGTTCATAATAGGTGTCCAAATTATATTAAATACCTATTATTGGCACAGGTTTATTGTATGCAAAACTTGCTCATAAAAATTAGTCTAAAAGCATAATAATTCTTTTAGATAAGTGTACCTAGGTAACTAGGTATTATAGATACAAATTAGTATTAGTTCTAAAATAAATTTGAGTTTTTGTTTACAGCCTTTAGTTAATATTTATAAAACTGCAATATTCCAATTTAAATATTTTATTTTGATACTAAAATGTTTATTATTCAACAAAAAGTAGGTATTCAGTAATTTTTTCCGTTGCTTTAAAGCAAAAATTAGGTGCCAATAATAGGAAAATCTGGATGACAATCATTAGCAAAAAGGTGCCAATAATACGAAATTGTGTGTTCTTGTAATTAAAAAAATTCTTTAAAATTATTAAGATCTCAGTTTAACTCTTATATAATATATAAAGTAGAATAACTACTAAATGATGTAAAATATTTTATTCTTGATAACATGAAATATTTAATAATTTATAATTAAATATAAGTTGGAAAATTTCTTAAAGTGCCAATAATTGGGGGTTTTACATGCAAATAGAAAAATAATAAATTATTTTAAAAAGGTCCCTGGGCTAAAATGCATATAGAAAACATTGGGAGGCTGGTTTCAGTGCGTCCTTTCATTGCTCATGTTCAATACTGGGATAAGACTGGAAACTAATAATAAATCAAGATATCAATTAAAGACATTAAAAATTTCTAAATAAATTTACTAAACATCTAACTCTGTTATTAATAATAAAGGACCATAATATCTTCTTTTTTTTGTCTTTAATAGTACTAAAATTTACTAAAAATTGTGCATGTTTCAAATCTATAGCTTCAAATTGTGTGGCTGTAATGGTAGAAGCAAGACCTTCTGCGAGCATACGGCTCTCAAACAGGTGGCCAATAACCATAACGGTTATTATAACGCGACTGTGTTTCTACACAAATGAATTGAAATTACGAGCCACTGTGCACCACCGTTGTTGGCTGGTAAATACCCCATTACTTCGAATGCTATTTTAGTTCTTTTATGGTTCAATAATGATTTCAAAGCTCAACAAAAATTGAAAAATTATGAGCTTTATTAATAGCAAACATCAGTTTTTTTTATTGGACACAATAATAAACATTGTAATTGTTTAAAATGGACATTGACATGATATGAGTTAATAGCACTTTCCTAAAAATAGAAAAATTGCTATCAGTTGATATATTTGTTGTTAAAAATTAAAAAACAATAATGAAAAGATCCATTTCTGTGATTTTTGAACTGAAAATGTCAGTGTCAGTTGGCGATTTTTAAAAGTTTAAAAAGTAGTTTAACAAAGTTGGGTTAGTAGCAGTGTGAAAAAAATTAAGTATTTTTGCCAATAGCTACAGTTCTTTTAAAATTGGTTTCTTTCCTGAAATATCTAAAAATATAAATTCTATAAATAAAAAATATGCGTAAAATTTTAATAAAATATGTGTTATTCAATTTTTTTTAAGTTTTAACTGTTATGAAATATGAGGTTTCTAATAGAAAAGTATTCATTTGCGCACAGAACTGTCAAAATCGATTATTTTCGAGGCATGATTAAAAGTAACTTTCTTGATCACCTAATTGTGCGGAATTGTTGGCTTTCTTAGGGGGGCGTTGGAAAATTACATTACATTGAAATTCCTTACAGTCTCGGTCAATGCAAAATAATGCTTTGCGCCTTGGCCATCGGTCTTAGCCCTCACTGTAAATAGTATATTACGCACCGAGTACTCGAACCTAGTTCGAGTGCACGAGAATGCTTATTTTTTTAAGAGGCGCAGTCGAGTAAGAAAAGCACTAGAACTGCACTGAAACAGGTTTGCGTCAAGGTGCGTATACTAATTGTATACCATAGTTACTATGTTTTCTACGACTAAAACATCGAAAAAATGCAAAAAAATTCTTAAAATTAATTTTTAAATTTGAGGTTATGTGTTTGACGTTAACTTATTTTCTGACAGCAAATATTTAAAATCAGTTGATTGTCACTTTGCAACGCTTGTTATAGGCAACGGATGGGAAATAGACACAAACTACTATGTTTCGTGTCTGAAAAGAAAGCAGTGACTAATGCCTAAAATGTATTATACTGCTCTCGTATAAGGGATTTCCCTCAGACGAACCGCACCCGAATTGGTATGATCCTCGTCTTTTAGCACACTTTCCCAAATGAGTCACTACAGTCTATTTCAGACACGAAAAATAGGTCCTAGGAAAATTAAATTTCTTACCTCAATATGTAATATTCTATTTTATTTCCTAATTCTAATGTGTAATTTTATCTGAAGCAAAAACTACTGTAAGGAAGTATTACTATTAAATTTTATAAAAACAAATTTGAAAGTATAATGTATATAATTATTAGTATAATAATTAATTAATAACTAGTGTAACTTAATTATCCAATGAATAATTACATTCATTATTAACAATAATAATGATTAACAAATTGTAAATTATTGATAATCAACAACAATTCTAATAAGAAAATCCGACTCGATATAGCCAATTAGTATAATAATCCAATATATTATTGCATTAAACTTATTAGTTTTTTAAATATTAAATGTCAATACTATGATTTATAATTTTATATTAAATAAACCCGTTATTAATATTAAAGCTGTACAATGTAGAGCGTGAAAATAATTAATTATATATCTGAAAAACATTTTTATTTTAAAATGTTTTTATAATCCGTTAGGGTAAATCTAATCCTTTGATTTATAGTCATGTATTTATTACTAATAACTATTAAATGTTTATTAATAAGAGTATTGTTTATTCTTAATGAAATGAATATAATTCCCATTAATTAAAAAGACATATTTCGCTTTTATTTAAACTTAAGCCGTATAAAGTTTGACGCATGGATCTGTGGCTACGGGAAATATGTTTGGAATGTGTGTGCAAGTGGGAGGCCCGATGTAGGTGCGCACGCCTTATAACGCTCTTGACGGAAAGAAGAGAGCGCGAATGATCCCTTCCCCTTACGTCGGAGACATTCTTTCATGCCGAGAACTATACGCATATCTATATGAGAAAAATATATTATATTAACAATTCTGGTTAAGATTTTTAACTCAATTCCTTAAGTAAATATAAATCTAATATTTTAGAAGCGGGTAAGAAGGACCAAATTGTCCGACTCGGTCTCCCTACTCCTTACTACTACCAAAGCTAATATTAGAATTTTTCTGAATACATTGTATAACTGAATAAGAAGAAAACAGCAACAAAATTCAAGAAAATAATAAATTTACAAACAGCACAAAGTGTGTTTAAAGCGTAAAATTTACCATCCTTTACCAAATAGGCATTGCCCTATTATAAGCTGATTAAGATTTTATAACTTAACATGACTATACTAACTTTTTCGATAGACAAACTTCACTGTAAAAATAAACTGAATATTCAGTAACAAATGGATATTAAATCGGAAGTTATTATCCTATACAATTGTTCTTTAATTTTTGTTAAAAACACCCAACATTTCATGTCGTGTAGAACTATAGGGGCTTTGACAAAAATTAAAGTAGGTACATTGGTATTTGATCATAACTTCCTATCAATTTGTAACTGAATATTTAGTTATAAATGGATAGTAAGTTATGATCCCATAAAAATGTACTTTAATTTTTGTTAAAAACACTATAGTTCTAAAGACACGTACTTTAATATTTAAGGACGGTCATGAAATGTTGCGTGTTTTTAACAAAAATTAAAGAACAATTGTTATTTCAGTTTTTGTAAAAACCACTCAAATAGAAAAACAGTATATAATACTTGTTTGATTATACTATTGGACTTTTATTTCTATTCTCAAAACCAAATTCAAAATAAAAAGCATTTTAATGTGGCTGTGGATCCTTAGCATTTATACCTAATTATTAAAATTCAGGAACATCATAAAAACATTTAACTTAAATTTTAAGGTACAAAATAATATTTTCTTTATTTAAAAACCTTGAACGTTAAACCATAAAATCGACTATTGACGTTTTATTTTTTAAAAGCTTCTAAGAATTTAAAATTTTTTCAAATTGTCACGGTTTTGTTCTTGGCAGAGGTCCCTATTTAGATTTTTTATTTATTTTTTTATTATGAATACCGGTTTCTATGGAACTATGTTGTAAATATATTTTCTAGGTACCTAATAATCAGTAGTAAACTCAGTCCAAAAAGTCCAACCCTAGCGTAAACTCAGTTATGACGCATCAACGTTGAAAATAAACACAGAAACATAGGTTTACGGAATAATTTTGCCGAATTTTGAGGAAAATTTTTATAAAGTCACTAAATCGAAATATTTGACGACTAATTTGTTACACACAACGATATTGACTATACATATTAACTATACATATGTATATATATATCGGTGTTTTTCAAAGAAAAAACCGACATTTGATTTTTATCTTTTAAGAATACGAAAATTTTTAATTTTTATTTATGGATAACTTTTTTCCCACCTTACTCGTTTAAATGGAATCATTAAAAAAAATCAAGATAAAAAGAAATAAAAATGTAAATATTTAAAATCTCGCCTCAACGCTAGAGTCGACGCGGCGCCTATGAGAGTAGTGGAAATTCGCCGACTACTGTTAATAATATTATACTAACCATTCAGTGGTGGCGCCCATGTCCCATAGACCGATAGTTTTAAATTTAGCGTTTTATTTTGAGTATGTTGGGGGTGAAGAACTAAGCTCGCAGATATGTGTCCGCTATTGGATTAAGAGTGACTAGTATTTTTTGGTGATGGTGGCATGTGTAGGTAAAAAAATTTTAGTCAATCTACAGGGTGATCAGTAACTGCCATGCCAAAATTTAAGAGATGATTTTACATCCAAAAATATGAAAAAAAGTTTCTATAAAGGGTGGTCCGGAAATGAGCCTTAAGGGAGCGCCGGCCCTGCAGGGCGATTCTTCATTTAAAACTGAGCAAAAAAGTATTCTTCACAAAAATACCTAAATTTAATATTAAAGGAGTAATAGCCTTTTAAAAAGTAACGTTTTTGGTGGCACAAAATGTTACTTCCTCTTAATTGCTTTTTTTAAACGGTTGTTCCTACAGTGTTACACTATATGACATTTTTTATGTATTTTTATTCAAAAATCTATATTTTTTACAAAAAAATCAAAAAGCTACGTATAAAAAAGTTTGGGGCAAGAATATGTTAAGCCTCACAAATTTGTCCGTCTAGGCACGCCTCTGGATAAATTCAAAAAAATAAATTAACATAAACTTATTGCCCTTATTACACTAGTATACGTGCAAAAAGATCGTCGCTCTAGCTTAAAGTGTACCAGAGTTATTAATTAAAAACCTTATTTTTATTACAGGGCCGTAGCTCCCTTAGGGCTCATAAAGTAAATTTTGACAGCCCATAATTAGAAAACAAATGAGCGCAGAAAAAAAGACATGAACTGAACTATTCCAATTTAATGATCTTTTAATTTCATAAATAAAAAATCCTTTACCATGGGGCAAAAATATAGAGGTCGCCACAGGGCCAAGGAGTATTATTAAAGCGTCATATGGTATTTAACTTGTTGTATAGGTAAGACTATAAAACAAGGTTCCTGATTTTTTTAATATCCCTTACAGTTTTCGAGAAAAATGACGTGCGCGGGTAAGCTGGAACACCCTGTACATTAATAGAATAAAGAGTAAATTAAACGTTGCCCTATTATACATTTATTCTCATATCTTATTTATTTGCTTGATAAAACACTTCATCGAACAATGTACATTTTATTAATATTATGAATAATTCATTATATTTCGTTTATAATTATATTTGGGAAGTGAAAAATATGAAAGAAAAACAAAAAAAAAGATATCATGCCATATTCATAAAACACGATTTCCTATTGTATTTCACAATAAAATCCAATGTATATAATAAGTCTAAATGGTGGGCAGGCATATGTTTTACACGGTGAAAAACGTATCTCCCTATAATTATATTACGGGCTATAAATAAGGCCTCGGAATCGATCGACTTAATTCAGAGGCAAGCCTAAGGAATATATAGCGAGTTTCGGCAATAATAAAGTCATTTACATACGAAATATAAACTGCTTTAATATAACATTTTCTAGTATATTTTAAAACTTTATATTGGATTTTAAATTTTCTAAAGTAAAATTATAGAAAAAGTTTATTTATATATTTGACATTTTCTGTCTTCTGTACACTAGCCATGAGGAGTGTTATATACCATATTATCCAAGTTTTAATAGTATATTATTAAAGTACTAGTTTCATAACATACGTGTTATGAAACGAATGCTTTATACAATTTTTTCTATTTTGCTCTAAAATTTAAAAAAACTTACATTTAAATTGATGACTGATTTAGGGATTTTTGTTTTGGATTGGCATTACAGTTTACACCATGTTTAAAATTCTACGAACAAATGATATTTTGATTTACAGTCATCTCTTCTTTTTTCACTGCAATTAACCAGTCCACAATTTTAACACGGCAAAAAATAACCCAAACATAAAATTTTGTAAAAAATTAAACTTTAAATCGACATTGACATTTGCAAAACGTCAAGAGATAGGCTTTTGTATGTTGCCAACCCAAAAGAACAAAAAGTACAGACCTCTTATGGGCCTATAAGAACACGCAAAATCCTTGTGATTATGAGCTTATAGGAGTCGCAAAATAGAAAAAAATACAACGAAGTTTTTTAAATAAGATTAATGACGTTTTATGTAAAACCGTTAAACTTAAAAAAATAATTTCCTTTGAATGAAATAAAAAATTTAATTTGATTCCATAAAAATTATAATTATTATATTTGAGATAAATTATTTTATTTCAGCTAGGATTTTTGTTAATATTACTTTCCTCAAGGAAGGTCTTGCGATATTAAAAAAATTTCGAAAAAAAATTATTGCTTTTTTTACGTTTATGAACGTTTTATATCCAAAAAATATGATTTCCGTCAAAAAAAAATCTGTCTGTAGGTCTGTGTCTCCGGGAAATTTGTGACCACGATAACTCAAGAACGCTTCGGGATAAAGCCTTCAAATTTGGACCACAGGTTGATTATCCAAAGTTTTAGGCTGGGATTGTTTTTCGTAAAAATCGGGTTGGGGTAAGGGGGTAAAATGGGGTAAAAACAGTTTTTAACAAAAACATATTTTTTCCAATTTATTTTTCGTTTTACGAAAAAATAAACTTTTTTGAAAAAAAAAATTTCAAACACTTTTTTATTTTTGATTTTAATCTACCTAGGGCTATAAGAAAAAGTATTATTTTGTTGGCAGCAGTATTTTTTTTCACCACTTAATTAACCTTAAATACTTATACAAAATGCCTGATCATGAGCACACAGTTTAATTCACACTTAAGTACTTAGTATATGGAGCGACTGAAAAACACTTATCATGCATGTACTTATTTGTACTTTGTCTTGAATAAAAAAGTCAACATTTTCACTTCAATGGCTTCATTTCGCGTACCAAAAAGGAATCAAAATTATAAGCCGAAAACCTGTATTTAACTTCAACTCTTTTTGTTATTCACCATCCGCCCAAGGGAGACAATCAATAATTTACAGCCATTTAAATATACTTGAAGAGTTCAAGTTTCATAAGGCCATAAACGCCATTGGTTTAATGTTTCAAAAGATACAAAAATTGGATTTTTTTGCAAAACCAAAATTTTAAAGAATAGTATTAAAAATTCGATAGATGTTTGGTATTGTGAAGCCTAGACACGGTGTTTGCAGTCTTTTGGCATTAAACAAAGGCAAAGATTCTACATCACAAAACATGAAAAACATACTAAAGAAATATATCAGGAAATAAGCCCTAAGAAAACTACGGTCCTTCGAAGATGGACATATTGAATGGGGAACAAAAAAAGCACCAATAAAATTTTAATGCTTTAGGGTGATTTTAAAACTAAGCAAAACAATATTTTTCACCGAAACTCTTGAATTTAATATTAAAATCTTTTTAAAATTCTATAGCATTTTAAAAAGTAACATTTCTGGTGGCACAAATTGTTACTTCCTTCTACCAAAAAAAAAAAAAAAATTGGCGCAAAAATATCCTTATATATTTTGTCCGTCTAGGCACGCCTCTGAATAGATTCAAAATAAAAATTTAATATAAACCAATTGCCCTTATTAATACTAGTAAACGTGCCAAACCTTCTCGCTCTAACTCAAAGTGTACCAGTTCTTAATTAAAAACCTTATTTTTAGTACAATTTTAAAGGGTCGTAACTTTTTTAGGGTTCATTTCCGGACATATCTTCTTATTCTGTTTTTTTATGTTTTGTGATGAAAAATCATCCCATTTATTTAATGTCAAAAGAATGCAAACACTGCGGTATTAAAAATTAACAAAATGGTGGGCGGTTTTAAAAAAATTTCAAACATTTTTAAACAAAAACGTCCTCCATTTTGTTATTTATTGGCCAAAATTTTTTCTTCTAGATAGGAGGGCTATAGCGACTTCAATATTGAATAATATACCTTTCTGTTTTTTTTCAGTCGATCCAGACTGCCGGAATAATGGCGTCCACCGTTTTTTGATGTTTTTTTTTCATAAAAATTTTCTGGCCAAAAAATTGCACTTTAAAAATCTAAAATAATTTTTTTTTGTATTCTTTGAATATAAATAAACGTACCTACAAAATTTCACAATGATATCTTTTTTCTTTCTATAAAAAAAATGTTTAAAAAAAAATATTATTTTTATAATTTATAAGATAGAAAGACCCCTTAACCCCTTATGAAACGTGTACTCTTTACTTGATATAAAAAACAGGTGATTTTCTCTTCCCAAACACATTTGCAAAACCCTGAATTAATATTTATATTACAGGAAATTAAATTTAAATGAACGGTAATTTTAGCGAAGATATAGTAACAATTTTTAAGAAAATAGTGGATATTTATCATCTAGATTATATGTAATACTAATCATGATAAAATTACTTACTATAAAATCCAGTCCTATTCTGTTCTAAAATTTAATAGCTTTGACATATCAGGTTATTTTAGCCAGGTTATACTAGTTTCTAAATAAAAATCTCTTCTATAACAGCAACATAAAAAAATCTTAATCCAGATTCATCTAGTACAGTACAAACATTATGTTTTAATTGTAAAATCAATTTTAAAAGTTATACCGGTTTCAAACGTATTAATATTTTCAAAAACAATTACAAATTACACAAAACATGTCGATGCTGAAGTATAATTGGCTGAGACACAGGTTTTCTCCAACGAACTATAATAACTCTTCTCTCTAGAATAGGCATTTCAATTATAAAAACTAACAAAAACGTAGCCAACATATACATTTGTCTGTCTTACTCGCACAGGTTTGTTCTAACAGAGACAACAATAACACTTACTGGTAATTGTTATTGTTAAGGCCTGAATATACCTACTATTTGTTTACAAACAAACCGAGATGTTGGCGATAATTTATATTAACGGTATGCGTATTCTAGAGAGAAGTTGTTAGTTCGTTGGTTTCCTCTTTCACGATTAAAAAGGAACTTTGTACAGCCATTGCAATATATTGTTTGAGAAATAATTTATTTGGAAACTCACAATACCTAAAATTGTATTATTAATAATAATTTATTATAGGATTATATCTGTATAATGTACATTATACACACTTGTTTTCATTTTACTAAATACGCATTTTTTATTATAAATCGAAATAACTTAAATAAAATAATTTATTCTTTTTGTTTAAATCTAAATAAAACAAAAATACAGCAAGTCATAAATAATTCATATAACTTATTAAAAAAATATAAAATTTAAAAAAATTAACATTTGAATAATTTAAGATAAGGATAATAAATTTTAAATTTTCTCAGAAATAAACATAAATACGGTGTGTTTTAAAAGTTAATAATATTATTAAAAATAACAATTTAATTATAATTAAAAAATAACACAAACTATTTAAATTTAAAGATCAAAGGTATGTTTTAATTAAATTGGGTTATAAGTAAATTCAATTTAAAATTTACCGATAAGGAAAGTTAAAAAAAATTCTTAGCGGTAATCATTATTGTTTTTGCAGAAGTATTTGTTAATAAGAAAAAATATTTACATATCTTGAATTATTACACCGGCACACAAAAAAAAATATTCTCGAGTGTGACAGGCCAGACTAGTCAATTTTTACGTATTTTGGGTGGTTGAATCTGAATTCGAGGACAGAATTTAAAAGTTAGGGTTCAAAATGGCGGATCCAATATGGCGGATGATATTTTTTAAATTTACTCGGATTTGCTTGAAATTTTATTATATTGAATAAGAATAAAGAATAAAGAAATTTATTAACCACATTAGATACAAGTTGTACATATGGCTCGTCATAAATGAAGTAGAACTATACATACTTGCTACGTTGTATAATAGAATCCTTTTAATTTCCTAAGAAATAAAAAGAATGTAAAAAAAAACAAAACAGCATAGCTGAGAAAAAAAAAATAAAAAAAACATATATCTAATATACACATAGCAAGTAAAAGTTAAAAAAAAAAACCACACACATAAATATATACAATAAAAATATACAATAATAGTAAGTTATACATAAATAAATATAGTTTTATCGATATTTTTAATTTCGTATGGTAAAGCATTGTATAGTGACAAACAATTATAGTAAGGAGATCTTTCAAATTTAGCTATATTATGACTAGGTACCATTATATTTTCCCTACAACGAGTATTAAAATTATGAATTTGTGAATTAGTTGTAAATAACTGTAAATTTTTCCTAACAAATAGTACACATTTAAAAATAAAAACACTTGGAACGGTTAACATATCATTAGATTTGAAAGTATTTCGACAGCTTTCTCTATATTTTAAATTAAAAATTAATCTTACTATTCTCTTTTGCAAAACAAAAACTCTAAGTAAATGCACAGAAGAACCCCAAACTAAAATATTGTAATTTAAATGTGAATACGCAAGAGCATAATAAACATTTAGAATTCCACTTAGATTTAAGGCGGTTTTAAGTTGAAGAATAGCAAAATAGGCTTTATTTAGTTTTTTACAAACATTATTAATATGTGTTTCAAAACTTAACGTTTGATCTATTGATATACCCAAAAAATTTACAAAATTGACAAATTTCAAGTTATCTGGAAGTTGAAAAGTCGAAGGTAATTCTTTTCTATTAAAAAAGTTTATTGCCATTGTTTTACGAGAGTTAAGGATTAAACCATTTCTTTGGCACCAGACACTAAACTGATCAATGACATAAGCAACAAGTCGTTGTAGTTCGCTCAGGTTTTTGGACGAAAGAAGTATATTGGAGTCATCCGCAAATAATATTAACTTACCAAACAATAAAAAAAGGGGAAGATCATTTATAAATAAAAGAAATAAAAGAGGTCCTAATATAGAACCTTGAGGGACGCCCGCATGTATATTATACGAACTTGATTTTGAACCGCCATTTTGAATTTTGGAAAACTGGCTTAAGATTCGTAATCAGCTACCCCAAAAACCCCCGAGTACCAAGTTTCAAGCAAATCCGAACAACTTTAAATCTAATCCGCCATATTGGATCCGCCATTTTGAAAGCTAACTTTTAAATTCTGACTTCAGATTCCGATTCAGCTACCCATAATACGTAAGAATTTTCTAGTCTGGTCTGCCGCACTCGAGATTTTTTTTTGTGTGCCGGTGTTTCTTTAATAAAATTAGAAGGTATTATTAATTAAGCTATTAAACCACTTGTGTTTATTTTTTTAACACAGCGTTTACCGAGATCGTAAAAATGACTTTTACGACTTTTTTATTGCCTCATAATATTCGTCGAGATAAATTAACTATTAAGTTGTAAAAGAAATTTGTACCGATCAAGCTTTATGTTTTACGAGCTTTTAATTCGATGTTTTATTTGTGTTTTATTGGGAAAATTACTTAATTTAATGTCATCATGTACAAGATTACATTTTTTTGCATTCAAAAAAGTCAATAAAAATACTTTCAATTGCAATTACTATTAGCTAATCTGCTAGGTTTTATATAATAAATTAACCTGAGTTTAATAAATTGCTTAAAACATGATTTTACTATATTATAAAAGTATATTTAAAAATAAAATGGATTTATTGGATCAAATCTTCCCCAAATAAACTAAAGTTTTATTTTAAGGGAATTAAAAATCCATTCTTAACTTTACCTTTCACCAGTCATACAATATTTTTATTTTTAACTTTTGGTTTAGATAATTGCTCGGTGCAATTTTTTTATAAATTGAGTATTATCCGAGGTATTATCTGTTTTTTTTTTAGTTATAGAATAATAAAATTAATTTTTTATAATAATAATATATTCTGTATTTTTAATTTAGGTTTAGGAAGTAATAGAATTTTGCAAATTATTTTTAATATTATATTTATTAAATATTGGTTTTTTTATCAACAGAAAAATATTGTCTTAAATCAAGCATATGGTGATTTGTTTATGACGAAGAGAATATAATATTCTTTTTTCACTACTAGCTAGAACATACCATTATTTATCATGTTTTCAGACTATGAAATCAATTTTCTTCACCTATAGCAATAATAATTTTTTCTCTCCTAGAAGAAGCAAATGTTATAAACAATTGATTTCTGTTACTTTAGATGTTTTAGTTCTTTGTGCAATTTTTACTAATTAAACCCAAAAAAATAGCTTTAAATAACTTTTTATTTATTAAATATAATTAATTATATTTAGTACCAATTCATACAATCAATAATTAGCTAAATATTATGAAACCAATTAAAAATAAAAACTAAATTTTTAAATATCAGTTTAAAGTATTTATTTGAGCAAATGTCATTGATCAAGGCTACTTGATTTTTATGAAAATTTCAAGAATTATAATTTCTGTTCATCATTTATTTTATTATTTAAATAAAAATGGTTAAATAGTGCTAGTAGTGAAAAAACTAGTATATAAACTAAGGCAGAAAAGACTATTATAGCCTCGCACTCTTAAATCCCTTGTTGCTACGCAGCTCGGGATTTAATACGCTCGGCTATAAAAAATGTCTTCTCTACCTTGGTATATAATTACTATTTATGCATACCATATTCTTATCCTTTCATATTTGAGAATATATTCTCCTTTCAAGCATACCATATTCTTATCCTTTCATATTTAAAGCAAAATTTTGCTTTAAATGAGAATAAATTCTCTTCGTTATATACAAATCACACATTCTTGATTTATGACAATATTTTTTTCTGTGTTATTAAAAAAAATGTATCCAGTATTTTTAGAGTAAACAAAGAATATTTTGAAGACTTTTAATATAAAAATGAACGCTGAACAAAACTTTACATTTAAATTAGGCCTACAAACTATTTTTAGGCAATGGATATTACAGAATTATAAATGTTAATAAAATAGTTAAGAGAAAAAATGTATTTATTAATTTACAGTAAATATATTTTTTTATTCTTTAATTTTTCGGTTATATTTCTAAGTCTGAATTTTCTAAATTCACATATTCAAATATTTATTATCTATATTATAAATTTACCAATACTAAATAGAAAAATAAGAGCACTGTATATTTTGTTTTATTTCTATCTTATAAATTTTATTTAAATAAAAATAATAAAAAAATGTATTATTATTATTTTTTTTTTAACTTGACGATGTACTACAATATTTCTTAGTTTTTTTTATTAACAATTTATAACAGTATTTTTCCTAATTAATATTTTCATTACTTAATTAATTTTTATATTTTTACTTTTATAACAAATAAAATAAACAAAAAAATATTACTTTGATATTTAAAATCACTAGGATCTAAAACCAAATGGATAAATTAGGCATAAAACCATTTTCAGAAACAGTTAACCCTACTTAAAATCGTGAAAATTATGACAATTTAATAGATGATTAATTACAAGATAAAGGGAACAATTTGTAACATATTGCAAAATTATAAAAGAAATTAATAAAATCGAACTAATAAATAAAATATGAAATAAATATTTAAAAGGAAATAAATATCATCAATAAAAATACATATCAATAAAAATTTACAGTAAATAAATTTTCCCTTGTACCTACGTTAAATTTATAACATGAATTTCTCATTTTCAACATCCTACATACAAAGGTACCATTTGCATAATATGAAGTTATAGTCAAGACATCAATTCAAGTGTGGTATTTACAAAACATGAGGTATATATCAAAAAAAAAAAGTTTATATTTTTGGTTTTATATTTTTTTGTTTTAATTTAATAGGTATATTTGCTTCTTCTCTCAGTTTTATTATACATATATCTTTAGCTTAAAGTTAATAACAAAATTTATTATAATAGTATACTAATAACAATATTTTTACATTGCTATTATAAAATCATGTAGGTTTAAACGTTCTTTTGAGTTTTGCTTACTTTTAGATGTGGTACCTATGTATGTAACTAGCACAATTAACAATCAAGTTTACATTGAAAACAATTGAAAACCACGTGTTTTCAAATCACGTTTGCGGTTTATTCAAACCGCAGTGAAATCCAATGGTAGCAGGCTATACTAAATATTGAAGTCGTTTTCAAGAGAGAAGTCACTGAGGTTCCGTTTACCGTCGCTTAAGTTTATTATGTATGATCAAGAGCGTACAGTTTATAGAGGAAAATATCCTTTTTAAAGTTGCAATATTTGAATAAATTTATAATTGTAGAATTTTCAAAATAATTTTTAGTTTTATAGAGTATAAATTTTTTGTAAATTAGGTGTTCGTGAATAGGTGATTTTTAGATTATAATAAAGGAGTTTTTAATAATGTGTTTATAATTATTTTTGTAATTATTTATTTCTGATTAAATTGTATTAAAAGTTATTAGGTATATATTTGTAAGCAACCGTAAATATTTCTTCATTTTCCAGCCGAAGCGCCACATTTTAAAATTGGACACTGGGGCATTTTTAAATTAATTTCATTGATTGCTTTGTTTTTTCTTATACTAGTAATATAAAAAAAATATTAATTTTTGATTGGATTTTTTTAATACAAACTAAACCTAATTTAGCCTAAAGCACTAGGCATTTTTAACCTGCCCATAGCCTCAACATAGATTATTGTGTTATTATTGACTGACTATTACTAACGTTGTAACGTTGTTATGAGTTTCGTTCTTTTGTATTTTCATAAATATAAAATTCGTTAATTTTATTTTATGACAGTGTACAATTTTATTAGAGCCTAGTTTAATTTTGGTAATATTAAAGTTGCAAGGAGACCGTGTCACGCGGTCGCGTAGTAAATATTGCTGAACGTATCTTCGCACCACGTTGGGCGCCAAACGTATGAGTACACTTTAATTTATCAATTTGTATTCAAGCTTCCAGGGTTATAACTTTGAATTTACAGCTATTGCACTTTATTGAATCATACAATAACAAAGTCATAATAAAGTCATCAACAATGACATCTTTTTAAATAAATTATAATATTTATTTTTATACTTCTGATGGAGTAATTGATATAAATATATATTTTATATTTTAAATTTTGGGATAGAGGTATATATTTTTTTAGTGAGATAAATGGTTTGTAGGGTATGTAAAAATGTGTGTCATAGTTTGAAATGGTGGTAAATAAGATTTCCCGTCTGGTGTAACAAAAAGGGAAGTAATAAAGAGCACTGACCTTTGAATTCCACAGTGAATCCGGAGGCCTACGAGCACCCGGAAATGGAGCGGAAGTCGTTGTCCATAGGTCACTACAGAAGGAAGCGACGAGATATTTTGGAGGTGCCGGACCGTGTCAAAAGCACGTTTGACAAATTTACAAAATTGAGTTTTGAACAAGGAATTTGAGTTAAGAATTAGTGTTTTGCACATATGATGTGATCATATGTTTAACGCGGAACAAACTTGTCCCGAGGTTTAACGTGAGTTAAGTGTTGGTGGATACTTTACGGCCGGTGTGCTAGCGGGCTGCTCCGCCCGATAGAGGGACGTGCGGCCGGGGGACCGACAGCACTTTATGGGCGGACCAATTCTACGCACATCTCTCTCAGTTTATGGGCTGTCGCGAGAGACGAAGCGAGACGGGCGACACTGGGGACGCAAGATAATGGTTGACTCTCCCCGCTAACCATGCTTTATGCGCGTCTCTCTCGTTCGCACCCGATTTATGACCGTACTTTCTCAGTCATACACGCACCGACGTAGCGCCGCTGACGTAATACGACCACGTGACAGCGGTCAACACCCAATAGAGTGTTTGGGCGCCAAGTTGAAATCACATGCTCGATAGAAGTGGCGTGGTGTGACCGACTGACTGTAGTAGATACTAGACGTAGATATCAAATATCTTGCTTCGGCTCAACGTGAAGAAATTTCACGGTTCGTCGGATAAATGCCGTTATTATTGTTATTAGAGTTACTTCATATCAATTTTATGAATCGCTATTGACAGCACAAAGTTTTTCAAAAGATGCGAAATAAAATGTTCTTTAGAAGTTGAATTGAGTTAAAAATTACGAGGGGTGATAATTTTGTAGGATAGAGACAAATTTATAATAGACAGATCAAATCTCTTTATTTTTTGACTTTCATCAACAACACCGATAATGTTACTTGTAAAATTATCAAAACAACCGATTTCAATTTTTTTAAAATATAATTCAAATGATAAGATAATGTAGAAAAAAATTTCCTTTCTCAAAGTGTTAAACCATATATTCGACTTTTCTTAGCTGACGCAAACAGTTGTTACTTTTTACATTAACTATTAAATTTAAACAGTAATTTATCACAAATTAACCATACAAACTACGTTGGGCGCCAATTCTAAAAATAATAAAATAATTATTAAAGCTAACTTTATAATATTTAAAGTTAACTATTATGTTTATGCTTTTTTAAAGTAGCTTTTATCATTGAATGAAAACACTTTGTCTTTGCTATGGGGATTTAATTAAAAATTTATTACCATGCGTATTGATGTGACATGCCTGTTATCCATCACCTGGCGCTCACAATCAACGGTTCATTTAGAAATTATATTGTCAACCAACGTTAATGGTAAATTTACTGAATCAATCTCTCATTTTTTGCTCTCAGTTTCAGTTGTATTTTCTATTATTTTTATTGGAGGCAGTTTTTAAATGAACATCATAATACGATAATAAAACAACTGATAAATAATACTTAAAAAATAAATCCAGTAAGTATATCAATCCATCGTTAAAATTAAATAATTAAATATTTACCAAAAAATAATTTGGGTTATGATATTTAAGTGGTCCAAATTTCAAGTTAATATCTAAAGCACTTTAATAGTTAAGGAGGGCTGACTATTGTTGCACATGGTACAGGCATAAATGTACCTTCTGGTTTAGTCTTTTTAGGAATCATTAATAGTATTGATAAATTACTGATTCAATTCTGTATTTAGGATATACCTGTGGTATAATGTTTAATTATCGATGTAGTTCACTTAATCACAAAAATTTGGGGTGCCTTTGGTCCAAACCGAGACAATCCCAAGCTTTAAAATCCAGGCTGGGCTACAAACAGAGATTCGGGAAAGAGAATCGGCAAAATAGTAAAGACTCTCCCTATGACCCTGTAGTAATTTCTTTCTTGCTTTGTTCATATGTTTGCTGATTTTCTTTTTTATCTAATACCCAGTAAACTATAATACCCTACTACGCTAGAAAACAGTAACTCCATTTGTCGCCTAGCGACGTTTTCACGTCAACTCTGATGTAATATTTTAAAAACGCTGCTATACGAAAAATGGAGTTCTTGCTTTCTAGCGTAGTAGGGCAGTATATACCTAGATTTATTATTATTATTATTATTATTTATAAACAAAAAGTATTTTCGGAATTGATTTTTAAAGAAAATAATTGTTAAATTATTAGGAATTTTTATAGTTTGGGCATACATAAATAAACTTAATATGTCAACTGTATGGTTGCAAAGAGAATAATAAGCAATTAGAGGACAAATCGTTTAGTTTAATTCAATTGTTTTCTGACCTAAGTGGCCTGAAAACAGTAAAAAACAAATTAGGACCATCATTAACCGCCTACTTCATCAAGTCAACTTGATTTATGACTTTTTTATTGTTACATGACATATCTTGTGTCTCACTGGGCATAAAAGTTAAGTTACTCAATTGATTTCAGACTATAAAGCAGGAAGTTATAAGGGATACGTGAAAATAAATACTTTTAATCACATGTGATCACATTAGGGGTCGTGCACAAATTATTTAAGATTTTTAGGGGGTAGCGGGTTTTCAAAAATCTTACGATGTCTTATAAGGGGATCTTGCAAGGGGGGCAAAGGGGTCTTGAAAAATCTTAAGGAAGATTTATTTCATTTTTATTTAAACCACGATCTTAACTTAAACTAAATGACGCATAATTAAATTGTATTTAAATTATTTTTTTTTCTGCAGTAGAAAAATAGATCTACATAAACAATTCAATGAGTTTAACCAAAAATTAAATCTTTATAGAGTAATTTCGCGAAAGTAAGAATATGCGAATATTCAGTACCTTATTTCGTACTTAATTTTTATTAATTAAATATTTTTTTGCAATTTTGGAAAAATATTTTTATATTCTTGACTTTTAATATAAAAAATAAATAATCACTTTGGCTTATAATATGAGTAAAATGATCATATTACTTACACTTTAAGTGAAAGCCAAACTCTCATGAAGGTAATCGAGGTACGAAAGCATTGTGAACAAAAACTCAATTGAGTTTTTGAGTAACATTAATGCTAATATTATATTAGCATAACATTATAATATTTTGGAACGTCGATAATGTTACATTTTAGCCATTTTTGAACCCCTCACTCTTGTCACAAAGTGCCACAGCAGCACTGAACCCCCTCTCCCTATGCCGTTTTTAAAAAATATATAAATTAAAAAAAAAACAGTTTTATACTTTACACATTTTTATTACATTTTAGATAAAACTTTTCTCAAAGAAGTCCATAAATATAATTTGAATAGATATCAGGGATGAGAATAAAAATGTATATTAGTACTTAATTTTTTTTGTGACATCACATTTCTCTAACTTTTTATGGAAATAAAATTATTTAACACGTTTAAAGTCACATTAAATTACTAGTCTGGGTCCACAATGTCACATGGGACTGCAGGCTCTAGGTTACCGTTGGAGTTTTAGCTCAAAATACGATACCCTCCTTTTGGATAGAGCAAAATGGCACTATCCCTTTTACCATACAGCCTCACCATTCACATTCGCAATGCGACCTTGACTTTCACGAAATATGGTGCTAATTGGCAATTAACGTTTGAAGTGATAATTAGACGTAGACGTGGATTATTGGGATTTCAACTATTTCACCTAACTGTTAACCCTTTTCGCCTCTGGATAGTGTCAACTTTTGGACTTTTGAAATATTATATCAGTAAAAAGTAGTGAATTAGCTTTATTTAAAAACTTTACATAAAAATATTTATTTATTTATTTACTGATTGATTTATTTTACACATAGATGACTATGTGTTAAAGAGCCCCCAAATAAGTTTTTATAAAATGAAACATAAAAGAAATTTACAGTTGAAGAAAAACCAAACAATTTTAAATTACCTAATACAAAATTTGTATAAAAATGTATAATTTATTGTGGCTAATAAAAATTATTCTCCCTCGGATAAATATATCTTTCATTAAGCTTTTTCCAAATTTTCAGGTTCTGGATCTGGTTCCTTTGGGTGCTAGAAGCACAAAACCGGTTCTGAAATAAGGTAACCTAAAAAAATATTACTCAGACTATTGATAATGATAGGTAGCAAAAAAAATCCAGTTCAAATACTCTTTATTAGGTACTGTTTAAATTTTTTTAGCTGGCACCTTGGGGGAATGCTTGGAATACAAGGTCGCCTATACAACACACACAATATTTTACCTCTTCTCTTCCTCTTGCCTCAGCTCACAGGTCTCAGTTAGTAATATTTTTACTGTATAAATTATCAAGTTAATTTTATCCCAAAACGGTACACTAAATGTTATGGTCTTCATATAAAGATAATATTTAGTAAACAATATGTCTTTCTATCATGAATATACATCATGGTAGTCGTCTCTTCGATGGCGCCTAAGTTTAGTTATGGCTAGTCTTATCAGTCGAAAAGGGTTTCCCTAAAACAAGATAGCAAGAAGTTTTATCGAAATCCGTCCTCTAGGCTTTAGAAGAAGACCTATCTGCCCCAGTTATCTGAAGCGCTTCGACGTTTATCTCCAATTCCGAGTGTATTTCTGTAAATCTTTTCCACAATGATATATTTGTCACAATCGAAAATTGGACTTTTTGGAATATCTATATCACGTATTGTCGGATTTTTATTTATGGGGTTGGATTTTTAGACATTATTCAAATGTATGTTTTATAAAAATAAATGAATAACGTGAAAAGTTTGTTTCATTTCTTACAAAAATAGAAGAGGACAATTTGGACTTTCGAGCCGGATACATTAGGGTAAGGTCGCTATAATCGTACCACCTAACATTATTTTTTATTTTTTTCGTAATTGGTTACATTTTAAAACTTGCTCTTTGTTTTAAGTTGAAGTATATACCAAAAATTTATAAATTATAAGCAATATTTTACGTTTTTTATTAAAGTCTGCAAACGGTACGATTTAGGAGCCTAAATCGTACCTAGTTAATTAACTTAACGTATTATTGTTGGTTTAAATTAAAAATAGTATGCAAAGATTAAAACGCTTTTCCATTTACACATAAAAACTTATTTGACTACGTGTGCTTAGCCATAAACTTAACGGACTTCACGGGTAGTAACTTGTATGTATTTTTAATTGTCAATAACTAAGAATAAATATTTCAAATTAAAACTTTCCAAGATTCCTTCACAAAAAGTTACAGAAAAGAATTAAACCCTGGATGATTTACGAAATTCAATACCGGTACGATTTATGAAGCTTCCTTCTTTTTGCCTAAAAATTAAAAATATAACATATAAACTAAAAATATGGATATGTTTAGTTTAAATGTTAATTCTCCTGATATTAATTATTGTAATTACACATAAAACTAAAACACTAAAAAGAAATATCATTAGAAAAACTTGCAAATTTTTATATCAGTTTAAGCAATTTTTTTTGTCTAACCTTATCTATACATTGAGGTTAATTTACAAGGACTAAATTGTGTATAAGGGTTAATCTCCAAGCTAGCTATTATTAAAAGTCATAAGATGTCTCAAAAATCTTTTTATTCGCTTATGTTCCAAAGTGATATTTATCATTTAGAAATGTTAAGTTAAAAGTGACACTTTTGTTCAGAGTTTGTCTTTTGTTTATTTTGGCGGGCTGCAGACATGAAAAGTACTTTTTTGGTCCCTTGTGGAAAATTGCATAGCGGTTGTGTTAGTCTTTTGTTTTACTTTGGCGGGCTGCATCCCGCCGAAGTACTTTTGTGCTCCCTTATGGAAAATTGTCAGATAACTTACAAAACCAAATTAAAACTAATTTTACTTATTATTTTTACCTTTTTTGTTAAAAATATGTTTACAAGCGAATAAAAAATAGCATATGATACACGGACCAGAAATATATCTCGGTCTTATGCGGTTGTGGATCTCGGCTCACGCCTCGATGCACAATATCCAACCGAAAAACATTATTTCTCGTCCTTGGATCATAACATACTATTTCGAAGTTAGATAAATTCAAAAAGTACGATTTGCGGACCGGTAGGATATAGGCTATCTTCCCCTACTCATAGTATATTTCTTTCCCTAAATAATAAAAAATGCAAACCTCGTAAAGGTTATAGCAACGAGGTATTGCATGTGACCTATACCTAATAAAGCCTATCAGCCAATGGTTTTTGCATATAGTTACTTTAAACAGCAGCGCCCGAAATGGGGCCTGTCTTATCATTTTTTTGCCCCAAACTTTTTTTTGGTTCACTTTTTTGTGGGTTTATTATCAGAATAGTAAGCGTTTCGAGAACCAAAAATTAAACACTATTATATTAAAAACCTAAATTTTAATTATGTAGGGTTACTGCACATAAAAAAACTAAGAAAACAACACAACTGTTTGTATTCCAAAAAATGATTCTAAATGAGTTACGGTCTCCTAAAATACACCATTTTTAAAGGGTCATTCAGGTCTATTCACGTGGGTAAACAATATTACTATTTTGGCGATATTGGCAAAAATCGCATGCGATTTTGACCCATATTGCCATTGGCAATAGTGGCCAAAATCCTTAGCAATTTTTGCCAATAATATTGCCAAAATAGCAATATTGTTTACGCACGTGAATAGACTTGAATGTACCATTAAAAGCGATTTTTGGACCTACATGTATAGAAACTTTTTTCTTATTTTTGGGTAAGGCATTATACCTTGCAGTTACGGACCGAAACACCCTATATATATATATATATATATATATATATATATATATATATATATATATATATATATTTTTTTTTTTAAGTTAAGAGAAAATGTATTACAAAAACACCCTGTATATAAGTATTTTTTAGGTTTAGCGATAAAATGTAATATGTATATTTAAAAATAGTTTGTTTGCATAAAACATATCAATATCAATATGCACGCAGAAATACATAAAATTTACGACGCATTCTAAATTGAAGGACTTAAGTAATAAATTGCACAAACTTTTTATTGTTTATTAATATGGCGAACACAGTAGATCCTTTTAACAATAGGGTTTAAAGTCGGGAGACCCGGTGACTTACATTTAAATGACGCTCATAAAATTTTACGATTTGTTTGGGTTCATATAGTGACTTTTAATCACCTACTAATCTTCAATTTTACAAGTGCCTGTTACATAAGCCGCACAATTTTTTCAATGATTAAAAATTACCACAATTTTAGTGCCCAGTAGTAATTATTTTTATAAACAAACTACTTTCGAGTAGTTTTTTTCTTCTTTTGCTAACTCAAGTTTAGCCGTTAACTGATACATCAGCAACGTATTTTTTTTATATATTTAATGATAATAAAGTTATTTTAAATTTTTGTACCTTATTGTACATTAATGTATGTATTTGTTCTATTTAGTGACTATTCAAATGAGCCAAAACTAAAAATAGAGATAATTCGTGGGGAGATAACATCCTGATGTATTCGGTGTTGTAGTTAAAAATAAAACTATGTATGAGTATATTGTAACTGCGAAATATCGTGCAGCCATTTTTATATTTTATGTTCAATTTCAATGTTAAATTCAAGTGTTTTGATAGGCCTCTGAAGATGAAATTAAGATTTTGAAATGCATCAGGCGTTTTAAGTAAAGTATTATTTTAAATATTATTCCTATCTGTCGGACAATATACTCAATACATAGTTTGATTAAAAATAAAGATAATAAACTTTTAAGTAAATAAAAGCAAAACCTTTTTAAATAACAAACTTTAATATTAAAAAGAAAAGGAAGACTGATTTTAAACCTATCTTAACCTTTTAAAAAATGAGCTGTTGGTTTTGCATATGAAGCTATATGAACCACTTTAAAGAGGACAACAATAATTGTTTGACCTTATTTTAAAGTATTGTGTGGCTGAGGATACAGATGTCAGATTTACGATCCAAAAATCAATTTATATTCACAATTCATTCAAATCCCATAAATGGAATGTTTGTAAATAAAAGGTTCGCAGGTAGATCGGCATTTCGGCAAAATATTATGCAAATTTTTAATTTAGTTATGGTTTTTTATTGTTTATTTTTATTGGATTATGTATAATACTTTATGGGAGGATTTATGCGCCCCTTAAAATTATTCCATTTTACTTAAGTTAAAGTTAAGTGACTAAATCTGATATTACACAGCACCACAAATGTTTTTTTTTCAGTTGACTAGGATCAGAAATGGTTTTCTAGGTGTATTTTTGGTCTCTGAACACGAATCCGTCGTCCGCTTTGGCCCATCACGTCATCACGGATTCATGTTCAACTACCACAAATACACCTAGAAAAAAATTGTTGTCCTGTGTTATTTAATTATGACTGACGGTTCTCTTATATCTTTTAAATTTTTAAACTAATTTTCTTTTATTTTTATTTTAAGTTAATGATTTCTTAAAAGTCTTCATTTTCCACAGCTTGTTTAAAAATTGAATTGAGTAATTTTTTAAGCTTGAGTTACACACTAACAATTTGAATAGATATATCAGAATGTTTGTTTGCAAGGAAAATGTTCTTGTTGATAAAAAATTCCAACATAAAGGAAAAAGCAACCTTCAAAATTTTTATTCACAATACTTCTATTGCATAAAATATTTATTTTAGAATATGTATCTTAGTTATTTGACTTCTTCCGAAGGCCTTTGCAACAATAAAATTTTCTAAATGTATACCTTCTACAAAAGAAAATTGCACAATTTTTTCGACGAGTCTAATGTTATTTTTGTTTTGGTAAAAGATTTTATACAAGGTTACAAGGTGCATTTTGTATATAACAAAAGAAACCTGTAATATTTACTTAAATATTTGCTATATTTATTAGCTCAGGTAAATATTTTTATTACCATATCTTACAAATATTGGAGCAGGAAATTTTTAAATATAGGTATAATAAACCTTTTGTCTAGAATTGTACGAGAAAATTATAGAAAATTATATATCCGAAAAATATTTTAAGTATCTTTAATTAGTGCATGGGAAAAAAAGTGAAATTTATTATACTATTCACAGCGCCTGCGCTAGAATAGTATTATACGTTATAACTAAAGTTAGTTTTGAATGATCCAAAATTTTCAAAAAGTGTCCTAGACAAAAAAAATGGATATAAATTTGTTTTATGAAAAAATTAGAAACCTATTTTTTGTTTGTCTGTCCGCCCGATGTCATGATTTTGATTAACACGATAACTCAAGAACGAATAATCGGATCGACTCTAAATTTTTAGGAAAAATACAGTTCTTTGATGGAAAGATCCCTATTGTTTTTGAAGGTAATCCCCCAAAAACAAAAAAGTTAAACTTTTTTTAAAAATGAAAAAACTATCAATTTTAATTATTAATTAAAAAAAGCTGAAAGAAATTTCCGATTAAAGTAACTTTTTGAGGAAAAATTACTTTCATTGTAAGGATCTTTGAAATTAATTCCCTCAAAAAAAAAAGTTATGGGGGTTAAACTTTTTATTTTTTTAATTTGTCGCAAAGAGAAAATTAAAAAAAAAACTATTTTTTTTTAATTAAAAAAAAATATAATATTTATTTTTTAATTTATATTATAGTATAATATAATATATAATATACAATATATAATATAAAATATTATACATATTTTTTTAATTTTTTTTTTAACAAAAGATCTTATTTCTTTTTTCAAAAATTTGTTGTATTTCGCAAAATCAAAAAAAAAATGTTGAAAAGTTTATTTTGATTTTTTTTTTAGTAGTATTTGGGAAAATGCAATATACCATTTACTGTGAATAGTATATAATAGAATGCGTAGCATTACATATCTTCGAGGATTTTTGTTTATTAAGAATTTTATAAAAGAAAAAGTATATCAGTAGATGAGAAGAGTTTCATGGTCTCAAAAATATTTTTATGGTAATGGTAACCTTGAATGTGATAATTCAATGATTTTTTTAATAGAAAGTCAATGTATCAGTTTTTAATATTTTTAAATATTTTTAAATTTAAAAAAATATTATTAAAAAAACTGGTTTTTAAACGTTAATAACTCAAGAACGGTTGAAGCTAACATATACATATTATATATTTTGAAAATTAAAAAAAGTCTATTAAATATAAAAAATATACAGGGTGTCTCATTAAAAAACAAGTTATATCAGTAATTTTTTTATTTGACATTCAATTTTATTTTCGTTTACATATTAAAGTTTGCCCAATTGCGAAAATCAAAAATATTGAGATCCATAATTTAACGTACGTATACTTATAGTGAAGAGATATTATTTTAAAAAATCAAACTTTTAGTCATCATTCACTTTATTAATAATTTAGGTTAGTTACCGGTTTCGATTATCATCGTCAGACTAGCCAAAAATATATAAAAATACTATATCCATAAAAGGTCAAAAACAACCAAATGTAAAACACAGTAACGTAACGTCCACTTCAATTTACAAGACAATATAAACATAATATTAACAATAAAATCACAAAACACGTGTTTAAACATACAGTATATAAATAATAATAAATATAATAATAATAATATATTATTTATATACTGTATGTTTAAACACGTGTTTTGTGATTTTATTGTTAATTATATATTATAAATAATAATAAATATAATAATAATAATATATTATTTATATACTGTATGTTTAAACACGTGTTTTGTGATTTTATTGTTAATTATATATTATAAATAATAATAAATATAATAATAATAATATATTATTTATATACTGTATGTTTAAACACGTGTTTTGTGATTTTATTGTTAATATTATGTTTATATTGTCTTGTAGATTGAAGTGGACGTTACGTTACTGTGTTTTACATTTATAAATGTTGGTTGTTTTTGACCTTTTATGGATATAGTATTTTTATATATTTTTGGCTAGTCTGACGATGATAATCGAAACCGGTAACTAACCTAAATTATTAATAAAGTGAATGATGACTAAAAGTTTGATTTTTTAAAATATTAAAGTTTGGGAAAAATTACCTTGAATTTTATATTTGGGTTTTGAAAAAACTATTTTTAAAAGATCAAAAATAACGATCAAAGATGTTATTTGGATCACCGTGTACAAGCGACTATATATCCAAATAACTCTTTTATTTAAATGTAGATCTTATTTCAAAAAGCTTTAGCATTTGTATTTAACCTATAAATAAATGTGGTTTTACGTTCACCCTTTACTGTTTTTCGTACATTAGGTATACAAAAACAAAAAATAAATAAATTCGTATAGACGAATTTATCCTCGATAGCTTTGGATTAGTGCCCTTGTAGTCGTAACTTATGACTCTAATTCAGCTCGCTTTAAAACTATTAGTAGGCTACATTTTGTGGTAGCTTTATTGGACCAAAATGCGTTTTGTATATAGATTTATATATCCGCAAAAAGTACAATTTGGTATCGCATATTAGATCAGGCAGTTGGTCGAACTCTGCAATGGAGATTCCTCCCGTTAGATAAGACAGGGACAAAAGTTCTACCCAAAAAGGATAGAAGACATACATACACTCCCACTTCCACCCAACCAAACAAATTCTGTATTTGTTCTTTGTTGAACAAATACAATATTTACTTGGCCGGGCTAAAAGTGTAACTATATTAATTTTATTAAAGAAATTACTAGCGCCATCTAAATTGTAGTAGAATTATCTTATTCTACAGATTCACATTAGCTATGTTCGTTTGTGCCGCTCAGTCCTACACTTTCCGACCAACCAAATAAATACTTTATTTGTTGTATGAAAAACAAATACAGTATTTATTTGGTTGGCTGGAAAGTGTAGCACAAATGAGGTAGAGATAGAGTAGACGTCTTTTGTTTCATAATTCTAGTTGTAATGAGCTCCATTAAGTAATATACGGTAATATACCCTTTGGTATAGTTCTCCGCATGAAAGAAAGTCTCCGACGAAAGGGGGAGGAATCATTCGCGCTCTCTTCTTTCCCTCAAGAGCGTTATAAGGCGTGCGTGCCTACAACGGGCCTCCCACTTGCACACACATTCCAAACATGTTTCCCGTAGCCACAGATCCGTGCTTCAAACTATAAGTACCTGTTCAAACAGTTATTGGTCAGTCAGTCTCCCCACTTATCTTAAAACTCCAAAAAGGTGTAAATTTCATGGGTTAAAAATATAAACTTTGTAATTTTAGCAGTAGTGGGAAAGTTTTGTTTTTTTTTTAGTCATCAACTTTGAGATTATAAAAGTTGTAATTTTAGACTAATAAAATGTGATTTTAGACCTTATTAACCCACTAAATCTTCTTCGCTACTTCCTTGTGTTCAGTAAACAGTGTATTATAGTAATTACACAGGACCACAAATTTTTTCTGTCGATTGACCAAGATCAGAAATGGTTTTCTGGGTGTATTTTTGGTTGCTGAACACGATTTTTTTTTCTAATCACGTCGATAGTAATCGACTCGCTGATACTAAAAATACAGTCTTATAATACCTTCAGATTAATATTTTGAAAAATATGAGGGAAATAAATTTTTCGAAAGGAAAAAATAATTGTTTTTCCTGTTTAAAAAAAATCCTAAAGTGATGGGCCAAAACGGATGACGTATTCGTGTTCAGCGACCAAAAATACACCTGATCCTGGTCTATCCACAGAAAAAAAATGTGGTCCTGTGTTATTAAAGAAGAGCACAGCCTATGTTCGTTTTTAATTCTTATCAAAATATGGCAAGCCTTATTAATAGATTTATTTAAACTGAAATTAAATTTTGTTAAATCAACACCCTGTATAGGTTTGCCTATTGTCCTTTGCAAGCATACTTAGAAAATTTAGAATAGAATATTGATGCTAGTCTTTAAAAAGTTAAAAAAGTTAATTAGTTTACAACCCTATACGATAAAAAACACATTTTTTACAACGAAAAAACACAATAAAACATTTTTTTCCAGAATCTCTGAATTTGGCACCCCTCTAATTAACTTTAGAACCCCCCATTGCCACGAATTATTTTCACGCAGATGTAAAACTTATGTTCCACATGCTTTTATATCTTTGTCCTACTGCGAAATGTTCGCTTTTTAAAATGGCAAGGGCTTTAAAAAATGGGGTATTAGGCTCCCCATTGTTAAAAGCATTTTTTCAATTTAGTCAAATTTCCTTTTAAAGAAGTTTTACGAATAAAATTATTTAGGTTAAATAAATAGTAGTCTTTTATATGAATAATGCAGAAATAAAATATAGAACATACTTTATAGAAAGGACACTTTTAAGAAAGAAGCAGCAGTCTCAATTGAGCGAGAATACTTTCTCATAAAAAAAAATTGTCCAATTTCTAATATATGGGGGAGCGCTTGAGAGGGAGAGGGATTTTTTATCTTTTAGGTGGTCTTAAAATATTTCTTCTATTGTGAATACAAAAAAAGTTATGTCCAGTAACAATGTTTTATATTTTGGAGAGGGGAGGGGGGTTCTTGGAAAAAATGATAATAACATATTTTGCATAATTTTATTTTACCCTTTAGGTGGTTTTTAAATTTTTCTTCTATTCCTAAAAATAAAAAAGCTCAGTCCAGAAACAATTTTATACATTTTCGAGGAGAGGGGGAAGGGCTGGAAAAAAAATGTTTTTACACATTTTGTATAATTTTATTTTACCTTTCATGTGGTTTTTAAATTTTTCTGCTATTGAATATTTAATCCCCCCCTCCCCTTTACCCCCCTTCCCCGCAACCGATTTTGCTGAAATACGTAATTGTCCAAGATAATATAAATACATCTGCATACAAAATTTCAAGTCAGTAGCTCAAAGCGTTCTTAAGTTATCGTGGATACAGACAGACAGACCGACAGACAGACAGACATATATTTTTTTGCTTATTTTGATTTTCTCGATGTTTCAGGAAAAAATAAGATGATTTAAGCAATAAAAAACTGAGGAAGGGATGACGGGACGGGACTTCCCAGTTGGATAATAAATTCTCCAGTTGGGAAAATTATGGAGTTGTTTTTAGCTCATTCACTTTTCGCCGTCATGTAAAATGTTGAAAAATGTTGGTAAAATCGCAGTCTTGAGTAAAAAGATGAGAAAATCTCAGTTCCTAGTTGACAGCACTCCACTGAGGGTGACGTACCTAGTTTTTTTATGCCTATTTGTCTAGTCTAGATCTCCAAATGACATTTTTTACACAATATAATTTGAGATTTCTTTTAGTGAGCAAGCTAAAGATAAAAGTAACATTTTTGCACGACCAAGACAAAGAACCTAATTTTACGCTTTCATTTTCGGGACTAAACTTTTTTTTTCTTCCTAGGGAATAACAATCACAGCAACCTTGATAATATTAAAATATTATACTTACTATGTGCTTTGCTGGTTCAAAAATTAGGTTTGGTGGTGTTTTGTAATAAATTAGCGATTCAAACCAATTTATTTGATTTTAACAAAGAAAACCTTTAAAAATAACATTGTTATAACAATTTATACATAACTTAAAATTTATCATCTTCGTCCATTTTTTTGACGTTTGTGTCAACCATATTAAAAAAACAATTGAAATCGCGATAGCCATGAAACTGACTTTTCTCAATTTACAGGCATTTTGATTAAATTACGAAAATAAAACAACCGATTTTAGACGCGTGGTTTTTAATTTTAATTTTATCTACCTACCTAAATTATGTTTGGTCCTGCAAAAAATAGTGTATATACCTCAGGACTAAACTTGGCTGTTTTAGTCCCTTGCATTTCCCTCGCTCGCTACGCTTTCTCAGGAAACACTAATGCAGCGGGACTAAAACAGCCAGTTTAGTCCCTTGGTATATAAATAACTATTTTGTCCCTTTTTGCCCATTTTGGCCCCTTTACACCACCTTGATGCACTTCTCTTAAAAGTTTATTTTATGGTTATTACTCATATTTTTTTAGAATCATCTCTCTTAGTTTTTGATATAGATAGGTAAATGTTATCTGTTAACATAAAAAAATTGAACCATGCTTTTATATCTAAAGTTTTATTTAAATATTAAAAACATACAGGATACACCGTGCTGATAGTTCCCAAAAGTGATGAAATGGTAACATTTACTGTTTTCTTTCTATTTGATTTTAACGATAGATGGATACCTTGTTATATACTTTTCGGTTATTAATCGACAAACATGCAGTATATATTTTTATACACTGTCTATTCTTGATTTATTAAATTGATAAATTATACTAAATCAATACTTACAAGTTATACTATCATCCTAAGCATCCGCTTTGTAAAAAAATCAGTGTTCGCGGTTCCGCTAATAAATAATATTGGTAAAAAAATTCAGGAAGGATAAATAAAATGAAATCGTAATAAATAAATGGAACTGATGTTGCAACCAAGCATAAATGAATCCTACGATCGTTAATCGATGTTAAGGTGGGACGAAAAGTGAATGATTGAATTATCCTGTAAATGAATCATAGATGTATATGGATTTGTCAATAAATAAATAATATTGCAGTGCACTATAGTAATATATTACACTGAGTACAATCAAGGGCGTAGATGTATTTTTTCCATGGGGGGGGGGGGGGTAATACCAAGATCGTAGATATTTAAAATGAAAAAAAGGTCAATTTTTATATGTTTTAATATATAATTTTTGTCCTATGGGTGGGGGGGTAATTACCCCCATTACCCCTCCCTCATCTACGCCCTTGAGGACAATAAATATATTAATATGGATATTTTAAATAAGGTTCTTAATAATTAAACTTGTTTTAGAATTTAAAGTTGTTTCTTCCTCTTTTTCTAGTTCTTTCTTCTTCTTCTTCTTCTTCTTCTTCTTCTTCTTCTTCTTCTTCTTCTTCTTCTTCTTCTTCTTCTTCTTCTTCTTCTTCGTCTTCGTCTTCGTCTTCGTCTTCGTCTTCGTCTTCGTCTTCGTCTTAGTCTTCTTCTTTTTCTTCTTCTTCTTCTTTTTCTTCTTCTTCTTTCTCCTTGTTAGCATTTCCCTTCTAGTTAGTTAGCCAGCTTGGCTAGAGATTGCCTGGGCAACTTTACTTACCCTCCGAAGCAAGCTACTAGTACAGCGTAACCCCAAAAAAATTAAACATCCTAAAACTGGTGAAAACTGTTCATGGCTCATTCAATTATTGGCTTTTGCTGATGATGAGCTATATCAAGAAAACGCTACAAAATTAGTAAGAATCAATAGGTCAAAATATGCAAAAAGTGGATTTATCGGTTTTTGCATGTTTGCTCCACATATATTTACTTGAAAAGAACCAACCCGACGAAACCAAAAATGGAAGTGCTGATTAATTTGTGCATTCAATGATAAAATTTTTAATTTCAACCCACCATAATATGTATCGGGTAGAAGGTTAAAAAACAGCTATATATTTAGAAAAAGATCAGCGGTCTCTTTAGATATAAATGAGCCCTTGATTTTGCTTTTGCCGATATACACGCTTCAATTAATAGGATACACAATAAAATTTGTGTTTTTACTGAAAAGGCTTTTTAAAATTTATGGTTAGCATTTAAATGTATTGGTTCAGTGATTTTTCCATAAAGTTTTTCACAGGATATATAGACAACATAATTTTTAAATATAAAGTTTGAAACTTTATTTAAAATCGTCTTGGTGTTTTTAATTTATGATTACGGATTTGGCTTTAAATAATATAGATATAATCTTTGAACTAAATCAACTATTAGTCAATCTACCCAATAAACTTTTAATTTTTTTTTATGAAATCTACTTATCACAGACGCACGTTTAAATAGTTTTGTTATATAGATTACCATTTTTCTAAGAATAATTTTGATGTTTCTTAAAAAAATACAACTGTGTGATTGGTGTGTTCCTTAAAAACGAATATATAAGTGTTGAATTCGTAAAAATTCTTTGGTTGGCAGCAAGTGAATCATGAAAAAAAAAAAAAGATGGAAGATATATTGGCGAAGCTTTTTCCAGAATTAGACAAGATTAAATAAAAAAAAGTTAATAGCATGAAAGTCCAAATCAAGCAAACAAATTAACTTTTAAATAATTTTTCATTCCATTATGGTACTAGTATTAACCTGGTTAATTTTCGAGAAGGCAATATCGGTTTATCCATGAGTGCCATACAAGGTTTTATCCAATAAATAGCTTAGAAATTCATATTTTTATTAAAAATTTTAATGACATTTACAAGAAAATAATTTGACAAGTGACAGTTGAGTGGGTAAAATAAATAATTATCCACTCAATAAAGTAAAAGCCACGCGGGGTTATTATTGAGTTTATCTATTTAAAATAAAGCTGGTAATTGTCTCATTATCTGTATGTATTGGATAAAAATTATTGCCTAATATTAAATTAAAATTGGAATAAAACACTTCATGTTTAGAAAAATTCAGCGTAATTAAAATAATCCCTATTTATTTTCTGTAAGACCTTTTCAACATTGAACAAATTATACCGTCATGCTTCTACAGCAAGTACAAAAAAATATCTAACTGAATAAAGTGATATTTAACTGAAACACATAAAATCAAATCACCAGCCTTTACGGCACCATAACAACCCTCGTTCGTAACCTAAGATTTTCAGTTTCGGAAGTCTCGCGTGCGCCTCTAGTTTATGAAGTACGAAACTCAATTCAGCGCTGTTCCAGACCAATTTTTTAATCAAAAATAATTTTAGTAAAATATGTACTTATGCTAAATAATGTGCGTACGTTCTCGAGACATCTTTTCAAAATTAAGATTCATTACAATAGATTAAAAAAAATAGGGGAATTTCTGAAGTATGGTTTTGTTTAGTTATTATTAAAGTGCCTTATTAAATTTAACCGCTGACTTCATTAAAGAAGGAAGTTATCCCAAAACACAGCTCTTATTTTGGTTTTTATAGTCTTTATAAATAAAATTTAAAGTAATAAATAAAGTTCAGAAAGAATTATTACTACATTACTACATTTGGCGGTGTTGTGTGAGAAAATGATCAGTTATATAAAAAAAACACTAGCACAAGCTTAAAGCTTAGGGGGAGTTTGGCACCATTTGTGCACGGGGAACATTCGTACATTTTCTCTTACGTGAAAGCCAAAAAATTTCATTACGTCCATTTGCCTCCGCATATAGCTCTTTTCGTGCCAGATCTGCCAGTGTGTGGCAAGCGTCCTTAGACACCGTCGAGAAGTAGTACAGAAAAAAAACTCTTTTAAAGTTCTTAAAATTATTTTAGCGTCACAATTTTATTTGATGTATGTCGGATATGAAGTGCTTTTCGTTTCAGATATTTTTTAATCTGTAATCCCTACGTATCTGTAATAAATAATACAAGCTAATCAATAATTGTTGAAAGGAAAGAACCTGTTAGGAAATAGGACCAAATGGTGACTCACTATAATGAGAAAGATATTTAGAAGAGCGAACTGGAGGCTAGAAGAAAGGTAGGTAAGTCTAGAGTAAAATACTAATCACAAACTTTAAAGGATGCATTGTGTAGAAATGACTGGAAAATAAAGAATTGGCAGGGATAGGTTGTGATAGAGAATTGCCTAAAGCAGTCTTGGAACTGATAATTTGATAATGATGATAGCCACGTGAGAATTCGTGGACTTCTGTATCAGGAACACCACTGGATAAACTGGATTACTCCCAAGTCAGAGTAACGAATCCTGTACTAAACAAGGACCAACTCTGCTCTTTTTTACAGTGCGAAAAAGGACGAACATACGTGAGTTCCCTCGACGCCAAATTTTCCCACTTCTACTCTATGCACAACAAGTGTGCTCTTAACGTAAATGTTACTATAAACATAATTTCAACACTTTTATTATACTCTTCGAAGTTCTTAAGGTAGAAAAGTAAAATAGTAATTATATACCAAGTTAGAGAAGACATTTTTTATATCCGAGCTGCGTAGCAGCGAGGGATTTAAGAGTGCGAGGCTATAATAGTCTTCTCTACCGTAGTTTATATATTAATTTATTCACTACTAGCACTATTTAACTATTTTTATCAAATAATAAAATAAATTATTAACAGAAATTATATTTTTTGAAATTGTTATAAAAATCAAGTAGCCTTCATCAATGACATTTGCTCAAATAAATACTTTGAACTGACGTTTAAAAATTTAGTTTATTTGATTTTCTTCGTAATATTTGGCTAATTATTGATTGTATTAATTGGTAATAATTATAATTAATTATATTTAATAAATAAAAAGTTATTTTAAGCTATTTTCTTAGGTTTAATTAGTAAAAATTGCACAAAGAACTGAAACATCTAAAGTGACAGAAATCAGTTGTTTATAAAGTTTACTCCCACTAGAAGAGAAAAAATTATTATTGCTATAGGTGAAGAAAATTGATTTCACAGTCTGAAAACATGATAAATAATGGTATGTTCTAAAGCTAGTAGTGAAAGAAGGGTTTTCCTTTTAAATTTCCAGAAGGATTGTTTTTTTATTATTAGTTAATCCATTTCTGAAAAACTTTGAAACTATTCAACTGCTCCTTTCTCTAAAATACAGAAGCTAAAACCTCTCACTAGTCTAGTGGTCATTACAGAGACGTTGAAAACTACTGTAAAAATTACATAACCTAAAAGCACACACACAAATGGGTGACAAGCGCATACGTAAATAATTTTATTTGTTAATTTTTTTGATGGTATTTTATTAGAATATTATATATTATATTATTTAGGAACATTTAATTGTTTAAGATTTAAAATCTTATAACGTTTAGGTTTCTTTCTAATACATTTATAGTTACTACATATCTAATTTCAGTGATATTAAATATATCACTTTATATCATCAGTTCAAGATGAATTGGAAATGGACTACCGTCTATTTAGATTAGAAGAAAATTATGCATATTTAGGTAAAAATAATATTTTAGATTATATTTTAAATTACATTAAGTAAAAAACTATTTTTTTTTTAATTTTTACACAGCTATGTCTAAAGTTTCCTAGGGAACTTATGACCTACTCCTTAATTTGACAGTCATTGATAATAAATACCCCGTTGTGTGTAAAGATTTTGTACTTGTTTTTGTGTTTAAAAACCTGTTTTATGTAGCTATTCTTTAATAATTTTGCATATAATGCACATTTTTTGTTGCACTGTGATAAAATCCAAATATAATATTATTAGGGAATTTTCTTTTTGAGTTGGTATTGAAGACCTAAATTTATGTTGCCTAACGTATTGGACTGCAGTCCATTGAAGGTAAGCACGGAATTTTTGCTATTGAAATGATCCTAGGGATTTCATCGATTTACTTTGTACTTGATTCATCAAAATTTTAAATTTTGAATGCAATGATTACTGATCATTGATCAGTTCTTATAGTATTTTGAAAATAACTAAATGAAAATTAAAAAAAAAGACTTTCTTCGAAAAACACGGTATAAATATACTACAAAGAGAATACATTATGAGTCAAAGCACCGAATATCTTATGACTTGTTTTACGGCAGAAATCTTATGTTACACAGTTCAGATATTGGTTGAAAATTGAATTGTTAATGACGTTATAGCGGGGAGTTTATAGGCTACTTTATTTCAACGTTTTAGTGATACGTTACTTTTATGTTTGTTTTATTATACTGATGACTTTTATGTGCTTTTTATTATATGTTGTCGTAGGTCTTTTAGTAATTTAGTAGTGTTAAAGTCAGTGTAGAAAATTCTATTTCAAAAGCTATTGAATTAATTTTAATTTAATTTCTGGCCTAGGAAGATACTAAAGTTTATTTTTTTAAGGTATAGTTATTGTAAACAATCTCGAAATTACCATAGAACGTAAGATACGCATGCGTCGTAAGCGAAATGACTAGGCCCAATTTACACAACCGTAAAACGTTGACGTATCATTAACGTATAATTAACGAGAACAAAACAATGGTTTATAACTCTAAATTATTGGACTAAAAGCGATTTTATAAAATCAAAGTAATTAAACAAAAATTATAAATTTTGGTTATGTTGACATTCAAAACTTTTTGGAGTGTTACGCCCATGTTAATGGTATAGCGTTACAGGTGGGGGGTCCAAAATGATCAAAATTTGCGTTACGTAATACTTGAACGTTCCCATATAGGGTTATTCTTTTACAACCCCCGTAACTTTTGAACGAAATGAGATATAAACTTTATAATTTGGATTATGTAAACCAGAAAATATAATAAAAATTATCATTTGCCATATTTTTCAATTTTTTATTCGGTAAGGTTGAGCCAGGGGGGCAATGAGGAACAATATTTCAAATAATCTTGTGATAAGGTATTATAAAGAGCTTAAAATTTTCTATGTAACCATGTAATTATTTTTTTGAAGATTTTTTTTTCTTCAAAATTATTAAAAATTTTGTATTTTGTACATAAATATTAAAAATTTTGCATAAAAATGATAAATAATTAATTGTATTAACTATTTGGACCTTATGGCGCTAAATTTCCAAAATTCATTTTTATTTATTTATTATTTATCGTATGGCACAATTAATATTAAAAATAATAATAAAAATTATAAGATAACGGTAAATATGTAAAAATAGTGTAAATCATAAACAAATGTCTAAGTTTCTTATCCATTCCAAAACATTTTCATTAAGGTGAAGTAGATCTTCAGAGTTTCCTTGATAAGCTCTTAGGGGGCAATTATTTATAATATGGGTAACGCTTTGTGAATCTGCACCACAATTACACCTAGCTGAGTCAATCCAACCGCAGCGGTGCTTATATTCTGCAGAACGTCCATGTCCTGTTCGGAGTCTATTCAACTGACACCAGTCCCGTCGTTTTAAATCAAAACCGTCAACCTGTTCGGTTGGATCAAGTTGTTCTCCAAATTTTCCCATCATACTGGTTCTCCAGTTTGCTTTCCGGAGTTGAGTGAAATTTACTTGATCATCAAGTAGTTTTTTAGCTGTTTTTAAAGATGGGCGTCTAGATTTTAATCTATCTAAGGATGAATCTGGAATATATTCGTGAATGGGTAAATTTAGATTATCACTAATTTTCTTATATTCTCGAAGTAACGCTTCCTGTCTTCTAAATTTAGGTGGAGAAATGTAACTAAGTGTTGGTAACCAGCATGTAGGAGTAGACTTTATACAACCAGAAATAATTCGCATTGTTGAATTCAATACAACATCCAGTTTCTTTGTATGGCAACTATTTAACCAAACTGGAGCACAATATTCAGCAGCGCTGTAAACAATACCAAGCGCAGAGCAACGAAGGGTCGTAGCTGTTGAACCCCAAGAAGTTCCACATAGTTTTTGTATAATATTGTTTCTTGTTCGTATTTTAGCAGCTGTCTTTTCCAAATGAAGTCGATAAGTTAGTGTCCTATCAAGCGTGACTCCTAAATATTTAGGTGTGGGATTGTACTTAATAAGATTTCCATCAAAATAAACGGAAGGTTGTAAATTTGCTAAATTGGTTTTCAAATGAAAACAGGAGCTCTCTGTTTTCTTAGGACTGGGTGTGAGTCTCCATTTTCTATAATAATCACACAAGGTAATAAGGTCTTCTGTTAAAATTCTTTCAGTTTCTTCCATTGAATCACAACTAATAGCAAGTCCCAAATCATCTGCATAAATAAACTTTTTGCTTATGGTTTCTGGCATATCAGCCACATAGATGTTAAACAGTATTGGAGCAAGTACAGAGCCTTCATTTTTTAAAAATACTGAAAATTTCATTAATTTTGAAGAAAAAAAAACTTTCAAAAAAAATATTCAAAAATAAATATTTACATGGTTAAATAGAGAAATTTAAGCCCTTTAAAATGACCTATCACAAGACCTGGGGTGCCATTTAAAATATTGTCTACCCCTGCCCAACTGGCGCCGCTTTACCGAATACAAAATTGAAAAATATGAATAATGATAGTTTTATTGTGTTATATGCATATTCCAAATATAAAGTTTATATCTCTTCCCGTTCAAAAGTTACAGTGGGTACCATTTAAAAGAATAACCCTGTAGTATCATTTTAGTATTAGTAGTTTTTAAAGCTGCCTTATGTCAAGGACGCCTTGCTTATGTCCATAAAAATTTATTGCACTTTTTGACTACATATTTCGATAGGTCTAAAATTTGGTAAACTTTGGCAAACCAGTAATGCATTAGAAGGAACAAATTTGACTTTTTATTTAGTTTTCGAATTTAAAAACAGCAAAAAAAAAACTCTTTATCGGGACCGGCTTCTGCAAAATTACAAGCCCTTAGTAAACGCCACTTAACAGTAGCAGTTTGGATCAATCAGGCAATAGAAAAAAAACAAAATTAAATCATATTACGACCAGACATCTAAACACTGATCTCAATCGACCAACAACTATCTTCACCAAGTATACTTATTTTTCCAAATAAAAACCTCAACCAATGACAATATAATACTAATACAACAATGATGATTTATTTTGGGCATTAAATGAATGGCTTCGGCATTATTTATCAGCGACAGAAGGGATTTTTACCAGGTACTTATCTGATTTAATTGAGATGATTACGATAATAAATTGTACTTATGTTTGAAGGTATATTAACAGGTATTACAATGTTAAAAGTTTTAAGTTTACATACTTAATTTCCATAAACGTACACTTATTTTTCCTACGATCCTCTATGAAAATGACATTTAGCACACTCTTTTGTTCTTTAGAAAAAGCCTTATATCACACTGGTTTGATATTTTCATATCACCCTAGTTTGATATTTATGTATAGAGGGTTGCCTCATTTTATTTAGATATTTACCTCTTAGATTCTACGAATTTCATTCACCGTGTTTTATAAGCCATTTTCCACCTTTCACCACAGCCTTTTTTGATATATTTTAATATCTTTTAATCCAAATATTTCTGTTTTTGATGTCAAAAATAGAAACTATAGTTATAACGTTACTATTTTGACCATTACTGCCTAGATTTGATAAAAATTACTTAATTTTGATTTAGTTACCTTACATTTTATAAAAAAACATCAAAATACAAACTTGTTTTCTTATGAAATGTAAAACAGTACAATTTTACTTATATGGCAGCATAACCACAGAAATCTAATATAACTAGCAAACCACAGAACACAAACTGTATCAAACTCCAGTTTGCCTTTATTTAGGACAAGCATATAGGCAACCCATTAAACAGCTATGTAAATATAAAACCAAGAAAACTAAAGGTAAATAAAAATCATATTTCCTGTTTGACATACATATATAAATTTTTATGCTATTATTATTTTGTGCTTTGCTTTTCTTAAAAATTAATAAAAATTAGAAAACTTTAAAATAAGAAACATCATATTTTTTCGGGATCGTTGTAAAAATAGTGTATTTCATACACTCGTGGGGTTTGTCACTTTCCACACTAGTTATGTAATATACTATTTTTTAAAGATTACTTATTTGACATTTTAGAAAAACAGAGTTAAACAGTGAAATTAATATTTTTATGTTAAAGGGAGGAGTTTTTACAGAATATCTTAGGCAATTTAGTCTTAAGTTAATAATAAACAGTTCAAAATAGATTTTTACTTAAAAAGAAATGCAAACAGGTCAGTAAAAAGAATAAAGGATGGTAGTATTAATTCAATTATTAATTTAACAACGATCAGGAAGAAGATGGGCATATCTAGGCACTGCCCAAGCTGCGCAAAAAGGATTATGGTAACATTGAGACTAGTTTTCGACTTGCTCTCAAATGTTTTTCATTGCAAGTCTTACAATTTTTTGGAAGTTCCAATTTTAACGCATTTGAGAGAATTTAAAATTAGAGAACTTCCTTAATTTGTAAAATGTTTCGGCGACTAAATATTGGTTTTGCCAACTAATGTGCCTTGTGCTTCCTAATTTATTTTTTTATTAAGCTTTTTTTTCCGATTCATTTTATCTTTGTTTTATTAAATTTTTTGGTACGTTTATGATTGAAATTTCGTATAACGGCAAGTATAAAACTTGATTATAGAAAGGAAAATGCAATTGTAAAAAAAATAAATGATTTATTTGGCATAAATGCACAGGTCAAAATTTAGTTAGTATTATTATGATTAACGACTGGACCAAATATGAATAATAACATAATCGTTGGCTGCAATCTTATTTGCGATGAAAAAGAAAGAACCAATTAAAAATTCGGATCAATAATGTATTCCTCTCGCTAATATATACTAGATATATACACTGAAAAAAATATTACACATGTATAATAGTTATTTATGTGACAAGGCAAGTATTACCTTGCTGGACGAGTTTTTCAAAAAGGGATGTCCAGCAAATAAGTAGTTTTGTTCATGGCACACCCATTTTTTTTTTAGATGGCCACGATAAAATTAATTCACTAAAATTTAGACTAAAAATAATCTCTAATTCTTTTTGCGGTGATGTTAATATGTGAAGTTAGTGACATTAAACTATGTATTATACTTGAAGTTGCATATATGAACCAAACCTATTCGGTTTTACAACTTATTATTATTATTATTATTAACAAAAAGTTCAGTTAAACACCCAAAAAAGCCAGTCTTTTTTCACAGGGGGGGGGGGGCGGTTAATAAAACTGATTGAGTGGTATCACCATGGCAATAGTTCTTAGAAATCTTTAAGTATGGTATTTTTCAGAATTTCATATGCAATTATTTTATAAAATCTATTAATCAATATTGTGATATCAGATTATTGGTAATCAAGTTAAGTGCCGCAGGCGATTTTTTTTTAATTTTTAAGTTCACGTATTTTCCTAACATCAACAATTTAAAAAGAAAAATAGGTATTTATAAAACTTTAAATAGTCAGGGCTAAAGGTTTTGCATTTTTAAGATAAAGGTATGAAAATTATAATTTATTATTATTGTATTACCTTTTTGTTAACCAGTTTAGTGTCGCAGGCTAAAATTTTTAATGGCACGCGCTTTCTAAACACCTTAGAAATAAAAAAAAATGTTTAAAATAACCTTAAACTTTAAATTAAAATTTATGGCCAGCACTCGAACTCGGCTTGGTAATCATATTATTGTTCCGCAGGCGAATACTTTTTATAAATCATTTTCCAAACACCTAAGACTTTTCAAAGCAAATTATAATTATAATTATTTTTAAAATATTTTAAACACAAGTTTCTTATGAATTTGCGTTCCGTAACCATTTGCAGGCAAGTTTTTTAGAAATTTGAAGGACCAAACACTTTAAAACTGTTAAAAACAAAACCAAATAATATATATCTGAAAAACCAGGGGGCGTCGGCCCCCCTTGCCCCCCATGGGGCTGGCATGCTTTGAAATTGATTTTTTTTAATATATAACCCTAAACAATGTTCAGTCAATATAGCTGATGAAAAGTCCAAAATGATCAAAATTTGCGTTACGTAATACTTGAACGTTCCCTTATTGGAAAAAATTTCTATAGACTAAATAAAACTTGGTAAATATAAATGTTTTAGTATAACGACCCCTTAACACATTCTCGATTCATCTTTCATCTAGATAATATTTCAACTTCACTCCCGTTCAAAAAAAGCTATGATTTATCACCTCCTTTTAAAAGCCCACCCCTTCAAAAATCTGCATTCGTAAGTGATAACCGCCAATCGATTTAAGATTTTTTTAACTTATCTTAAAAAAGCCTTGAAGGGTTCTAATCTCGACGTCCTTGAAACCTTTTTTTTGCTTACCCTTCTTTATAGTAAATTCTCGCCACTGCTATTGACACATCATGCTTGAGATTTATCGACCTTAGGCCATTTTGTCATGCACGTCTGTCGGCTCAGTCACACAACTGATATCAGCTGTTATTAGGTTATTTTTGTCAAAAGGCAAGACAGGATAAAAATCAATATAATAATTATAATATTTGTTTATAATAGAGTATTTAGCCAAATTTCGCAACCACATGAAGACTAGAGTAAAAAAATTCCGAATTTCGAAATCTAAAACGCTCTCTGGCTCAAAAGTTGCTCCTTCGTAAAAAACGGTGTTGACTTTAAAATGAGCCAAATCGATTAATGTTTAGAGGTAGCTAAAAAAATAGTAAAAATTCAAATAAGGTTATAGAATACCCTGAAGCTATTCATGTGTAAAATATGTGGTTAAAATTTCATAAGGATCCTTTCAGTGTTTCCGGAGAAATCACCACCGCCTATCTAAGAAACGTTGTTTTAAGTAAAACGCTTTTAAAGTTTTTTTGATGAAAGATTATGTAAAAGTCTACATATACTTTTGGAAAAAACGCGTTATAAGTTTTTTTTTTGAAAATTATAAACCAGAATGATCGCTTAAAAGTAGATTTCATTTTTGCAGTGCATGCAGTTTCATTCTGCAATATAATGCATAATATGCAATGCATTTTTTCAGGTTTTCACTTTTTTGCATTTTTGAATAGAGCTTTTTACTACCTTTTTGGCCTGTGATTTTAACCAAAATTATGGAGGTTGATGAGGAATATTGTGCGAAACAACTATAAATTATCAATTTTAATAATGATTAATATTAATTTATGCAAAATATTGCATTTATGTACAAATTATTAAAACAAACAGTCAAAAAAAAATGTGAATTTAATGCAAAACAGTTCTAACTCAGTTAGAACACTGTTGTACTACTACTTTTCATAGATTTTTGGGTTATCAAAGTTCCAGCTGATTATTTATTTTAGCTAATATTTAAAATATGAACAAAGTGTGCATTATAGGTACTAATTTAACCTAATATAAGCCTATCCCAGCATAATATACCACTCAGTTATGAAATTTAAGTTAAGTTTCATGATTTTAAAGTTTTGATTGATCATAACTCAAATCTATAATTTTTACAGTTGAAACCTTGTTCTCATGCGACGATATGGCTAAATATTGTGGCTAGGTAGGCAGACGTTATCACACATAAGTACGTTTCCATATTTCACATATTTAGTCATTCGCACCACCCTCTATACCCTTAACATCCTTCCCACTTTGAAACTTTTGACTCCTACAATACCACTTAATGTTTGATATATTTGATATATTTTTTTATTCGACAAGCCTACTTTAATTTACATTTTAAAAGATCCAGTTCATTTTTTTTCTGAATGGATGGAGTTTATTCAGGTCCAGTCCCCTTTAAGATAAGATTTATGCAAATGACTTTTTTGAAAAGCTTAAATGTTTTTTATATTTTGTGAAACAGGAATTTCTTTAAAAAGAGAAAAGTCCAAATATTATGGAGATTATGGATTATTAAAAACGGTTTTTTATGCTAATGCTTTTTTTTAAGCTCAGGGGTATGGGGGGTAAGTAAAGTATTTAAAGAAGAGTTTAGTTAGCATTTCTTAGTGTAATATTATGATCTAGAGACACAAGAAGGGTAATAGAAAAACATCTTAAATGCATTTCCATATAAATGATAAAAAGAAAATATAAGACTTTTTTCGGGTCGACAATACTATACTTTTCTTCGATATTAAAACATATTAAATTATTCACAGCTCCTGCGCTAGAATAATATTATACGATAGTTTCGAATTTTCAAAAAAATTCAAAAATCGCCCTAAAGAAAAAGTTCTTGGATATAAATTCGTTTCATGAAAAAATAAAAAACTTTTTTTTTTTTGAAATGTCCTGTCAGTCGGTCACGATTTTTTTTAACACGATAACTTAAGAACGAATAATCCAATCGACTTGAAATTATCAGGAAAGTCATGTTCCACGAGGGGAAGATCCCTATTGTTTTTGAAAACAATCCCCCCAAAAACAAAAAAGTTATTGGGGTTTAAATTTTTAAAAAAATCGAAAAAAAAAACTGAATGAAAATTTCGATTAATGTGGGGGGTTAAACTTTTAAAAAAATAAAAACTATTTTCAAAAAAATTTTTTTTTAGTTTTGGCAAAAAGAAAATAAATTGAATTTTTTTAAAAAAATTTTTTCATTTTTCGTTTTTGGCAAAAATAAAATTTAAACAAAAATAAAAAAAATTAAAGTTTTTTTGATTTTTTTTTGAAAAATATATTTTTTTATTTTTCGTTTTTCAAAAAAATTACCTTTTTTTTTTGGAAAATGCACTATACCATTTATTGTGAATAATATATATGATGGAATGCGTATTATTAGATATCATAACGATTTGTTTTAATTTTAAAGTAGCTGAAAAATTTAACAAAAATTTCTCAGTGTATATTTTTCTTAACTTTCATCCAATATTTTACATCGTGGCCAATAAATTCTCCAAAAAGTACGAAAAGCAATATTTCGTATTTTAATAATAATTTTGCATAGTCATGACCAAAGTAGCACAAGAAGGGGGACCAAATCTGCCGCTGTGAAAAATGTGTACTTCTGCTCTAGATAGCCTTGTTTGTAAGCAAGGTATATAAAATCTACATACAATATTGTAGCTTTTACGTACTTCACAAATCGATACCCCCAAGCAACAAAGCAGTAACTCATATATTGTCATTTTACACGACAGCTAAATTTCTAAAATATATTTTTTTGTTATTTAAGGGTGGGTAAATGATTTAAGTGGAAAAGGAAGTCATGTGATACATCATTTGAAAGCTTATAAAATTCTCTATTTAAGTGTTTAAGTATTTATTGTTTATTTACTGTTTGTTTCTGATAATATTCAAGTTTAGAATTTCTTACTTTAGTGATTTTAAGTAAACTTTTTCTTAAACTGTGGAGAAACCTGAGTAGTACCACCATGTGTGTCTTTTTTCAAGGCGTTTACCTATGAGTATAACTCAAAATGGGTCTAACTTGAGTTACATCCTTGTTGCTTGGGAGTGTCGAAATCATCTATCTCTCTTTAAAGCTTTAGATGATTTTCAATAAAAACCACAATTGCGTCAACATGTCCAACAGAACTTTTACCTTGGAATTCCTTAAATCTAAGTTTTTTTTTGGACACAGAAAAAACAGTCACAAAGCTAGGTACTTTAGTTAAGAGTTTTTAAAATTAAATAAAGTATCAAAGACAATAATTTTAGTTGAAGTAACCTTTACTAAAACAAAAAATATATAATAAAATAAAAATAAACATATATATTTATTAGTTAGTTATATTTTTAGGCTAAAAAAGTTGTAATTTTTGACGTTCTCTCCCCACAAAATCTTCGCTACGGCCTTGTGTGTGTAACCCTTAAACACATTTGCTTCAATGTATTAAAAGAATAATTCTCTTTCTTCTAATATAAACAATGTAAACAGTCTTCTTTATCTCCTAAACGGCAACCCGCAAACAAGGCTATTATAACATGAGTACACAAATATGTGTGAAAAATAAGATGAATTGCTGCAGTACTCAAGATGGCAGCATAGGGCAAAAAACTCAATATCTGGACAACGGACACAAAAGAGGGTGGTGCAACTGTGCCGCCATCTCTTTCTGGTATGTTTGAAAAGGGGAAGCAGGTGTCCTAATATAGGGTAGGTAAAAATATACTTATGTTTACTTGTGAGTAAATATTGAGATAATATTTAAAATTCAAAGAACAAACGATATTTTGATATCTTTTTTAGTTAGCGTGTTGTGAAAGGAGTGCTTTTTTTCTATTTTGCTGTAAAATTTAAATAAACTTTCATTTACATTGATGACTGTTTTAGGGATGTTTGTTTCGGGTTGGCATTACAGTTTTGAACATGTTTAAAATTCTAAGAACAAATATTATTTTGATATATTTTATAGTCATGTCTTCTCTTTTTCACTGCAAGTAACCAAGCCACAATTTTAATACTTTAAAAAATAACCTAAACACAAAATTTTGTAGAGAATTAAAGAGACGTTAACATTTCCACGGAAAACGCCAAGTGATAGGCTTTTGTCTGTTGCCAACCCAAAAGAAAAAAAGTAGAGACCTCTTATGGGCCTATAAGAACGCAAAATGCGTGTAATTATGAGCTTATAAGAGTAGCAAAATAGAAAAATAAATTAAAATTTTTTAATGTTACTGTGATATACTTTTACATTATAATCAGGGCCAGATTATGAAAGTATATATTTATTTACAATGAAAAAAGTAAATGTGTTTTTTTTTATTTTGAGTTTTAACAGAAAAGGTTTTTTGTCAAAATTTATATTAATGTAAAGCTGTTCTTATTTTTTTTTAATCGGTTTATCTTTTTGAGCATTGCTTCTTTTGTTATAAAAATATCTTTAGTTCAAGAGTACGTGTGAATGGAAAGGATTATTTTCAGACTGCTTTTTTACAGAGCTCTGTAATTTATTATCCTAACGAATTTGATATATTATGTTGTGATTCTAAAAATAAATTTGAGTCATATTTTATATATTGATTTATTTATTTTTTATATAGACAATAATATATTATGTTTAGTGTTTCGTTTTATTTTGTTCACGATAATGTAAAAAAAATAAGTTTATATTCTTTAAAAATAGTATGTGCAAAAATTTTGATTTATTTATGAAAATATTTATTTTTATATAAATTTTTATTCTTTTTCGCATACATTTTGATTTATTTCTTGAAGAATCTTTAAATATTTTAAGAGATTATCCCGAGTAATAATTTTGATTTATTTATTTGTATAAAATATTTGTTACCATATTTTACAAGATATATAAGTTTTGAAGCAAACAAAATTGGAAGGGTAGGTAGCCAATTTATTTTCTGTATGTTTTACAATAATTTTAAGGATTTTGTATATTTAAATGATTTATATGTTATCTAATGGCCAATTCTAAGTAAAGACTTTCACAGATATACAAATCTCTTAAGAATGAATTCATAAAAAGTAGATACTTCTGAAAAATTATATTTTTCAGTAAATTTTAGGACTTCTTTACGAAAATGTATTCGGTTTTTTAAATAAATAAATATATTAATTTATAAAATGAAATAATAACTGGTTTTAAAATTTAATTTAGTTTAAAAAAATACCCATATTTAACAGGTTTTGGAAATTTGTTAATGCTGATGCTTCTTGATAAATGCTTCTGCTAAAAAAAAATATATCGAGGGCTTCATAACATAGGGGCGTATCTTCTATATACCGTGCGATTATAAAGTGCCGAACACTTTTTAATGCAAAACTGGCATTAGCGATGAGTAAAATGCCTATATACCGTGCGATTATAAAGTGCCGAACACTTTTTAATGCAAAACTGGCATTAGCAATGAGTAACATGCAAGAAAGCTGTGTGCGTTTTTACTGGCCACCGAGCTGTTGTACGTAGCAATCACATGGGCTTGTCGCGCGCAACTCTAACAGAGGCGTGGCTTCAAACAAAGAGTATTTTCTTTTCAAACTGTTCGGTACTTATAATCGCACTTTATTTACACGGTTGATACGCCTCTATATTATGAAGCCCTCGATATAGTAAAAATGTTTTTTTTTTTAAGAATAAAAAAAATAAAAAAATAATGTTGGTTATATGTATAATACATATACATTGTATATTGCTAAAATATAAATAAAGTAACAGCCTTTGTTTTTCCATAGTAAGATTATTTTAATTAAAAATACATTAATAGAAAGAGGAAATACACATATGAGCCCCTTCTCAGGAAAGTGGCAGAATAATACGTTATTTTAATTCAAACACAAGAAGGCCGAGTGAAATATTGGGGTGAAAAAATAAACCATAGGCGTCTCAAAAAATTAAATAAATGTATTTTAAATAAATGTAAAAAATAAACTTTTTGATTGATTTTATTTTATTTACAGACAGAATCTCCGGAAACTGGCACAGGCCCAGGTTAAACGGCAAATTATTGCCTAAAAAAAAATACCAGGAAAACAGTGGTGACTGACTGAGAATTAATATTGACCATTGACCCCCCTCTCGTCGGGCCTACATACACTTAATTTTTTTTATAATTTAAATATAATACGGTATGTTTAGGGGCGACGCTGGAAGAGCCACGCCAGCAACTTTTCATAGAAGAAGAGGAGTAAGTAATGCTTACACACATACTATAGTGCCGGACTGGCTTCTAGCAGCAGCAGTGAGAGACTAGGCCAATCAACTTATTTTATTTATTTTTATTCGATTCATAAGTAATTTTCTTATGAAAATTAGTCCAATGAAGAATTATTTTCAATGGTTTTGCAACATAATTTTTATGTGAAGTTATAGTTAGACGAAGTTTTTGCCAGCAAAGTTTTGTATTAACCGTACAGGGTAAAAATTTATTTAAATTAATGTAAAAATACCTTAGTTTACTTAGTGATTTAACTATACTTGACTATGTTTAATTATTGAATTTTTGTAAATGTGTAAATGTAAAAGACAGGTAACATTTTGTAAAACGCTGCAAATTAATTTTAAATTACACATAATTACAACAACAAAGTAAAATTTAAAATTACATAGATTTACATTGATTTACACCTGTTATCAATAACGGACTATGTAATTTTTATAGAAAATTACTTGTCGGTTTATGGTATCTTACATATTGCATCTATGCGAATCGGTAGTGTAACTTTTGTTTTCCAGTGTATAATACCTATAAGGTTACTCAATATTTACAGTCACTAGTAAAATACAACTTTTCGATATGTCAACTACCTCATTCCAAGTCTAATAAAATACAAAACTGATTGGCCTAGTGTAGAAGAAGGCAAACTAACTACGAACCTTTCGGAGGGAGTGAGAAACGCTGGCGTGACAGAGACGAATTGCTTTCATTTCACGCTGGGCCTACCCCCTTCCCCTTGGCCCGACAGGTCCCGCATGATTTACCGGGCTACAATGTGGTAACCCATGATTTATTGCTGCCGAATGGCGGGATCGCGAGAGCTGCGCTTCAAAACCCCGGGCCCCAGTTCGTAGTTGTTTGGTCCACATGCACCACCAACGCCGGGCCGGGAAGTGGGTTGACGTCCTCCCCCTGGCGCTGATGATGCGTTATTAACGGAATTAAAATATTTAAATTAAACATTCCTAAAGTTTCTAAATACATATAACAATCATTCGGCGTATGGTTATTTGATTATTCTTTAAGGGTAAAAACAATCATTAAGGTTCCTCAGTTAAGATGAAACATAAGAGTTCATTAAAAGCAATGTGAGATTGAAGTTAGGTTTCCTTCGAAGATAATCTTACCTAAGGTTTCGTGTTAAAAGAAACTATTGCTGTCATACCTACCTTTATAAACTCCAAACATTTCTAGTTTTACATGAAAAAAAAATGGATGGATTTTGTATGTACACAATGGACTTTTTATATGAGTTTTCAAATTTTTAGATTAATATTAATCAACCCAAACTCAATCCTTCAAATAAATCAAGGGTACGAACTTAGTTGACCTGCTGATAGTTGCAACTACATGCTCCCCCTTAAGGGGAGTTGTGGATCAGTTAGTATTTTAAAAGGAACGTCAACATTTTTAAGGAAAGCCCATTTAATCTCTAGAATACAAACAATTTTTGCTTTAAAGTGAAAGAAATATTTTATGAATGTGATTTCAGAACTGGCCATTTAGAGTGACCAAATAAAATCAATTTTTGCTTTAAAGTGACAAGTGAAAGCCATATTTCTAAAAGGCATAAGACATTCGGATACCCTACAATGTCTGCCACCCATTCAATTTGAGAATTTTTGGAAGACTTAGGGTAAGATCTCTATAATAGTACCACCTAAGATATTTTTTAGACCTTGCTCTTTATTTTAAGTTAAAGTATAATCATTTTTAAACAAAAAAATTTCTTTTTCACTAAACTTCGTAAAATTTATAATCAATTTTTTAAATGTTTTGTTAAGGTCTACAAACGGTACGATTTGGGAACCTGGTTGCCTAAATCGTACCTTCTTAATAAACACCGTAAATCAATTTTTTAAATCTCGCCAACAATAATAAGGATAAGGCCCGAATTAAGGCTGTCCAGCAAAAGGAATCTGGTCTTTGGCTTAACGCTCTTCCTATTTCAAATTTAGGTTTACTTTTAAATAAGGATCTTTTACGGGTTTGTGTTGGCTTGAGACTGGGCTCCAATATTGTTGAAGTGCATGACTGTGCCTGTGGGAGTAAAGTCAACCAATCTGGTACGCATGGCCTATCATGCTCTAGGAGTAGTGGTCGCTATAGCAGACATTTGGAGGCCAATGAAATCATAAAAAAAGCGTTAACAACCATTAACTTGCATCCTGTTCTTGAACCTGAAGGCCTTTTAGCAAGGATAGATGGAAAGCGTCCAGATGGTATGTCTCTAGTACCCTACTCCAGGGGAAAGTGTTTGGTCTGGGACTTTACTTGCACGGACACATTGGCATTTTCCAACATACCTGAGAGCGCCAATCGTCCCGGTGCGGCCGCTGAAAAGGCTGAGCGTCGCAAAATTAATAAATTCATTTTACTTTCTTCAAACTATCTTTTCTACCCTATCGCAATCGAAACATTTGGTACTTTTGGACCTATCACTAAAAAACTTTTGAACGAAGTTTGCCATAAACTGGATCAGACTTCACATAATCCTTATGAGGGCATGTATTTTAGGGAAAGGTTGAGTGTAGCAATACAAAGGGGTAATGCGGTCAGTGTTTTGGGTACTTTTGGGGAGAAAGGGGAAGATATTTAGTCATTTTTATTTTTATTTTAGTTATATATATGTATATTTTTTTTTATTTTTATTTTGTTATTTTAATTAATTTTTGGTAGTTTTATTATTGTTAATTATTATATGTATTATTATTATATTTCCGTAATTATTTATTGTTGGTTTAAATTAAAAAAATAATGCGAAGATAAAAAGACTTTCCCATTTACTCATTAAAATTTATTTAATTTTTTATTTATTTTTAATTGTCAATAACTAGAATAAATTATAAATTACAAGTTTCTATGATTTTTTATCACAATGTTATCGAAAAAAAAAAGAAAAACACAACTTTAATCATAACCTACGAGAATCGAATCCTGGACGATTTACAAAAATTAATACCGGTACGATTTATCAAACTTTCTTATTTTGCATAAAAATAAAAATTATAATGTATAAACTAAAAAATATGTATATGTTTTCTTTATATGCTAATTCTACTGATATTAATTAATGTAATTACACATAAAAAAAATTGGTAACTGTACTCACTGAAGAGAAATATCCTTAGAAAAACTTGCAGATACATACATCAGTTTAACAATTTTTTTTTGACTGACCTTATCTATACCTTGAGGTTAATTTACAGTCCATTTAAAGTCCAAACCAAATTCTGTATGAGGGTTTATCTCCAAGCTAGCTATTATTGAAAGTCATAAGTTGTCTCAAAAATTTTTTAGTTAGTGAAATTAATAAAGTATGATTTGCGGACCAGTACGATATAGGCTACCTTCCCTACTTCAAATATAGTAGCAATGTCGCTACTACAACTTTTAGTCAGTAAAACTTCTTTACTAGAAAAGAACGTGATGCATTTTAAGTCTGTAGGGTTTAGTGCATTTATGCACTGTGTTATAACACAGCTAGAAAGCTAAAGATGAGCTACAAAAAATTAATTTTTACTTAAACTGTATTTTTACTAAAAACGCATCTAAGGTTACCATCAAGGGTCGCCATCTTTAAAAGTTTAATAGGACCATATGTCAAGTTTCCTTTCAAATTAATATTTGAACTTCAGATGTCCGGACATGTCCTGGACCCATATCTATATGAAATATTTGTATTATTATTTGATGTTTTACTTCTTATCTTTATCGGATATATTTATTTTGAAAATTACACACTGTGTACTAGCTTTAAACTAAAATTACAATCCAGCTTTAAAAAAAAACATCTATTATGCTTTTATACCTTCTAGAACTAAACTATAGAACAGGTGACAAAAGTTGAATATAAATAACTTTTAGTTTTCAATTCTTTTTTCTTCTGAAAAACTAATTTATTACTTTGTTAATAAACACATTAATAATAAATAACTCCAAAGCAACATAAAAAATGTATAATATATCATTTAACTTGCATCTAAATTTTAATGCGTTTAAAAAGTAGTTTGTAGTCTAATTCCCCAGACGAATCAAAATAAACTCGCTTACTGCGTTTTTTAATTTCATACTAACTGAAGAGTTAAACAATGCGCAATTAAGGGGCTACTATGACACGACCTTATTATATAGGGTTGCCTATTTTTATAAGAGGGCCTGTATTTTTGATTTTTTTTTTCGCATGAGTTTAAAATCCAAAATGGTATGGTAAGCTATCGCCTTCGCCAAAATTGCAAATTAAGTAAAAAATTTAAAATAATATAGATTAATTTTATTTTATTTTCGGTTAGAGCTCGTAAGAGTAGGTTTTTACAGCTGTTTCTAAAAAGAAGGCATTCTAATACCTCTTTAAACTCGTGAAAATATCACATTTATTCTAGAATTAAATATTCTGTAACAGAACCGTTGCAACAGTATTGGAATTAGTAGGTAAGTCAAAAAACGATTTTTGTCAACGAAGAAATAAAAAGGCCTTACTCGCCTTTCTCTTGTGTGACAAACTTTACTCATTCAAACCTCCCTTTAAACTTGTAACAGTTTCTTGAATATTTTGAGTTACATGAAATCCATTTATGTTTTGAATTCATAAATAAGTCCAAAAAACATTTACATACTGGTACAGCTGAAATTTTCAGTGAATGGCCTCACAGAGTATTTAAAATAAAACCTGGCAACCTCATTGTTGTGGATTGTCTCGTGCTTTACGAACATAATTTAGTTTATTAACAGCGTTGCACGACAGCGTGCAAAAATGGTGTGAATAGATGATAGATATGAAAATACGCGATTGGTGTACGCTTTATATATAGCTGCGGCGCTTGCAACGATATCAGCTACCTTTATAATAAGCTAAATAATTATGCATTTTCAACAGTTTCAAAAAATTTTCAGAAAAAGTCCAAACGTAACTGAGTGTATATAACTTACAGACCCCGGAACAAACAGGACATTGGCAGTATATACCAGTACCGGGTTTAATATTATCGGCATTTTATAATATTCTGTAATTGAATTATTAATGCAACTAGTATGCTGTAAATTGTTATAAAACAGTTTGTATACTTTTACAATGTTATTAAAATTTTATCTAATAATGTGAGTAACGATTTTATCATTTATTTTTAAAATTTAATATTAAATATAAGGGACTGATCAAATATTACATAATCGTTTATATGTAAAGTATACTTAGGTATGCTGTAGATATATCGTTTTCCATATGGCAGAAAACGATTATATCGTTTTGTATAGTATTTTATATGGAAAAATTAAAAAGAATTGTATAGATTTCGATTGATTACAACAAAAACAATTTCAGATAGAACATTTCATGTATATAATATACCTACCTTTTTAAGGTTCAATTAAAACGATCTTATTTGTATCATTAAAGCACTGAATTATAAGAATTATTTCCACAATAACTATTGGACATATAAACATATGTACGTAAAAGTTTTTTTAGAGTTATGCCATAGTTCTTATCATGATATACATATATGCATACAAAAATAAATTATTGTCAGATATTTCTGTCCAAAAATTAAGAATTTTTTATTTACTATTATTAAGTGAAAACGGGTTGAAATTCAAGTACTGATATAAAGATAAACCAACAATTCAACAAAAAGTAAACGTCATATATCATGCTCAGTGACGTATTTTTTGGAATTTTCGTTCGCCATTCATTTGACAAGATCTTCTACATGACCCCAGCCAAAAGAATGACCAAGATGCACCAGATAATTTAAAAGCCGTAACCATATGAAGACGAAATAGTTATTTTTGTTGATCGAGGCGTCTAGCCGAGATCAGCAATTACGCGAAAGCAGAAATCAGATTTTGCGCTCGCAATGCAAACAACGTTTTTTATACGATCTAAAATAAATAAATAAATTTCGGGCAGTAAATTTATAACCTTACAAGGTCACAGTATTTTTTTTAATTTGGTGGTTTAGAAGAAAAATCACAGTAACTCTACATAATTCCTTAACAATAAATATTTAACACATAAATATTTAGCACAAGAAATTGAGATTTGATTAAAGATAAAATATAATTTTATATCAAAAAAATGGCAGAACGCCATATCTCGTAGCATATATCATTCTTGACACTGTCAAGTTGACAGCTGTTTTACGATTGACTTGCCGGTTGCCTACACTCTCGCGAGGAAAATTAAATTTTGCGCTTGCTGTCATGGTAACTAGCAGAAAAGTAAAATTCTAAGAAATAGGTTATTTTTCGGTCAGAAAACTTCATTTGTTTTTGTAGAAATGTTAACTTTTCTATTAGATTGTAGAAAAATGATTTTTGTCAAAACTCGGCATCTAAGAAAAGAGAAACTTCAGGCTTAAAATAATGTGCATGAAATAGATCACAATTATTTGTGACAAAGCAGGTTCAAATTAGGCCCACAGTTTGTGGACTAGAAAAGTACATGCCATTAAAGCACTAGTTTCAACCGTGGCATACGCAATGCTTTTTTTACTCGTCTGTAAATTCTACAGACTAGTAAAAAAAAGCTTCACTTTTCCTCTTAGTAAAACAATATACTATTATAGTAAGGAGAATATTAAAATATACGGGCTCATGTATATGAGGAATGTAAAAGCTGTTACGACCTTAAAAATGTCTAGTTTTTAGACAAAATATAATTTATTTTGCGACTTTTCAGCTACTTAAGGCAGTGAGTGTCGAGTACAAAGGTTATCGTAGACGGCACTTGTTTCTGGTCCCGCCTTGGGCCTTCTAGATTTACGAGGTCGCCCTGTGACACCGTCACCTGGACACGCGGAGATACCTGGTCTACAACGTTGAAGATTTCGAGATTCTTCGTATTCAAGCACGGCTGAAAATTAGTGAGATAAGATGAATATCATGTTACATTTCTTTTAAATAATTTTTTGAATATATTATACTAACAATGTCTTATTATACTGGTACCACACAACATCTTTGGATTCACAGCCTTTGATTGTAACGCCCAAACATTTTTAATTGGCTCTGTATTTTGTTTATAAACTGGTTAATTTTTTTTACTTTTCTATCGTTAAAAATTAGAATTCTGTTAGGTAAACCTGTATAAAATCCTAAGTGAGGTATTAAGGATCGTTTTACCCCATTGGGAACGTTCAAGTATTACGTAACGCAAATTTTGATCATTTTGGACCCCCACCCCCCCTTGAAACGCTATTTTCCTATACCATTAACATGGGCGTAACACTCCAAAATGACCCCCACCCCCTCCTAGGATCGTTACGTAATACTTAAACGTTCCCATTGCTAAATTCATGGCAACCGCTACTTAAAAACATGTGATGACAGTTGACATGAAGTCAGAAATTAAGTAAACAGTATATTTTGTAACACGTTTGGAAAAATACATGGACATTTTGACACACGTGCCGCAGGTGAGTGTGAAACTTCCACTTGTGTAAAATATGTATTCCAAACGTGTTCCGGGCTATACTTTTTCTTCAACTACAAAATGTCTTAATAATTTTATTGCTTTTTCTTAATACCACTCAAGTTCTAGTTTCATACTAAAAATGTCAGTGTAATTTATGATTTTTTAAATCCAATATAATTTAGTTATTAATAAGCATTGAAATATCGCCACATGTACCTATTTCATCACTTGAGCGAAAGTATAATATTCTGGCACAGTAATCTCAGAGCCGGATTAACAGTGCAGTGGGCCTCATAATTTCTAGGGGTCCCCTATTATCAACTTTTAAACCTATTATAGTTGTTACTACATAAAAATTACAGTATTTTATTTTTTTGTTGTAGTAAAAAAAAATAAGGTCCAATTAATTTCTTTTTTGCAGGGTTGCTTCTCTATTAATAGGGCTCTAACCCAAAAAAAGCGGATTTCAAATATATTTATTCGTTTGTTTTTAATAGTCTTCTAAATATTAAAAAAAATTAGATATTTTAGCATTTTTTTGATATATTTTAATAAAAAATTTATATAAATACTAAAGATACGACGAGCTTTTCCATGTATATGAGTATTAATAAGGGCAATAAGTTTATGTTAATTTATTTTTTTGAATTTATCCAGAGGCGTGCCTAGACGGACAAAATATGTAAGGCTTAACACATTTTTTCCTTAAACTTTTTTTATTTATATATTTTTTGGATTTTTTTGTAATAAATATAGATTTCTTCCGTAAACATACATAAAAAATGTCATAAAGCGTAATGCTTTAGGAACAACCTTTATCAAAAAAAAAAAAGCAATTAGGAGGAAGTAACATTTTGTGCCACTAAAAATGTTACAATAATTTAATAATAATATAATAATAAAGGTTTAAAAGGCTATAACTTCTTCAATATTAAATTTAGGCATTAAAATTTTATTGGTTATTTTTTTGTTCCCGATTCAATATGTCCATCTTCGAAGAGCCGCAGCTCCCTTAGGGCTTATTTCCGGACCAACCTTTATAGGAACTTTTTTTCATATTTTTTAACGTCCAAGCCTCTTAAATTTCTGGAACTTATTTCTGAATAACCCTGTATTTCATATTCTGAAACATTTTAGTATAAAATATAGATACCCACGACCAGTTTTAAATCCTGTTAGATATGATTGGTAGCCTAGAGAAGGGTAGGCGATGCTTCCTCCTCCAGGTGACCCTTCTCCATTTCGCGTGCCCTCAATATAAATCATTATTAAATGCTAAACGACAAAAAGAAGACAAATCGACGCGCGTACGGAAGGAAGGAAGCAAGTAGACTTAAATAATAGGTGTGATCGAAAGCTGGACAGTTTATGATAATAGTAGCTTATAATAGTAGTTTATGATAATAGTAGCTTATAATACAAAAATACTGTTTCTATGGCGATTACGGAGATCGCCATCCGAGCTTGGAGTGCAAGGCCAGCAACTGTAATCGCCCTAAAAACAGTTTTCGTCCCTATATTTTTTATTCGATTGTAAAATATTAATAAATAAATTTGTATTTTTGACAAATAAAAAAATTGAGGTTAGAATTCAAATGCCAATAGTTTCAATATCAATCAGCCAATCAACGTCGTCAATTTTACCTTTGCGGCCTAGGCCGAAAGACTTTTCGTTATACAAAAAGTAACGCTTTTAGGTGCAATCGAATAAAAATAACCTTTTTGTTCTTACAGTTTTGATCAAAATTTAAAGAGTTACTCATTATAACCAGAAATAAATTTTACGTGGTTCTACTGCTTTTCATTAGTACAATAAAGTAAAAAAAACATGCACAGAAGCTGCAAGATGAAGGTATTTTTGTTTCGGAACTTGTTGAACAATAGTATACTAAGAAAGCATTTGAAAGCAGCAGAAAAATAGAGTTCAAACCAACGATTTCTTTTTATTATACCAATACAGATATATTACATATTTTTTTGCAAGGAAACTAAACTGGAAGTGAACACTGTTCACTGAACGGTTGTTTCAGTCTTAGCTGAGTGAATTCGTAAATAGAAAAACTAAGATTTTTTTGCTTTAATCAACGTGTCCTGTTAACGGCGCAGAATATATCTGGATCAGGGCAACTATGATAATTTTTGACATTTGGGTTAAATTTTATCTTATCTTATAAATAATTATAAAAAAATGTTTTTCTACGATCTAATAGAAAAGTTGCCATTTCTACAAAAATAAATTAAGTTTTCCGGAAAAAGTCCAAACATGTAATGTAATGTAATGCAAATGAAACTATTTTAAAAAGTGGAAGTTTGTCAACCATAAAACAAGAAACAAATGAGCATTTACTCAGGTTCTGCGAGAAGTTTATAGATATCGTCCAATAAAAAGGCATCTATGAGTATTTCGTTCTTCGTAGATTTGACTCTATTGGCGCAATTTTCAGTAGTTGTTTTTTTTTAAAGGTTTTACACCATTTTACTATAGGAACTACAGGAAAATTCCCAGCTGTAGATCACTCCTATCCAAAAAACGTTCGAAGTAAGAAGCAAAAAAACTTCCAACGGGCAATAAATCGCCTAGTTTCTTTAGCCCGCGTTTGAAACTTGCACAAAACTTGAGCTAAGTCCGAACATCGATCACTTTGAATCATGGCCGTTCAGATGTCGTCTCCTTCGTGGCTGCGCATTAAATACGAAAAGCTCTAAATCGAAAGAGGCCCGAATGCACGTGCACTAGCTGGGGAATATCTCACATAAACACATCTCAAGCTTTGATTAACTTTCTAATTATTTCTTGAGAAATTACTTTTTAAATTGATAAGATTGCTACTAACTATAAAAAATTTCAAATGTCTGCATGCAATTTTTGTTATTGAGGTTTTTAAAATCTATAACTTTCTTCTGCCATAAGTTTATCAGATAAGATTAGTTGACTTTAGATAAAATATGGACAAAAACATTTAAAACTTTGAATGTTTCGTGGCTGCGCATTACATTCGAAAAGCTTTAAATCGACTGAAGCTCGAATGCCCGTGCACTAGCTGGAAAACATATCTCTAGATTTCATTAACTTTCTAATAATAATAACTAGGAGATTGTGGTTTAAATTGATAATACAGGCAATCTTGCAAGTCTTGTACTTGTGCTTGTGATAATACAGCTACGAAGCTACACTACAGGTCTCAGAAACCTTAATCGCAAGTTTCTGCATGCAGTTTTTGTTAACTGAGGTTTTTTTTTTTAATCGGTAAATGCCTTAAGTAACTTCGGTCAGTTTCGGGCTGTAAGCTCTCGTCAGTACCAAGAGTCATCTCTGAGCCTTTTTTTTTAAGTCTACGTATCATTTGCTCCTGCTGGAAAATTTAACCAATAATTGGATGTACTTTCTGGCTTCATTATACAATGCATAATATGCATGATATTATGTAAATTTAGAAAGATAGATAAAAAAAATATGTAAAACATTTTCAGTTGCTCATTTTGGTTTGGGATGGTAAGTAAGGAAAATTCCACATACGTAAACATCGCAATCTATCCAGACGTAGACCCACGTTGATTAACTTTCTAATTAATCTATAGCTTGAATAGAAGTTGCACGATTTATCTATTTTAAATTATATACCACTTACATTTCAGGTACAGTAATGTCCTGTAGAGAAGGAAATTTTTATGTCATTACTACCTTTAATTAGTCGTGTTTGGTGTTGATCAAAACTAACTGACAGGAAATATGCAAGGATACCTTTATAAAGTTCAAACTAAAGGATCCCGCGTATCTTAAAATTCAGATTACTTAAAGTAAAACGCATAAATAAACAAATAAAAAAATAAAGTAGAAGAAATTGAAGAAGATGAAAAAGTCACTCAAATTATAATAATTATTATCCTAGTAGTAGGTTAAAAAATTATGATCGTGAATTTAATCTAAATGTGGTTCTTTACTATTTATCACTGGTATCATAAGAATTTTCATTATTTCTAAAGTGCCCTCCAGGAACTGTAAGAATATATACAATGGGAATATAAATTTAAAAAATAATAAACAGAAACTGATCGATATAATTCATCATGGAACTAGCTTAAACAAGGTGTAAGATATAAATGGAGAAAACCAATAAAAAGAAATTTATATTTAGGAAAATGCGTGGAATAAAGATACTTCTGTTTATCAATGATATAAGAAGAGGTTAAAAAACGATGAATAGACAATAAAAAAGACTCCGGTGGCGACAAAGTCGTAAACTAAATATTCGTTGACTGTAGATTGGCAAAACGGTTACACTGTAAAAAAATTAACATTTCGTGACTATATATCCATGAATAATATCAATTGAAAATACATACCTGGAGTTTAATTTTATCGGCATTTTTGAGGTTTTTAGTCCTCTAGTGAAAGTTTAGAGTGCCAGATACTAAAAAAGGTGCGATTTCAAAGGTATTTTTTATTACTTTCTCATAAAAGACAGTATTGTGATGGAAAAAAAAATTTTTTTGCTTAAATTATCTTATTTTTTCCTGAAACGTCGCGAAAAATCAAAATAAGCAACAACAAACATTATGTCTGTCTGTCTGTCGGTCTGTCTGTATCCCCGATAACTTAAGAACGCTTTGAGCTAGCGACTTGAAATTTAGTATGCAGATGTATTTCTATATTATCATGGACAAGTTCGTATTTGAGCAATATTGGTTGAGGGAAAGGGGGGTGAAAGGGGGGTTAAAATTTTGTTGTAGTCGTAATTTATCATTTAAAATATAAAAAAAAATTTAAAACCATATAAAACGTTAAATAGAACTACACAAAAAATGTCATTATAATTTTTTTTTCAAATTTATTTTTAGACATGACTTTTTTATTAGTCACAATAAAAGAAACATTTAAAAAAACACATAATAGGTAAAATAAAATTACCTAAATATATAATTATAATTTTTCCAGCCCCTCCGCCTCTCTTCCAAAATGTAAAAAATTGTTTCTGGACATAACTTTTTTAGTATTCACAATAGAAGAAATACCTAAAAAACACATATATGATCCCCCCTTCCTCTCCCTTCCCCCATAATATTACAAATTGGTTCTGGACATAACTTGTTTTTATGAGAAAGTATTCTTGCTTATTCGAGACGGCTGGTTTCGTGTAAATTATGACACGAAAAAAAAAGAAATATAAATCTTTTTGAACATTAACCAAAAGCTTTAACCTGTAAATAACTGACCTAAAGTACTGAGAGTACCGAGAATCTACCTAATCGTATAACTTTAGCAGCTAAAATGTAGTAAAGTTGCAACACTAATTTACATTGCATGTCAAAAATTAATTAATGTTTGCTAAAACTGATGATAGAATCAAAATACTTACTCTTAAAAATACAGTGGTTTTTTTACGGTGCACATTCGAATAACAGTGGAAAAAGCGTTTAAACAATCTCCAATAAAAAGCTAATTTAAAATGCGTCTAAGGCGTCGCGATGTACCCTATTTTCCTCTAGTCCAATTCTGTTCTATAGCGCTGATATTAGAGCGGGGCTGCCTATAAATTTACCGCCAGACTTCATTTCGAGCCGTAGCGGACCCGTTTATCTTACACACAATAATTCATGGTCCATGTTTTTTCTAGACTGTCTTTTTTCTTATTGTCTTCCTAGACTCCTTTTCCTTAACTATGGAAATGGAAATTGTATTTTTAGCTAAATTGTAATGAGATATTTACTATTCCAGTCATAGAAAGTTAAAAATTGTTTTGAACATGCGAAATCCTTTGGATTAAAGGAAATTTGCTTCTTTAGTTAATAAATTAACAAACTAGATTCTCCCCAGTGCCTAAAACTCGAAATACTGAAAGCCAAATTCTTTGTTAATTTTTTGTGTAGTCAAACTCTTTTCTTAAAAAATTATTGTATCTTCTAGTAAAGAGGAAAGTTACTAATGCTTACTTTTTAAAACATTAAAAATCAGGAAAAAAACAGGCGAAACATTTTTTTCAAAATACTATAATATAGGCAATTATCAGTAGTAATATCATAAGTGTATGTTGAATTATTACTTTACAACTATAATTAAAAATTTAAATCTCAAATTTTCCGCGCTTTTTACAACCACGATGTTCACTTGTTCGCGAATGTTGCCAATTCTAAACTTTGATGAGGGATATTTTAAGCAATAAAATAGTTTTTATCATATATTTTAGCATTTAAATAAAGATCATTGCTGTTTTTGATTAAAAAGTTTAGTTTTCAACTGAAAAGAAATAAAATAAAGGGTGTTTCCACCAATAAAAAAACAATTTGCTATCGGTTTCTAATAAAGTTTGGCAACGCTGTACTGGTGCCAGCGCAGTCATTTGATGTTTTGATTTCCGTCATTTAAAAGAAGTAAATTATTTACTTCTTCACAGTAAATATATTTTTAATAAGTAAGTGTTTAAATTAGTTTTGAGTGACCTGTTTTTAATACCAAGATTCAGTTAAATAAATTAAAATTTATTAATATCAGTTTAAAGCTTTTAAGATGGAAAATGCATAAAATAT